>JAUYWH010000001.1:17066622-17102522 GCA_034779795.1 Ctenopoma multispine
TTTGTACACAATCTGTCTTACTGTGGATTGGTGGAGTCCAAACTCTTTAGAGATGGTTTTGTAACCTTTTCCAGCCTGATGAACATCCACAACCCTTATTCTGATTCCCTTAGTAATCTCCTTTGTTTGTGTTTGTGTGTGTCATAGCACGAATGTGTTAACACTTTGATAGATCTGTGTTCTTTGAATAACATAGGTTGCCCACTCACAGCTGATTGTCATACCACTGTTTGAAAACATCTGACTCTAATTTACCTTTAAATTACTTGCTAATCCTAGAGGTTCACATACTTTTGCCACCGACAGATCTGTGATGATGTTTCAGGTAATATTTATGCAGAAATGAAGACCATTCTAAAGGGTTCACAATCTCCTCTTTGAACTTCTAATATCACAGGAGGTTTCTAGTTATCTTAAAGCTTTTGTTAGAAAACTTTCAGAGAATTTTCCTTTTGCTGTGATTCCTTTGTTTCTGCTGCAGTTATTGTTGCAGATTCAGGTCAGATTTAAACTGTTGTACGTCATCCTGTGGGAAACAAAGACAGGACTTTATGGCTTGGAGCAAGACGATGCTGCATGTCTGTTCCTGTAGACTGATCAAAGAAATGTACATTACTCCTGATTTCAGCATTACCTCACACACACTCGTGTCCTTGCGTCACATGAAACTATTATGGTTTGATGTGACTCACTGCAGCAAAGTTTAATTAAGACTATTTAGAACAATCTGGTTTCTGTTTAGCGTCACACATTATACTTGAAAACAACAGATACAAGTTGCTTCTATTGGACAAAGCCTAAACTAGGCTTTAGCAGCTCAGTATTAAATGTCTTTTTTCTTATACCCATGAACACTATGCTTTGAGGTAATGTGTGGAGAGTTAGGGTTAAATTATCACTCCTGCAAACTCCGTCACGACTCACCTGAAAGAACAATACTGATCTGCATTCTGAGGTATCTTTGTAATAGCCTACACTGGCCAAATCAGCACACCAGAGTTTTGACATACTAATCATGAGAACAGTTAAGACTTAAAAGATAAATACACACACTCACACATTACCCTAAAAGACAAATATGCACCAAGACCTGGTGAGGCCTGTAATTTCAGCTACAGTCTCCCCGGTAGTGTCAGCACAATGCCGTCCTTTCAAGCTGCCAATATGACTGTGCTAGAAAAGTAGAACAGTGGCTGTCTGCAAGCTTGCCAATGCTATTGATTTACCCCCATCTTATCACAGAGTGCGCGTCAGTGAAATTAGTCCCCGACTCCAGCTGCCCTGACTCCCTACTCTGCATAAACTCGCTGCCCTTTTTCTTGAGTGATGCACTTGCTCACCCCGACATAAAGTGTACAAAAACTGAGCAAAGGAGATCATCTATACTGACTGCATTCTTAAAAAACATATTATGCATGTATTCAGACTGTGTTACTAAATGATTTATTATTACAGCTACAGATTACCAATAATATCAGTGCCAGAGTATAGTAAAGTATAGTAAATAAAAGTGGAAACACTGGATTTTATAATGACGCAGAAACTCTATTTATTTTAGTCACTTAATGGTCGATATCTGAGCTGCTTAATAATGTTCAGACTGGCACTGATGTCAGTCCAGCACTGTGTAGAAGCAAGTATGTTCATGCACCATTTTTTTACATACAGTATTGAAAACTTTCTATACATACACTTTTCTTAGTGATTAAAATATTTGTGACCTTGAACTAAACTAAAAAGATGACGTCAAAAAAAAGAAAATACTTAAAGAAAATACTGCGGATCTTGTACACAAACAGGTTTCATATGACTTTTGACCTTTCCTTTGCAGGTCAAATGAGCGAAGGTGGATTTAGTAACATTTCACTTGTTACTTTCTTATCCTGAGCGCTTCACTGCTGGAGGTTTTTCTAAGTTCGGCACCCATGAGATGTTGTGAAATGCCGAACTTAAGTACAGCTGCTGAAACATGGCTCTAAGGGGAAACGCAGTGCTTTTAAAAAGAGTTGCCGGAGAGAGTTTAACCACTAATGCTCTATCAAATGAAACGCTCAGGACTTTAAGAAAAAAGGAAAACATAACAGAGAGCAGCCGTGACATTTATCTCACATGAGGGGGTTCTCAGCTGAACCCGCCAAAGCGCCATAAATTATCAACTTGTGTTTTCTGGCAAGTGGGGGTGGGGTGGAGGGGAGAATTTGTGCTTCCTCTAAAAACCACAGAACTAGTGCAAATGAGGCTGAGTAAATTTACCACTTGGCATCAGTAAATCACTTTGATGGTCGAGGATCAAACTGTGCCACAAGCTGCAGAGGGAAAGGAGAAATGTAGGAGAGGAGAAGAAAACCTAATAGCAGAGGAGCGAGCAAGATGAGCGGAAATGCAGAAAATAGAAGCAACATGTGGACGTTGAACTTGAAATTTGATTTTATCAGATTTAATCTGAAGCGTCTGAGGGATTTTGACTTTTTGGTTTGCAGAAACACAAAGAATGGATCTAAACCACAAAATTTAACACCAACAAATTGCTGTCATGACTTATCAGCCACTGAGACTCAGTATATCTAATCACTTTTTTTCTACCTCACAATTCACCTAAAGACAATTTCTAGTCCTTGCAATTTAGACAAAACACTTTATTTCAGCAGACATAACCATAAAAAACCTTCTGAATAAGGTTTATACCTTCTTTGCATCTTCCTTGATTGTTTAATACAATCTGCCTTCAGGCTGAAAATGTGATTAATATATATGTATCACACCTACGAACGCAAAGAACTATGCATAAAAAGTAATTACAGTAGATGTTACATATTTTGTGTGACCTTAACAGTGCATTCATGACTTTTCCTCCCTGTCGTTGGTCTGTCCCCACTTATTGCCTCACTTTCTCTGTATACTTGCACAAAAGGAAGTCTGGCCAGTTAAAAGTGTTCAGAGTTCAGCTTTAGCCTTTGGTTTCTAAAGGTAATAACAACTGTGTGAATGAGACCAGTGGATGAAGTCAGTAAATTTGATTCCCGCCTGATCTAAATTGGTCTGACTTTAAATACAACCTGCCAACTGTGCACTAGAAACATGTAATCTTAAGACGCCACTCGTCCCATAACACTTGAATTGAAACAAACAGAGAGAGAAGAGAAAGAGAGATGGAAGAAGGGAGAAAGAAAAAAGAAAGAATGGAGAAGAAAGGCACATGGTTGGACACCCAGCTGGTGACACACCTGTTGTTGCTGAATATAAGGGAGCAACAGACTGAGAAAAACAGAAAGAAAAAGAGATGATAGGGAAGGCGACAGGGAATAAGTGCACGTGCCCAGATCCAGCTGGTGACACACAGTTGTTATTGTTGTTGTAGATGTACAGTATATGAGTAAACCAACACTAAGGGGCCAACTGTACTGATGCGGAGGCTGCAAGCACTCTGCAGCCCACAGGGAGCCACCTGTTACTGCTGTCTGAGGGCTGGTTGGCACATGTTCAAAACCGCATAAAGAGGGGATAACACACTGCATGATCACACGTTTAACATAGGCAGAGCAACAAGCAGACACTCACAGTGTGATGTAGTGGTAAATAATGGCAGTGGAGTCAGATCTAATGGTGAAATAACAGTTATTACAGGCAACAACAGACACTCTTTACAAGTTGACATCAAAGGTATGTAGCGTACAGAAAATACACCTAAAGCAATTCTAATAGAGTTTTTGACTTGACTTGACAACAATGGCATATTATCACTCTATAAAGTTGTGTGGTTATAGTGTTAGCAACACATCCAGCCAAGCACAGACACATTAACATGCACTGGCATTTTGGACCAACTTATTTACCAACGTAGCATTTACCTACTAACTGCTATTGGCAAGTGTCACTTAATTGTTACTACTAATTAAGAGCTGCTACAATAAAATGAAACATATATGTTAAATAAATTTGCATAATTATGATAACATTACATATTATAAATCAGTTTCACAGAATACTGTGGCTTGCACTATTAAGTTTTGCTTTCGCTTGCACTGTTGTTAGACTATAGGCCATACAACGGCAAACAATCGCCCATTATTGCCCAAGTGTTCATATTACATAGGTGCTGGCACCATGGTGTTAGAAATCTGATGCTTAATGCTGATGCCCACTGTACAACACACAGGTTGGAAATGCATTGCACATCACTTTCAAAACAACAATAGTGGATGAACCAAGTATTTAAATAATTTCGCTACACAGTGCGTGACAGCTGTACGTCCAAATCATGTCCAATACATCTTCAGTCCAAATCAGGTCACATAAATGACTTGAACACGGGAGAATTTGTGAGGACAAACAACCCTCGCAGCTGGTATCATAGTAAAATGTAACCAAAAACTTCACGCCGCTTTGTCCCCAACCCCAGAAGTCAGCTCTCCACTGTGGTGGAACCGTCTCATCTTTATCACTACCTCTCGTGGTTCGAGCAGAGTCAAAAATCAACCAACAATGCTCATATGGTACCTTTTATACACAATTTACGGTGGTGTATTGGTGCAGTAATCCAGCCTTGAATGTGCAGGGTAAAAAAAAGAGTACTTATTCACAAAGCTCAACAGCCGGTCAGGCAGCTCTCTCTTTCTCTCTCTAGTCCAACCCAAACAAAACTTGACAGAACGCCACCGAACTCTCAGCATCCCCTCAACATCTCAGACTTGATGTTGCTTGATCTTGCAAATTGATGACATGATTCAGATTTAAGGTAAATTGTTTTGTACAGACGCAGCCACCTCCACGGATGGAATAATGCACGGTCAACAATGAGTAGTCCATTTGGACCTTTGACACAGCAAAATTGCAACATAGTGCCTCTTCAAATGGGAATTTACAACTGATTCAACATGGTCAGTCTGCCCAATGACTGCTAATAAGAACAAAGTGGAGACAAAAGTGCCAGACACATAAAATACCAGTGATGGTCAGGCACAGACGCTCAGCGGCAGCTCAGCCGTACTCTGCAATCGCCTGCTCGGAGCAGGCCCCTCAATGTCCTTGCTCGTTTGCTCAGTCATAACTGTGGTAATCTCACACATACACATAGATGGACACAGCATATCAAGTAGAAACCTGCATCAGCAACAACATGTCCCTATCCTCCCAGACATCTGGCACAAAACACAGCGTGCCAAGAAAACCGCACTGGGCATGTGCAGAATGTGAATCACATTTAAAGCTAAAAAGAGAACGGGCCAAACCACTGAGCAGCCACTGTCGAATATCAGTCACACACACTTCCAGGCATGTCTTACTCTACTTGTGAGGTACATTCATTCACAACATTTTATGCCTCAGTAGTTTTTGACCTCTGATCTGTTCCTGCTGACTTTACAAGCGTCAAAGTGTATTTACATGTAAAAACTATTCTAAAAAACTACAAATCCAAATGCATGCAGACATTGTAACTGTAAACAGTGAGCAACACTTCGGTCAGAGAACAGCCTTGAGTCAATAGTGTAGAGTAAATATTCCTAACACTATGTTGGCTAACTGAAAGACACGGGGTTGTTGTAAAATCTCCACATGAGATGACACAACTGTTCAAAGGGCACAATGCAAACAGGAATCCAGGACAGCACTGTGTCGTTTTCACAAGATGCTGAAAAGGACTATTGTTACCAGTTCCTGACAGAGTTGCAAATGCATTCATGGTCAAAAAGGAGACAAACTGATCCAAAAGTATGGAAAATATTCAGTCTAATAAATCTGTGGCCTGTGGTGTTTCTCTGTGAACTCTGAGCTGCTCCCTGTTAAAACAATCTTTGCACTGCATTCTGATCCTAGCACATAGTTACAGCCAACTACAACACAAATATCTATACTTTGAGTATGTCTGCCCTGCTGTACCTGAACCTGCTGCAGTGAAGTCAAGTTTTTATAGCAGAACAGCAATTCTCCAGAATTCAAACCACCAGGGAAACGAAATCAAACAAAACATTACTTGTGTTGCTCAAATTTCCACCATGCTCACATGGTTGTTTACTTCAGCAAAACCTGACCCAGCAAGAGAGTTGCTGGCCTGTAGGGCACTTGGAGCGCTCCAGCAGTAAGCCTCAGCAAGGGTGTGGTAGCTGGTGGTTATATTAGGGTTTTAGCGGGAGGCTGACTACAGGGTTTCTGTGGCCAGTGTCACAACATCAACACAAGTACAAACACAGAAGTTCATGTTGTGGCTTTTATAGAAATCACTTTATTGAGGAATAATAACTGACAGAAAGAGAAAATGGGAACTGATTGCCCAACTATTAGTCAGAGAGGTGAAGAGTTCTTTGCTTGCTGCAGCTGAACTGGGCTTAATGTTAACAAGCATTATTTCCTCTTCTTTACGGAATATTATATAATTCTCTCTCTTTAATTAGTCTTTATCAAGTTTAGGCACTGTGAGTGAATAGAGCCTATTCCAGCATGCACTGAGTTGAACTTGGGGAACAACCTGGACAGGTTGCCAGTATATCACCAAGCCAAAAGAAACGGAAACGTTTACTTTAAGGGTGCACAGAACATTAAAACCAAGCGATGAATTCATTCATGCTGTAAGTAGATTAATGCCAACCACTGCTCCACTGTGCAACATGAAACTTTCTCACCTGCGAGCAACATGCTCTGTGGAGGACCTACCACGATCTGTCCCATCACCAGCGTTTATGGATATTTACCCATAGAGACTTTACTATGTGTGTAATAAACATACAACAGCCAACTGTGCATGTGTCCTGCTTTTTTTTTCTTTTTTGCTTCTGCTTCTCATTGTTGTCAAACAACAACATCTCCTGTCATTTCAGACTCTGAAACTCCCACTTGCCCTACAGTTACCCTGTCACCTGTGTCACCTGACTTCTCCTCCCACCTGTGTACCTGCTGCTCACTGCCTCAATGTCCCCTCTAGATACATATACTGTACCTGCTCTCTTCCAGTACTGCCTGTCCTGTTCCTGACTGTCTTCATTTTCAGGCAGTCGCTGCTCTCGTGCCAGTTTCCTTGTTCTTTTCATCCTGCACCTGTGTTCGTACTTGTGTAGCCCTTGCTTGTCTCTGTACTCTGTCACTGTAGGCTTGTTAACAAATGAGCCTGAACTACATAAAGAGACCTTCTTCTCATCTGTTGTTGAGTGTTGTCAACACTGGAGGTCATGTCACAACTGTCATGGGGTACTGTGTTCAGTACTGTGTTCAGTACCCCATGACAGTTGTGACATGACCTCCAGACCAATCCATTGAAGAGAAAAACCACGATGTGTCTAATTGGTTTTCAACAATGTATATGAGATAAGCTAAACAAATATTTTATATAATATATAATAATATAAACTTACAGGACTCTGTAGTATCTGTGTGACACGTTTCTTCTGCTCCAGAACGTTGAAGTCCTGCCGAAGGTCGGGGGACATATTCCTGGCCCTGATGTACTCTGGGTCATTGACATTGACCCGGTCAAAGTAACGCTCCTTGGTGCCTCCACTGGGTGGGGGAGGGGTGGTGACCACTCCCTGATGGCTGTCCACACTCATGCTTGCTTCACCTCACTCACTCTATGGCTGCCGCACTGACTGTCACCTGAGAAGAAAATCAGAGAGGTGGATTGGTTACAATACAAATAATTTAAAAGTCACTTAAAAGTCATTTAAAAAGTAGGTGGATTTAAAGCTAATGTGAGAACAAAGACCTGCACAGTATAGCACAGAGAGAGTAAAGACAAGAACTGAATGGCATTGGTATGCAAATAATGCAGTCATTGAGATGCAAAATAGATTTCCCTGGAGAATGATGAGAACGAGAAAAATTTGCCATATAGCTCCATAATGTGTATTTCTTATTAGTTGATTTTTTTTATGCCCAGTCATTCTTTTAAAAGCAGTGACTTTCAACATCTTGCATATATTATAATATATATATATATATATATATATATATAAATGTAGTGATAAAAAAGATTCTTCATTGTTAATCATCAGCAGGTGTCACACACAGAGTCACAGTGTGCAGTCTTAGAAGAGGTTTTGGTCTTCGGTTTGACACTAATGTCAGGCTGTAGCATAAGCTTTGTTTCATACACACATTGTGTCATACTGTAGACACTCATATAGACACAACTGCACGTAGGCCTTACCCAGGTCATGGTGACACACGACACTACAAAGTGTATGACAACACGAGCAGTTTTGTTTGATCTTGCAGGCCTTGACTGGAGAGGTGGTTTATTCCCACTGTTCATTCTAAGGTCAGCTGGCACAACAACAAACCTTTTTCAAGCTACAGGAACTGTAGTAAAATCAACAAGTGCAACTGACCCTTATTGTCATGCCAAGGAACACAATCAATACAAGCAAAGGGAAGTAAATTTAAAAATATTACAGGTTATTATGTTTACTGTTCTGTGAGTCTGTCACAGGAGGCTTTGACGGCACCTCGCTACACTGAGAAAAGTTTTAAAGCATTTCTCCACTGGAAAAAAAAAAGATTAATATGATGAAAATTTACAGGCAAACAAAGACACATGAGCTCAAATAAGTGACCTCTTTGAAAGTAAAAATTCACAAGGAAGAGGCAGAGAGGTCAAAGACGGAACATATAAAACTTCCCTTACGGCATGTAGCAGCTGATAAGCTGGTGGTGTATTAGGGTGGGGCTTATGGGCTCCCTACCAGATGGTGCTTTGGCTTGAAGACCAGTGGAATGACAGCAAGAAAGAGTTTAAGAAAGGGATCCCTGTGCTTTATATCTTTAAAATCCCAGTGATAACCTGGGACATCATCAGAAATGTGTTTTTTGTTTTCTGCTTTTTCCTGCTTCTTTCCTGCTGTTAGGTTGGTATGGAGTGAACGGGGCTGGAGGGATGATCTGGTTTGACACATGCCACTGGGCTAATGCCACTTAAAAAGATGTCACTGATTAGTGGAGAGACACACGGTTCCTTGTATAGAGGAGACACACTCAGACCAAACAGTGAGTTAAAATGAATTCATCAGAGTGGATGAAAAGTGTCTCCACGGTATATGACACAAAAAGTTGTTTTTGTTTAATTTTTTGTTCTCGTCTTCGTAAAAAAAACTTTTTTCTTCACTGTTAGATGCTGGGTTTCTTCCTTTTTCATGCACGATATAAACATTATCAGCATGTTCACTCTATCTACAAATGGGCTCAGTCAGACATTACATGAACTTTGTAATAAGGAGTTAGTAAAATACAAAAGATGTATTTCCTAAACATTTTAAGAAAAGATATTTAACCATCCACATGTGACAATGTTTGGTTTTGCTTTGCTTGGAAAATTCCAAAGTATCAATTTAAACATTGAGCATTTCTCATATGGTGTTATCTTTAAATCAGACAAATCTGTTGGGCACACAGGAAACCTCTCATTCTCTACCTGAACCCACAACTAAAGCTGTGATTTCTACTATGGAAACAAATAAAAGCCGCCTAAAAAAATCCTCCTTAATTGAAGGCAGCTAGGCAGCGCACAGTTATGTAACCTGATATTGAATTCATCCTCCTGCTTGCCTGCACTCTTCTGCTTACTAGCAGCACACAGGACAGACTGTGATGCACGGCACAAATCCGTACAGTGACAGGTTAGCATCAGGAAGCAGTGTACATTGGAGGTTTAGGTTGAATAGTAGACATGACTGTGTCGCTACCAGTCTTATTTATTCTTTAGTCAGAGCTTTTACTCTGACTGTTTTTTGCTGAATGAGTGCAACAGCTGTAGTGTCACCAAAATAAAACTACATTCTTTACACACACACACACACACACACACACACACACACACACACACACACACAACACGTACGCACATGCATGAGTACCCTACTCTGTCACAAGACACATAACTTCAGCAGTCCACAGCATGAGTTCTCACTCCCCCCTCCCTTCCTCCCCCCGTCCCTCTGTCTCTGTCAATAGATCATTGTCCCCTCTCAGTCTTCTCACATCCAGTGAGATTGACGGTTGGGAGGGTGGGAGGGGGCGTGGGGGGAGTGTTGCTGGTGTATTTGTGTGTGCGAGTGTGTGTGTGTGTGTGTGCATGTGAGAGAGTCCCCAAATTCATCTGAGTAAGAATGAAATCTGACCCTCTGAATTACAGCATCAATGTTTGTAAGTTGAATTTCACGCTTCATGGCAGATACATTCAAGCTCTTCTTGAATGAAACACACTGAGGTACCACAGCAATGACAGAGAATTAGATATAAGTTCAGTGACCGAGTGGACATTAGAGACACAACTGCCCTTTAAAGTTATGGCATTGCATGACAGAGCTGTATTTAAATTCTTTTAAGCTCCATTAATATCTGGCAAATAGACCGGGCAGGATGTGTTTACTGAAGAGAGCTAGACTGTGATCGCAGCCTGAGGCAAGGTGACTGCAACCTCTCACCCCATGGCCTTTAGTGACCCTCCCTCCCCCCTGTTCAGTAGCTCTCCAGAGACAAGTTGTCTTAATCTGTGGGGGAGATGTCCATGAAGACTTTCTAATCCATAAACAGTTATTTTAAAAGCGCCATAAACCCAATCACTGACACAAACCAGACTGCTTTATGTGTTGTTGGTTACTAGGAGCTACTGATGAATTGTGTAAGTGAAGGACGTGTAAGATTCATCTCATCTGGCCTTAATCTAAGCAACTGGTACTGCATGAAGGGAACAGGATGATCGACTATGATGCAGGATTCATCTGTCGTTTAACAGATTATCTAACTAACTATTACTTCCCTCGTTGATTAACAATTAATTTTCAATCAATCAATGCAGCATAATAGCTTATTGGGTAGAGCAGTCATCTTCCAACTCATGGGTGAGCGGTTTGATTCTCAGTCCCGCAGCAAGCTACATGTCACTGAAACGCCGTAGTAGCGCTGACACAGGTCTTGCAGCAGTCCAAACAACAATTTCCCCAAGGGGATCGATAAAGTATCAATTATTATTATTATTATTTAGTCTATAATATGTCCATAAAACAGTTAATTCTTTTGTCAGTTTCTACAAGGATCAGCTTCCCAAGGATTTCTGCTTTAAAAGTAACAACCATTTAGTGATTATCAATATAGATAAATCTTAATAAGCTTTTTTTAATATATGTTGTAATGCTGTACTGTCACATGCTTTTAATAATGTGCTGAGTGTGTGCATGCGTGTGGCTGTGTGTGTTTTAAGTCCATCATGTTTACTTGCAAAAAATTTAATACGACTATACAAGTCACATATTAAATTAATTTAAAAAATGATGTGAGAACAGTGAAGGCACATTCTAGGCTTTCTTATGTGCCTTTGATTGAATTAGTTTCCCACCTTCCTCTCTATTATGCGAGATACAGCCCCAAATACAGAGAGCTCATAATGCTCATAATAATCAGAGTAGTCCTCTGACATTTGGAGCAACCTTTATTTTTCATCCCTAGAAAGACTTAGTAACTTAGTAAAATAATACAAAAATATCACAACTTTTAAAGAAAATCACACTTGTCTTTCAGAGATTCACAATATTGCTGATTAATATGAAGGAAAAGCACAAACATACACTCTCCACCCTTTTTCACTCACACACACCTCTTATCTATATCTTGCCTGGGGGAAGCTTCAAAGGGCAACTGCTTGTGCCTTTACGAGCTACCACCACCTAAAAATAGCCTAGCATCGTTTTGGGTTGTGTTACAATCCCAACTGCAACAATACCAGGAAAGAAACTGTACTTTGGCTAATTATATCCACTCACACTGTAAATGGCAGAGCAAGCATTCACGCACAATTCTGTACACTGAATTGAAATGTAAACTTAGTAAACACAACTCATGCACAAACAAACACACACAAACAAACAGAGGAGTAGGTGTGTTCCCTGTCTAAACACGCCTGCATGACAGATCTAGCAATGAAACTGGAGCCAAACGCTCAGCGGCGCACAGATCCTCCACCAGCTCTACTACGAAACGAGGAAAATGTTTCTCCTGTGCCCACCAGCGTGCCAAAAGTCAATGTTTCGTATGTAATTGACACGTGACAGCATCTGGTTGTAGTTTTTAGCGTTTGTTTATTGTGCAACCTTGCATTAGTGCAGTAGTAACTAGCTGTTGTGCAGATTGCAACACACACAAAAATCTTTGTTTGGATTCATTTTGCAGGGATTCCTTCTAATTAAAGCCTCAAGACTAATTCTCTCTGCTGCAGGGGACAAGCTAAAACACTCAGTTTCTTCTTTATGTACAGCCTCCACTGTTCGACACATTAGAGATGATAAGCAGAGCTAATCTTCTCTTGTGGCTCACATTCACTGCACTGTTTCTGCCAAGTGTGTTTATAGTGCAGGAGTGTTTCTCTGCATGTGTTATGTGCCCATACAGTCATACTAACATGGAATTCCCCTATGACTACAGACTGGTACTAGGGATAGTAAAGTTTGGAGTCATGCTCTCGCAGGTGATGGAAAAACAAAACTGAAAACAAGAGTCTAATAAAGCTGAATGGGACTGGGTGTCCTACAAAATATATGTAAATGTGTAAATGTGTTCATTTTTGTAGGACCTAAAATAATAAAAAAACCCTACCTGTAATAAAAGAAGAAACCAGTGCACTAACAAAAAAGCCAAGCCCAACCAACCTTGAATTTCCTCCTTGGTCAGTGAATGGGAGAAAACAAGCAGTAGAAGTAGGCAAGTGAGGCACAACACATGTCTCTATTTTTCTCTGCTGCTCAAAAACTCCAGCACTGAGTCCCACAGAGGAGCCAGGAGAGACGAGAGAGACAGAGAGAAAGAGCGGGATATGAATGACAGAAAGTGAGACGGTGATCAGAAAACCAGTCGGTCCACTTGTCTGTCCAGATTTTCCATAGATGCTCTTTGGTCGAGCTCCCGGCAGGCAGCAGATTCTCCCAGAATCCTGCGGGTTTTGCTCCTCAGCTGCCTCGGCGTTTATCAGAGACAGAGAAGTATCAACAGCTGTGAGTACGTATGTAAGAGGATATATGTGTGTGTGTGTGTCTGTGTGCCCTCGGCAAATGAGGGAATGTGTTTGTGTGGTAAAGAAGCTAAAGGGACCACGTGATGCAGGCTTAATCCCCCACCCACTGGCTAGAAGCACATACACACAGATTCACACACACACACACACAAACGCACAGACCAATCAGAGCTCAGGCTCACACAGACTAATCACTCCTCCTCCCCTGCCTGCGCTCTCTCTCTCTCTCTCTCTCTCTCTCTCTCTGTCTAGTGCTTTTTTTCCTTTTTGTCTTTTTTCTTTGATCCATTCACTTTCTGGTCTTTCTTCCACATTCAACGGCCCTCTCTCTCTCTCTCTCCCTCTTTATGTCTCTCATTCACACCCTCTGCTATTCCACCACCCCCTCCGAGTGACTGTACTAAAGGTCAGCATTTATGAGTTTCGCTGGCAGCAAAGTAGCTGCAGCCACACAACTTGCCGCAGCATAAACCGCATGGCCTTTGCTGCCGCTTTACTCGCACGGATTCGCGGAGACGAGTCAGATACACTGTCAAAACTAAGAGTTAAAAAACGGAAACGTCACTATTTAATGATCGTTGGTCAAGTCCCAGATCAGAGGTCAGGTTCAGTCAAGTAACAGCTGTTTGTTATTCAATTTTGCCTGAAGCTAATCCCACATTTTAAAGCTGGCTCAGTTTCGCAGTTCGTTTTCCTGTTCTTATTTGTGTTGTTGATTGTATCTCATCAAAGCTGCTACTACTGACAAACTTATCTTGCTTTACAACATTCCCCAAAGGATGCTGGGAAATGTCTTCCTTCACTCTCCAGTTTTCTCTACTGAAATAAAATATGTGAATGAACTTATCAGGTTTTCTCATATAGTTTATTTTCTCTGGCATGACTTTGAGTCAGAATTGGGTTGCAGTGCACTTGTTACTTCCTTAAACTGACATTCACACCCACTTTGCGCCGTGATTGGCCGGCTGTGCAGAGGTGAGCCACGGTTTCAACTTTCCTTGAACAATCAAGAAACTGCCTGAAGATGTCCACAGGTTTAAACAATATGAGCCCCATATATCAAGTTTTTACTCATGAGTGACCATCTACATTTTCTCATGTGAAAACATTTTCTAGCATAATCCACCTCATATTAGCTGTATTATTTTACAATAACAATATACATATGATTATCCATCCATTATCCTAACTTGTCCTTTCAAAGGCCATGGGAATGCTGGAGCTAATCCCAGCTGTCATTGGCGACAGGTGGGTTCAGTTTAATAATCATTACAATTAAACTTGTTCTTTTGATCATCTGACAAAACATGTAATCCATAAACATGCAAAAAAATATATATAAGATGAAAACCAAATGACTGCAGTGATAAAACGGACAGATAGTGATTTGGAGGAAACTTCAGGTTTCGCATTAAAAATATAAAGATTCTCTTTTAAATAAAAAGACCCCAACCTTAATCCTCACAGTGAAAAGGAAATAGATCAGCAGGCAAATAACAGACCAGACAAACACAACACTAACATGTTGGTGAAGATTCTCATCATCATCCAACCTATTGTTTGACTCACTACAACACAACCTAGGAACTAACTCTGAACCATAAAGGTGAAAACATCCTCATCTCTGCCAAAAAAGAAAGAAGACAGGCATCTGAAGACGGCCCTAAAGCCCTCTGGATACCCCAACAAGGCAGCAACCCGTTTGCATGTGCAAATAAATAAAATAGGTGGAGGCCTTAGGGATAACCTTAATGACCTGAGTCTTCAATTTATCATGCTGCTCTTCAATCCATCCCCAGAAAAATCAGGTCCAGTCTACACATCCACCAGATTGGCCAAACTTAACGACCAATCCAATTTTCTCCAACTTTCCTCAGACTGAAGGAGCTACTAGGATGAGTAGCGAAAGGTTTCAACCTAACATTAAAGGAGTACACTTGCCACAACACTAATACGTTTTCTGCTGCTGTAATATACTTGGATGTGGTCCAATTCACAGTCATACATGCAGAAGAAAAACAAACGATCCAGGCAGCCAACAGATGTCAACAACCTGTCAGCTAAGTCATGAGTAATGTTTGATTTTCATAATGCTTCACCTTGACTACTATGCAAATTTACATTTTATTCTTACTGTGCTTATAGATAGCAAAAGATAGTGATAGAAGATAATAAATTTTTTCATTAGACTCCTGCAAAATCGCAAAATAAATCACATCAGCATCTGAGTCTCAACCAAAACCATCCGATGATCTGCAGTGAAGCTGAAAATGACATTTTATACATAACCCTGGATTGGTTTCTGCAATCTGAATCCGCCCAAACATCTGTTCAACTTGGGCGTTCAACAAAGTGGGATACATGTTTAGGCAAGAAGTAAAAAGGAATATGCCAAACGTTTGTCATGAGAATGAATGAAATATGCTGGTGAGAGAATGGGCCAATCAGGCTTATTGCCCCACATACGAGATCACTCTTAGTCTTCAGGTATGTGCACTATGTTGCTCTGAGCCAAGAAGTTAAAATGAGAGACACTCTGTGATTGACAGTTTGACACGGGACCGTTAACACCTCAGGTGAACTTGTACACTGCAAATATCTGAACATATTACAGCGGGAGTTTAAAAACTACAAGTGGCAGCTGTAACGCTGAAGGAATTACAACTGTTTTCATTGTCTTCACAAAGTTGTTACATCAGTGGTGTTTTATCATCACTGGAAAGCTCCTCTTAGCGGAAACACACACACATTACACACACAAACTGTTGCATTTCAGCTTCAGCTTATCTTTACGGGAGAGAAGGAAAATCTGGTGATGCTGAGACTGAGTGACACTGCTGACATGGAGGCAAAATCACAACACACACACACACACACACACACAGGGTTTTATGCATTCCACAGAATTGATCTGGGTGCCGCTGGCAATGTAAAACAGGCTGATTCTTCCAAATGATATCACATGCATGTGAGGGAAATCAAGTGTTTGCCAACAAACAAGCACCATCATCCTGCAGTCGCCACATGACTTACTGATTTGTCCCACAAATGTTGTCCTCTGCACAAGTAAGAACAATAATGTACTCATGGGAAATACAAATAATGCTTACAGTGTAGAAAACAACTATGTTTTTAAAAAAAAGCTTGAAGGGACAATTCATTCCAGACTGAGAACAGCACTCTGCACCATCGTCTTAAAGAAAAGAGTCTGCTTTAAGTGCAATAAACATTCAGCAATGTGGTGGAACAGCGGAAACATATACTGCAGAGCAGATCTACACAATCAGTTGAGAGTCTGCAGATTTTCAGTCCTGTGACGTGCTGGCAGAGAAGGTCTCATTGAATCATTTCTTTAGTCTCGGGGGAAGATAAGCTGAACAGTAAAATATGCTTCATTACTGACTGATTTGATTCAAAGACTTGCAGATAACAAGTCCAAATATCACACTGTAATACATTTTTATTTCTAAATGAACAATTTTCTGTGTGTGGAGTACAGATCCTTTCTCTACAATTATACTGATGTGATAAAAGACGGTCGGTTTTCACAAAAGAACAGTGGAAATATGCAATGCCTGGACAAAAGCTCTTGTCATTTTATAGACATTGTTGTTCTTTTTCCATCTGCAGTGCAGTGAATATGCCAAATACAAACCACCCCAATCCCTCGTCCTGGATGTTGGTGCATCACTCAGCACTTTATTCACAACTCCCATCAACACACACACACACACACTGACACTATCAGGACTGACTCAGGGAAACTGAGCTCCACGTACACACACACCTGCACAGTACTGAATGCTGCCAACTCTAAACAGACTGCAAACACAGGTCACAGTATGAAGACACTGTGTGGAGTACTAGGCACTGTGTCTGTCTCTCAGTGACTGTTTCTCATGCTCTGTTGAATTACAAAAGTCTGTGGTTAAAAACACAGACTAAAACATTCAAAAGACAAATCATTTCACGTTCGGGTTGTTTTTAACAACCATTGTAAAACACAACATCTGGAGTGCACACCATCTGAAATGACAAAACCCTGCTTTCTTCAGTTTGGAGTTCGCAACTGTCAAAAATAAGTCTGAAAACTTATCTTACTTTCTACTTAACTTTATCTTCCTTAAGCCTATTTCTCAAGTCAAAAAGAGCTAAAATAAAATGACACCATCAAACTGGGACAATTTCAAGACAGTGTCCACACAGCTAAGTCCCACTGGTTGATAACAGCAGGCTTGTCTCTTAATGACAGGTAATCATGACCCTGTGGAAACCCACAGTACTGTTACTCCTTCAGGTTGACTCATTACACATAAAAAGACTAAAGCGTGCTCGATACTGTTTGGCCTCCGTGCAATCGTTATCGCATTTGGTAAGTATAAAGTCATTTATATCATATTTAAATCATTTATAAAGTAAATGATTAACATGAATTTAGAAGTTAAATTAAACAGACCCAAAGACAAATAGATTGGATTTTTCTAATGCCAGACGACTGCCCTCCTGAGAGCACTGAGAGCAGGCTCAGATGCAGCACTGAAGCTGCAGTAACACTGCTGACATGCTGCTCAACCTGCACCTCCTGTAAACACAGCACAACTGAAGGAAACAAAATCCCATGTCCAGGAGCACGCTGGAGAACTGTTCGGTGTTTTGTGATCTCCTAATGCTTTGTGTGGTACAGTAAATCCTGGCATTCAGTAGACTTTAATATAATCTTACGTGGGTTCAACTAAAGAATATGCAGCAAGTGGAACAAAGGCAGGTGTAACAGAGAAACAGAAAAGGAAAAATGAACAGGTTTGCAGGTTGTTATCATCATTCTTTACGACAGTCATGGTACTGGGTGTTGTAGTGTAGAAAACTTAGGCCCTCGTTTTTTAACCCTGCAGGCCTTAAAAAGGATCATGTCACCTGTTGTACAGATGTCACTCTGCTGTTAAGCCAGTTCTTAAAGACCTGTCTAGATTTACGCTTGTATGGAAGTGATCCTAAGAAGGCACTAATCCATGTTTGACGGGCAAAGAGGCAGCTAATGTTTAACACACTGAGACAGATTCACTTCCTGGAGAGCTCACCGGGGACAATGCTGTCACTCTCTGAGCAGCTCTGTGACTTTGCATGTAGAAGAAAAGACACACACGTTTACAGGGATGTACTCAGGTGTGGCCAGCAAGTCTGCCTCTGCCTCAAGGTTCGGTTAGAGAGATAATAGACTTCTGTAGACAGAGGAAAAGAAAGAGAAGAGAGTGAGGAAACAAGAGTGTTTGTGTATTTTGAAGTCTTTACTGGATTGGTTAAATGCTTTACAGTATGTTTGCTCATGTGATCATGAGCCAACATTCACCTGTGCGTCACCTCCCACAGCTATCACAGCATATCAGATAACCTCAAACATGACATCCATGTACACACTTTTTCTATTCCACCCACACACTTTAAGTCAACACAATAGGACAAAGAATTACACTTTCAGGTTTTTTGTTTTCACAATTTATTAATTTTAATTTCTTTCATAAATAGCTAAATGGGAAGAAGAAAACTATCAGATACACTTTGACTAACTACAAATATGCATCTAAGTGTGTGGGTTACTTGATGGGCATTCAAGCATAAAGCAGATGTTCCATTTTTGAAGCTAAGGAGAACCAATTCTAGTTCAAACTCCACACTTGGCTGCCGGTTGCATGACTACTGAATGAAACCACAACATGAAAAGTACAGCGACTCCAACAAACATTTAGGAGAATGTCTCCTAGCTTCACATCCCACGGGCCATTGCTCCAAATCAGAGTCGTGAAATTCAAGGTATTGTCCACTTTTATGTTTGACACAGAAAGCTCCTGTGCATTCAGCGTGAAAGAAGCAGACGGCCTTCAAACCTGAGGAATGTGTGCGCTTGCACAATAATCAGCATCAATCAACATCGAGTTCAGCAGTGTGTATTATATTTGTTGTGGCACTATTAATGCAAATAGGAATGCACAGGTCTTTTTTTAATGGTTTGCTTTGGGAAGTATGCTTATTTGTTTTCTTGTAGTCAAACGTGTCTGGATGTCGTTCACCGTGCTTAAGTTCATCCCAAATTATCATATTGAGCTTTGTCTGTTGTTTGATAGCAGTTCCTAATTCTAGTTCTTGCATTTTTATCTGGTATATTTCAGACAAGAACTCAGCAGAAGACTCTCTAGAGCAGATGCTAATGTGTATGATGCTAGTATGACTCTGCCCCGTTTTAGCACATTTGCAACTTCTAATCAGTTTGTTTATGCACATGTAGGTCTATAACATTAAATAATAATAACAATAAGCGTTAGCGGCCTCTCATCACAGTGTTTTTGATGCGTTCAGGTTAGTACAGAGTGTAGGTAATCTGTGATTCGGAAGGAATGAAAGGGGCTGCACCTTAAGTTAACTATATTGAAGTTAAACCATACATGAACTAGTAAAGTGATCCTGACATTTATGTTGTTAACATGTTAACAATTTAGGAGAAAAAAGGATTACGCATAAATTAACCCTGGTGGAACAAGGGATTTAACTCTAACGCACGCGCTGACGACTAATTATAGGTGATAATGGCGGTGTCATAGACACAGTTTGTCAGGATCCTGTTGCTTCAGTCACACAAACAAAAACAACCCATCTCTGAGTCTTGTTGCTGCTAAATGCTGCTGCATGTCCTCAGTCCACACTCGGACAGAGAGCCTGAGCTGCTCCATGCCTAAACAGCAAGTGTTTTACAAGAGAGCTGTGTCCTTAATTAGCTTTAGAGAGATTTACATTTACTTTCCCTTCCTGACATCAATGCCTGAGTGAACAAGCCTAGGAAAACAGTGTGGCTTCTTTTAGACTGAGTCAGTTGTATACTTTTTCAATTGCGCTTTAATGGTTACTACAATCAAAACACTTGAAAAAAGTTTTTATAGTACCTGTTTAAGATTCAAATCACAGGGCTCAGTAAGTTGAGACAAGCCTCAGCTCTGTCAGTGGAACAGGCCAGTCTCTCCTGAAAGTCTTTCAGAGTGTTGACTTCAGATGCAACTTCAAAGTGTCAGAAAACTGTTGTGTGAATTACCATTGACTTGACTGTCAGCTATAATAATGTTCACACTATCTCAGATTAGCAGCTGAGCAACATCAAATGTTTCATCCTGGGTGCAGGTATTCTGTAACCACACGAAACACTGAAAGACAACATGAGAGGCAGGAAAGTTCAAGGGTTCATTGTCAGTTCATGAACTTTCTTTTCCCTTTTCTATTAAGACATCTGTAACACAAGTCCATTCAAATAAATCTAATTCCACTCTTATGAATCATGCAGAATCTGATTATCAAGGAATAAGGCATTGTGCGTGTTTCCAAATGCTGTTGTACTATTGTCGCTGAGCAAATGGGTCCCATGACTGGTCTGTGGTCAAACACTGACTGGGTTTCGGCCAGAGAGCTGGTGTGTGTTTGGGGACTACAGTATCGGTTACACAATCCGAGGAAGCAGACAGATTGGATATGTCGGGGTCTGTGTCTGGATGAGGTCATTACGTATGAAGCTGAAAAGCAGCCCCAACACACGAACACACACACACAGTCACACACTGTCATGGGTTTCTATGGCAACTCCAAACAAACAGTCAGTGCATTTGGTGACCCGACCCCAGCAGAAAAAAAGGGAGAAACCAACACAGCAAGGCAAAAACAGGCATAAAATTAAGCTAGAGAGCGGGAGTGGAGATGAATGTGGCAAATAAGGACCTCGCATGGGACTCTGCAGCAGCATATGCTTCACTTTATGCGTGCTCTTAGTCTTATTGAAAAAGGGACACGTTAAAAAAAAGATCACACACGCTTCGCCATGTGTAAGCATTTACCCCTCAACCCTAAACTGCACTGAACTATCATTTTAACCATGTATTCATAAGTTAGGTAACAAAGCTAAAAGCTCCATGGCTTAGATTCTCATGTTTAGTCACTTTGAAATATTACATTTCGCAAGAGGCAGTGGAATTGTAAAAGAATCCCATCCCACCAGTATCCCATGAACCTCAGTCAAAGCCTCAACACAGTGGCCAACACAGCGAGCCACCCCCTTTCCATCGAAATATACAGCCATTTAATTCACCTTAGAGCTCTGAAAAAGAGAACAAACCAACAATAGCCATGCAGCTTTTTATCAAAGTGAAGGCTGGCTTTTGAGGTTTAACAGCTTCGAAGGTTAGTCGAGGTTGAAAACGCCCACATCCGCACATTAAAAAGACACTGGCATTTAGATGCTTTGTTGGTAGGAGAAACCTCTGACCACTTGGACTTTTGGCATTTTCGCCTGTGTTTTGAAGTCCAACCTGCACAGAGGGCGTTGTGCATGTGGGACACCAATGAACTGAACACACTGATATGTCTTGATAATAAAGTAGAATATTAAGATGTTTTACTTTTCTCCTGACAAATGAGTGAAACAAGGTAAATGTCATGAAGCAGAGATAAAGTATGATGTGGACATACTGCAACACGTTGATGCTGAGCACTTTTATCTTATAATACACCTAAGAGCAAAGACTTTCAGCATCCAGGTGGAAAGAAGATGAAAAGAAGCTTCATTAAATCAATCAATAAATTAAGTAGTTCAAAGCAAATATTTAGCTAACAAAACTGTGGAAGGTTTATAAACTTGAACATTTAGTGGCCTGATAATAATTTTATATAAAAAAAACCATCAGCTGTGTTCAAGTTCCAAGAGCTGCTCTCTGTACAAGTAGCATGGACTCCTAGCACTGTGAATAAAATGAACTCTCTCTATTTTTGTTTTATGTGAAAGGAAATCACAGCACGTTTCTACCACAACAGGAAAGGAAACACGCAGGGTTCCTCTCAGTCTGTGACCCCTTCTCTGACTGCTCAATGACATACTGTTAGAACTCAGGGAAAGAGTGCCTGTGAGTTCCTCCATGTTTCCGGCTCTTTTAGTCTCAAGTCTTGAGGTCTGTGACATAGATTCATACAAAACAACCATAATGGAAAGGAAAGTGGCAGTAACTGATGCTCATGACATACTTAAGGTCAGGCATCTTGCCGCACAGGCCCCTGTGGTCCTTGTCCACATTTCACTCACTGAACATTGGGAAGATAAAGGAAGTGGAGGAGGAGGCTTTGAGGCCCATTTAGCTCATGTTTATTGTAGCTGCCAAAGCTGCAAGGGTGCCTGTATTTAAAGAATCTAGTATCCTTTTCTGTGAGTTTCAAGGTTGTACTGACCAAACTTTAGATACTGGTTGTATACATTCTGACTGATGTCTGGCTTTGTAAAGCTGCTTCACTATGTCATTATTACTAATTACTTCAATAATTATTTTCTCAATAGCCAAATGTGCAATCTGCAGTGTTACAGTGTCGTTCTTTCCATCTCTGACTGTAACATTTACACTTGTGTATGAAGGAAGAACAAGCTTCCTGTCAGGATGTGGGGACCAGCAGGGGGACAGTGGCATGTAGCCAGAAGTCACAACTTTCTGCTGAAGCCAAGTGTGTTAATATGTGTGTCCATGTGCTGTATGCATTTGTATGCAAATGTCCCTGTGCTGGTCGCTTTGTGCTGAGTGAGCATGGTTCATTTCCGAGCAGTCATTTCATTGACTGTAGGAAAGTATTTTCTAACATCACAGATTAAGAGATTTCAGATACTGTAACGCCGCTGTCATTCACAGAATCACATGCAGCAGAACTCCAAGTGACCCTGAATATAGCAAATTATCAGCATCACAATCACAGTGGAAGCTTCTCTATTATACACAGTCTGACTAAGCAAGAGAAAAGTCATCCAGAGCCTGGGCCTCATAAGTTGTTTTCTCATTTGAACTCTGGGCAGTATCTGGAGGATCAGATCCAGACATCGGCCATTGTTGCTCTTTCACATATGTAACACATACAGAAACAGGAACACGTGAACATGCCCACTCACTCGCTGTGAATTCAAAGGACAACGACCTGCTCTATTCACACTTGGACTCACTTGATGGTTTAGAGGAATGATGCCATACAAGATGCCATGACACATGTTTAGCATCAAGACAAGACCGCAGTTGCTGTCACACCGGGCAAGTGAGGCAGTGAGCTTGGCTTCATTCAACCAATCCATTGCTGCTGAGCGCTCTCATCTTGCGTTGTCTGTCCTGAAACTTGGCTTGGTTCATGTGCTCTGATGCTTCGTGATGTCGCTACAGAGTTTGCCTCACCTCACGGTTTTAGCTATTAACGGTGATGTAACACTAAAATAAACTCCCTATTCAAGATGAGTATCATACAGTTCAGAGTGTCCCAAATCAGACTCATGAGAGATCAGCATTAACAAGTCAGTGTCTATATCTGAAAAAAATCCCATTAAATTAAACATTTTCCTTAAATATTATTAATTACTTTCATATGATTTTTTTTCTATGATCTTAAAGATCATAAACACATAGACAAGTTGACAGGAAAAAAATGGCCACAGCTGGTTGGGTGAGATTAAACCATGGTTGCAAATTGTGGACAGTTTCAAATATACTGACTTTGACTAACATGCTTCTTTAGAAACATTCTGATAAAAGGTACTATAAGTAGTTACATTTCCAATGTATAAACAACCGCAGATCACGCATGACCAGCTGTGTGGACATGGATGCATGCGTTCTGTGCATGTTTGTACAAGCAGGTCCAGCTGTTTCCTCACACACCCTTCACAACATGCCCTTCTTCTTATTCAGGAAGAGCTTGAAGGATATCCACAGAGAAGCAGAGTTCTATTGTGGCAACTTATTGTTCCTGACAACCAGTGTGCTGCATGATTCACAGTCACCAGGGAGACTAAGACCAAGTGATGCAATCAGGAAGAAAAACTTTGAAGCATGGGTGAACCAAGTAACAGTCGCCACAGATCAGTTCAATTTTCTGTGAAGTTTAAACTATTGTGCTACTAGATGCTGACTTTAAAGAAACCATTGCTTTTATTAAATTCAAAGGTAATGATAGCTCCTTCCTTCTCCCATCATTTCTTCTTTTACCAAACTTTACCTTTTTGGCTCCAGTTAGGTTGTAACATGCAACAAATAGTAAAGTAAAGTACGAGTAAAAACAAATGCCGGCTTGAAAACATTAATTTGCAAATGCAGCCCTGCAGCCTATGTGTTCAACCGAAAAGCATTTCATGTTCTTTTTTTTCTCTCATTTCTTGACATCTCTAGGGTTTTAGTTTATCAGACAGAAGCTAAGCAGTACATTTTTCACAGCAAAGAAAAACAGAAGTTTTTCATTTTAAAGATGAAGGATGTGGTCTAGTTCTGTCTAGTAGAAAAACATATTAATATTGTTTAGTTGTGAGATTTCTCCTTGCTCGTTTTGTCACAAATTTGTTCTTGCACTTTTATCTATTTGACATTCTAAGCTACAGAGAAGCATCAGTCCACCTTGCCATGCAGCATGCCTGCACGAATTTGAACCAGATAGGGCACTTACTAAAAGGATCTAGTGACAGATATCTAAAAGTCTATTTAGATGGGGGACTTTTAAAAAGGCAGAATAAGAGATAAGTGTGCAAAGGAAGGATTTCACAGCTGGCAGTGGATCATACAACACAAGGCATTATCATTTAAACCTTCAGGCTTGGAGGTTTGATCATTTTCCTGCTGGGATAAAGATCACTAAGATGTTTATTTAAGAATAACCCCTGCAGGTTAATGGAACTACAGCTTGTCACTGTGCATCAGCATCAACTCAAATTGGCTCGCTTTTCCGAAGATTTTACATTTCTGATATTTTTTGTGTGACAAAAGCATTTTATTGAGACAAACACGACCTAGGATAATCTTCAAAGCAAATCATTACCCCCTGTTAAGCTCATACTGTCTGCAGTGGAGTATAGAATACAAGTGTAAACTTAAAATTGTGCATTACCAAACAAAATATGCCTTTTAAAAGTGTCATGTGACTGCTTCTCAGAGCAACAGTATTTCTACCTCTCCCAAATAGACACATTTGAAGATGTAAAAATTCACAAACACAGTTTCTTCTTGGTTGTATCCCACTGCACTCCTCATCCATCTCCAAGAACTCTATGTTTTGTGTGTCTTTGTATTGTGTGAGTGAATTACGTACTTCATTTCATTTATTAAAATGGGTTTAATTGATTCAAGTGGTTAATGGTTCCAACAGTTCGGGTAAAGCTGATCTTAGGCATGCAAACGCAAGATAAACTTCAGAGTGTGAATTAAAAAAAAAAAAAAAGCTTCTAAAGAAACCAAAATATAACCTCAGCCAACATTTGTTTCCAACATTCACATTGCTGGTATAGAGCAATGCAGTTGACCAAAGGTAGAGATGTCAAGTCAGTTTTATCAACACATCACATAATGCTTTCAATTGGCATCACTGGCCTGTAATCTGACACTTGGATCTATGTCAAAGGCCACAGCCTTCTGAGAGGGAACATTTAGGCAACAGAGAAATGCAGGTTCTTGTTTTACGCCTCAATTAGCCCCCGATTTGTCGGTGAGGCAGGTAAATGCCAAAATCACCCCCAGGGTCTACATTGCAATGTCAGTTTCAGTTAGAAATGAGAAAATACAGTGAAGAGAGAAAGAGGAAAAAGAGAAATGGAGATGGAGGGTGACCTCACTCACAAGACCTGTTGCTGCAATCTCTGTCTCCTTGTCCATGATGAAGGGAGTATCAGCAGTGAGAAATACATTTTTCAGCTGTGCAAGGCGATACCACAACTATGTAGTGAGAAATTCCATAACTCCCTTCTTTCTCTTTTTCTCTCTATTCATCCTCAGAGAGGCAGAGGCAGACAGCACCATTCTCATCCCTCATTTCCTCCCCCCTGTGGTGCCCTTACAGTCTCCTCATCTGTTATCATATTAGATAAAAAGACATGGAATTTCTCTGGTAGGTTTTCCCAACACTCTCGCTACTGCAGTGTATGATCAGATGGTAGATGGAAAACAGTCAATGGACATGAAAAAAAAGTTTAAAGTTGACTTGACTCCATGGTTGCATGGTGCCTGATGAAACATACAGACTGGTCCTTACACATACACAGCAGTGTATTACGGCATCAGCTCCCCAGGGTAACACTCCACCAATATCTCTTTCAAAGTCATTCCTTCTGTTTAACCAATCAGAAAAAAACGCCCACCATCACAGCAGGCTGCTCTTGGATCTGGTGTTTAAAGACAAGTATGAAAGGATCTTTCCACATCTAAAAGGAAGGCAAAGAAGATTTATGACTAGTTGGTGGGCGACGTAGAGCACGGAGGAACTAGCTTATTGCTTATTAACAGACGACAGTGCTGGATGGCTTTAACAGAGGGCATGACTGTAGGCTGGAATGGCCGAAGCAGGAACAGTAAGGGGAAATGATCTGATCGTCTGGTTGGTTGCTGCTGTGTCTGTCTGTTTCGTGCTGTTAGCAGCTCTTGATAAAGAGCAGCTCCTGGACTGTAAACACGTAACTTAAGTCCCTTTGGATAAGAGCATTAGCCAAACGAGTAAATGTAAATAATTTCACCTCTTTGTTTAGTGCAAAAGTGCATCTGAAAACCTAATTAGAAAAGTCAAAATAACATAGCACTTTCAATAAAATGTCCTCAGTGTACCAAAGATGTTTCATGTATAACATTTGTTTTTATTTGTAGGATTCTACGGCAGAAAAATCTCGGTATCTCGTTATAACGTGATACTTTTCTCACTGTACTTTTACATCATAACAAGAGTTGTACAGTGAGCGTACAGCGCACAGTCGAGAGAGAACTGAGAAACTGACAATGAATGAAAAATAAAAATAATGCGGTTTTATTTATTTTATTTCATGCTTGAACTGAGACATGGTGAAATTTTGCAATTTCTGCGCACGTTGAATGGTATATTTAAAAACTGGAAAAACTACTCATTCTTAGTGTTTAATGTTATGACTAGATGATGCACCAGAGCGACATCTAGTTCTACTATCTATCTATCGTGCTATCTAGCTCTACATTTGTAAAGCTAATATATCTCTGCGTTCCTCCCTCTTTCCAGTCGTCTCTCGCCTCCAGCCTGTGTGAATTCATCCGTCTCTAATCCTCTTCCTGTACGGCTCAGTGAAACCTCAACGTTCATTTGTCCGATTCTTTGTTTAGTGTCCAGTAAAGGGTGCCTGCCTCTCCCCCTCGTCTCTCTCATACTCTCCATTGATCCCTCCATCTCCCTCCTTCAGCCACTTCCAGTCTTTCTCCATTCCTCGGCTGCTTAATTTGCCTGTCCTCTGCTTCACTCATGTCTCCACTCTTCCCTCATCTGTTTTTCTTCTCCATCATCCACCATCACGTCCTCCATCTCTGTCACACTCTGTCCACCAGCTTTTGTTGTTGAAATGACAGCGTACTGTCCTGGCAGGTCTCCACCCTCACAGCCTGGGTGGAAAAATAAACAAGCGTCCACATGTTCCCAAGGAATTTTAATGACTTCCATAACTCTGGTTTCTCTACCTGCCAGTGGACTCTGGATGAGCCAATTTAGCAGCTCTGCTGACAAGCTTTGTGAGCCTGAGCCAAGAATAATCCTTTGAAGCACCGAGAGGCCGGAGATTTCTCAAGCAAGAAGCCATATAGACAAAGCTGTAAGCTAAAAATGTAGAGTGAACATTTTAAAAAACCAAGACATATCTAGTGTCTCCCTTCATTTACGAAGAGTCATTTTAACCTCACATCATAGGATAACTGCACTGACCTATGATACTGGGGTGCTAGATGGGAGAAGGTCTAAAGCTCTCTCTGTCCTTAGCTGAGCTGCGTCACTGCACTAAATTGGCCTGACATTTATGGTCAGTCAGGAAACTACACAAACTACACGTTACGGAAGTCTCCCAATGCTCAACGTTTGGTGCTTCAGTAGCTCTGTGGTTTGGAGTCTTGCCTCACTCCCACGTTACTGTTCCTTCACAGATGTAACTATTTTCTGATCAAGGCTCAAGGTTATTTTTATACCTGATGCTGCTATATCAGAGATGTAAAACCTAAAGTAATGCTTTAGTTAGCTTAAAAAGTGTGATTTAATGTACATGTAAAGTATACATTAAGTGTTTATCGCTGATCAGAACAGCCACATTTGAAGGTGGAGTGAGAAAATTGCTTGAGGAGAGGCTGACTGCCCTGTGGGAAAACATTGTGTTGAGATTGTATTTTAATGGGTCTATGAACCACAGACCTGACCTGAGAGGAAACTAGGGGTTAATGGAGGCCACTGTTGAGACCCAAGGCAGGGCAATAAATCTGTGAAATTACCCCTGTCAGACTAATTGAGAATCAGTTGTTGAGACCTATGGAGAACCAGTTCATGCATAAAAAACAATTGTAACGATGGTGTTTTAATTTTAGATCCACTTAAAATAATTTTAGAACCACTAACAGTTGTACATCCTGTTCGACTTGCTCCTGTAAATCACCTTTTAACTTGCTCAGTACTCATTTTTTAAACACAATGGTTTTCTTACATCTGTGCATTTTTCTCCTGCCTGGCCTTCCCTTCACCTTCACCTTTATTAGCTTCACATTACAAAATCAGACAATGTGTTTTATTACAGATGCGTCAGTGGTGGGGAACACCCAGTCAACTGGCAGCACCACTGTTTACAGTTCTGATCTCGTCACTCATGTTTTTCTTTCCCTCTCGACTTGGCACCAGCTGCAGGGGAAATGACAATACACGGAGAAAACAAAGATTAACAACATCTCCTCCCACACTCCCCAGTCGCACACTTATTTCTCCCTTCATGGACCCCAAACTGGTCTTTTTTTCTGTCCATGCAACCTGTCCAATCCCCCGCCACACTCTGCACTTTTACTTGTTTCAGCAGGGCTTAAAACCTTTGACCGTTGAAACTACTTCAACCTGCACAAACTAAGGAAGCTCTTATACATTATGCCCCAAAACGTTATTCCATGGCAACTGGACTTGTTGTATTGGTTTTTGAAGATGCTCCATCTTCCATCCAGAAAGCTTCGTCAGTTCTGAGTCAGAATTCATGAAGCCTTCTGGAAAGAGTTCTGCATAGTCCAGTTACTTTTTTGGTTGGGTTAACCATGACCTGGATGACTGAGAATCTTCACAGAACCATACACATTAGGCTTTTCCCTTCCTTTCTCTGTTTGGACCCCACCCCCAATCAGACACAAGGAATCTGGTCTGTGTTCTCCAGCTTCAAGGCCATGTGGATTAGAAAGCTTTGGGGTGTGGACTCACAGAACTCAGCTGAAATTTTAATGCTACAGTGTTTAACAGTTTTTCTGTTTCTTCATTTTACTTCACTTTACTCTCTGAAAAATACAAAAATACATAAAAGAACAGCCACTTTACAAACTCCTGATGCATTCATTCTGTTGTATGTTTTGTATAGTTTGGGGAAAAAAACATATTGGAAACCACATGATGATGTATCTATCAGTATTTCAATCAAATTATATTTTCCAGTAAATATGATCAAAGAGGTCAACATTAGAACATTATGGCATTGTAGGAACTAGCCTCCTCGCAGCTCTAACCTAACTGTAAGAGACAGGACAAAAGGAAGGCAATTCTTACAGATTAGATAAAAGTTCAAAAATAACAAGGGTCACAGAGGATGGGAGCCAAAACAAAACAGAAGTGAGATAAAGGTTGGAAGTGAAACATGGATTTCTCTGGGAAAAGCTTTCACTCTGAAGAATTCTTTGAATGAGAAGATTTGGATTTGAATCCCTTAGAAGTGATTCAACATTCATTTTAACTATGCTCAAACTGAAGGCACGGTGGGCTTTACATTGCACTATCATGTGTTTATGCAGCACAAAAAACATTCTTGAACTCATTAAATTATCTTTTCAAAAGCCCATAAACTTATTTTTTTTCTTTGTACCACCAACAAACAGTTCTGAGAGGACAAACTGTGGCTCCAGTAAACACAGTTTCTGCTTTAGTAACTAGGTTTGGTTGTAACCAAACATCAAACTCCAGCTGGTTCCAGCACTGAGATCTTCAGCTCCGCTCTGATGCAATTCCCTTGACAGGAGGTGTGGGATGTCCCTCCTGTCTGAGCTCTGTTCACATATTCTGCATGGGAGAAATCCCATCCTGCCTTCATAAATTACTTCCAGGTTTTACTTACAGAGGGGGGCAGGAAGAAAGAAACGAAACAAAAAAAAGAAATGAAGAGATTTAAGGGGAAATTGGGAGGCTGTGTGTCCTCGGCCTCTTCACCAGAGTCAATATTTACCAGCACAGAAAAGCTTCCCACTGAAAGATGAAGTCATTGTTTTGGGGCTTTAAAAACAAGTCTTTGTGAGTTTTTGTGGTTAATCCAAGCGATATATGTGCTCATACGTCTTTGTGCTGTTTGGTTGGTATCATTCAGAGCGAAAACAAAAGTAGAAATATTGTCTATTTTGTATGCTACATTCTGCGTTTAACTATTCCTCCTTCTGCCACGCATCACATTACACAAAGCTGCAAAGTCCAGCAGACTAATGACACATCTGCAACTGTCAAATCCACTTTTGACAAATGAAATTTACTCTGATCTTTTGTTTAGAAGAATTCTCTACAATTTTATGAGGGGACCGCAAAATGTGCACTGACTACCTGCAATTGCAAAAGTTAATGAAGCATTAACCATGACAGTAAAAACACTCATAAAACACATTTCAAACTGTTTATTCCCTTTACTCTACTTGAACTCCCAAACGAAACAAGAATGGCTTTGGTTTGATGCTGAATGGAAGTTTCTTACTCTACTTGCTTTCACAGGCATTGCTAACTAACAATAAAACAAGTCGGACACCAGTTTTGTACAAACAAGAAGCACGAAATCCCCCTCTTCAAGCAGCTGATCTGCTGTAAGACACATGATAATCCCTGTGACTCTGAACTAGTCTGTTATCAATACCAAGACAGGGAGACAAGCTTTTGCTGTGCTTGTGGAGACTGAATGGAAACTGGTCTTATGAGATGCAAACAAGAAATGTTCTGACATCTCTGATCAAATTCGGACTTACTCACAACCAAGTGCAGCAAATGAGTGTTCGTAGGAATGGAAAATTTGCACATGGGAAGATGAATGACATGAGCCTAAAAGAAATGTATGCATAATGGAAAGTAAAGGCTGGTCATTCATGTCCTGTTGCAATATGTCCCCAAAACCTGAGTCATCTGGTGTTTTTGGTGAAAACCGCCAGATATTAAATTTGGTGGAAACCTTGACTCATAGCTGCTTGTGTTGAGTCTGATTTTAGTTTTGTTGTTCAGGTTGAGTCATTTCTGCTAGATATGCCAGTTTTACTCTCGATTTGGATCCTTATACCTACTGTATCCAGAAATTACCTGGGTGAGCTGCATGTGAGAAAGCAAGTGTCAAAGTCAGCTCTACACAGACGCCCCTGTCCCTCCCTGAAATGAAGTTAATTAAGTGAGTTTCTCCCCATGTGAAAACAAAGTTAACTCTTCACACAGTGTCCAGACCTGATTCTTGTGTTCTTCAGGAGAAAATCTTAAAACCTACTAATACAGTTTTCACAAAGATTCTGACATTCACCCATGTTTTCCTGTTTGGGATTTATTCTTAGGTAAGAACAGAATCTACACCAGTGAAGACCACCCTTACACCTTCATTAATGACATTTTAAAACAACTTATTCCAATTTTTTTTTTCTTTTTTCTATTTGCACACGTAGCACACATAGCAGCATGTCTGAAAATGTACACAATGTTTACTACAGTAAAGTCGTTGTACATTAACAGTTTATTGAGCACTACAGTGAGTCTAACATGCACACAGATTCTTTCTTCTTCTTGTACACACAACTGAGTGTCCAATTTTAGCGACAAATCATGAGAGAAACAGGTCAGCAGATACTTGGTGAAGACAGGTTCAGCAAAGCTTTCCCATGAACTCTGACCTGATCTTCACCATCTATAAAAGCACTAGTTTCCCCCTGCAAACCTCAACTAACTGTGGTCAAAACCGACTGGGAACCAAGGTCTAGACGGGTTTTACCACGGCTGGGTAAAGACCAGAGCAACCCAGACGGCTCAATGGCATTTAGCCATTTAGGTTATGTTATCATCTGTACATTTAAACAATTAATATAGGGAATAGAGTTTCTCCTTCTAGCACAGATTCCATCAGCATTATCCCCAGAAGAAGGACTGATACTCATTAAATTAACAATCCAAACGCAGAGCTCATTTTGGAGGCTCTTCCGGGAATCTGATTAAGTAACATGACTGTAAAACGAAGGAACCATCTGTGGGTGAAAACAAAAATGAGTCAATCCGTCTATGTCAACAAGTCTCAGATATGAATTTAAGTCAAAAGGAAATTGGGGATCAGTTTGCTTTGTCCAAATATCAAACTTTGAAGGACTTCGGTGGTAGCTAAGCAAAATGACCTTGACTGCATAAAAACAAAACGTTGCCAAAAGTGTTATTTTGAGGTTTGCTATTCGCAAAGAAACATGATCACAGTGAGTCTGCTCCCTTTTTTGTGCACCTGTATTAAAGCTGAAATGTGCACAGTCTTTCTGTCAAAGCTCATATTTAAGCCCCTCTCTAGAACCCAACCCAAATACGTTTGGTTTAGGTTAAAGCTGGACCGCAGCGTTCAATCAGACTCAAATCATAATCATCAAAAAGGACCAAAAAAGGTTCAGAGCTTCAGAGCTTTCATTAGCAAGAAACTGTCAGCAATGATTTCTTCAGCCCGTGGGCCAGCAAATGACGCCCCAAAGAGTTTACTGAATGTGCACTTTTACACAAACAGTTTAGTACAAATTTAAAAGTTACAAATATATACAGTGTGTACATACTGTATACACACATAAATGACACAAACACACAACCTGTGGTTGGGGATTTTATTTAACTTAAATGCAGCTGACTCAAACAGCTGGAAACCATGCTGCATGACATAATCTGAGGCACGCTTGCCAAGCTATTTAACACACACACACACACACACACACGCGCGCGCGCACACACACACACACACACAGCTCAATTACATAAATCAGTTACAACACAAGTTATGAAGAAGAGTAACACCCATTTCTTGGACAATAACACACCCCATCCCTGTCTTTATTTAATAAATCACAAATTCATCCATTCATTCACTAACACAAACACACACACACACACACACACACACACACACACACACACACCATCATTCCTGCTAAAGTGGAAACATAAGGAGAGGAACTGGAGAGGTGCTTGGGTCACCGAGGTTGACAGAGACACCAAGACAATACTTCGCCATTGCAACACTCAGTCGTGTTCACCTCCACAGACTCAGTAATTCTTCTGGTTAGTTTTAAAATCCACATGTCCAGGGTTTAAGTGCACATCATGTGAACCACAGAGAGATGTATCTCTATATACAAGAAAGATAAATCTCAATAGCGTAACCTCTGTTAACCCCTGTGTTTCAGGCTGAGAAATCAAGTCGTGCAGAACTGCAAATCATTCAAGCCTAAAGCAGCAATATTTTCTTCAAGGGCTCGGCACACAAAATCATTCCTGAAACAACAGAAAACCTCAGAGAACAACCAAACGATGAAGACAACAAAAAGCCTGTTACGAGGATCCTGTTTTATTACTACTCTGTGAAAGAACCAATATTTGATTGGACATTTCAGGATTTGTTTGGGGACTGAGGCCATCGCTATGGCAGCAAGTACCATGAAAGCAGTATGTGCTCACATTATAATTACCCTCTACAGACACAGCTGAATCTCAACACAGAATATCTACACTTTAGTTGAAGTATACTTTTCATATCATAGTAAAATCCTTAAAAGTTTAAATTAACAGCAGTGAAGAAAAAAATAAGTAAGAAAACCACAGAGGGAGAAAGATATTTCTTTCAGAAAGAAGCATCATGGATCCAAGTGTCTGTGTCACTGGTCAGTCAGACTTCATCATCGCACCAAGGCTGGGGAACTATTTTTGCTGCACTTGTCTGGGGAAATAGATTAATGAGAGGGAATAAGACAACCCAGAGACCACTGTTTCTCTTTGACTACGAAACTGAAGCTGTAAAAATTTGTAAGCTAATTACAACTCGGTGCCAAGTATATTTTATCGCTCTGCAGGATGGAAGTGTGATCTCGCAGCATAGAGATCTGGTGGAAATTTGACTGACTGGTGATTCTACCTCCAAAACAACTACAGACCAATCAAGATTCATGTTGGCGCCTGGTATCCTTCCTATTTCACTATCTAATCCAACAGTCAGAAAAACTGCACAATAGATGGGAAATGTGGCAAAAAATCATCTGTTACGCTGAAAATGAAAAAAATGAAATTCTGATGATGATGATAAAAAAAGCAAAGAAGTGCCAAATAACAGCGAGGCCTGGAATGCAAGACGCCTCAAGCTACATGAAACTCAATAAACTGCAGCAACAGTGGGCAGAAAACAAATAACAGCATGAGGAGAGAGCAACCAAACACAAGGTTTCCAGTCACTAAGTCAGTTATCCAACCATGAAAGGGGGCCTTTCATAGGAACACCCAGAAAACAACCACCAAAAATAGCAACAAGCTGCTCCTAACGGCTCCTTATCGCTGCTTAGTCAATAGTAAACAGACACCTATGAAAAGAACTTGACTCTATCACTCCTCCTTTCCCTCGGGGGAAAAAGAGCGGAATAGGAGCCACTGGACAAGAAACACTGAACTTTAAACTCATTTTATTACAAGTACAGAACTAAACTTTCTCCTTATCATCTGGACCCAGATGCAGAAAACCCAGCCCCCGATGCTGAGCTTCAAGCAAATGAGCCGACCCCCTGCCACCTACCCACTAAGCATGCTGACACTTGAGAGGGCGGCACCTCTCTTCTACACACAGAAAGCCATCTCAGGCCTATTCACAGCTCCCAGGTCTATTCTTCTCCAAAGTAAAAGAATGCTTGATATGAAAGGAGGGAAGAGGGTCTCTGTTATTTCATTCAACATGAAACAGAGCAGAAAATCTTCTATTCTGTCTACGCAGCTTAAAAGTTTTTCATGCAACCTGAACTTTCGTGCTCAACAAACCAGCAAAAATTAAAAGACAACCAATGCTTAAATAGACATGTATATGTTCTTTTGCTTGGTATGGTCAGCCTATGTCCCAGAAGCACAACGGCAGCATGAGACAGAGCTGTGAGATAGCAGCCCTGATGGTGGAGAACACTGTGGCCATTATATCAGTCACAGAACACAGAGGCACAAACCATAAAAGCAGGCACTGTAAAGAAACTGCAGTACAAACCTGCTGCACAGCCAGTTAAACTGCTGCCTCTGAAGCTTCCTCTTCACCAGACGGGCTGCGATCCACCTGCACTGCAGCGAGTCCTCTGTCTCCACTGCTCGCTCTGTCTCCCTCTAACACGCCTCTCCTCTTGTAGCTGAATGCAGTCTAAAACAGTTGCTGCCCTCTTTCCTCCACGCTCCTCCTACAGTGTCTCCTCTTTTTTTTTTTTTTTTACTTCTTTGGTGCTCCTCTGTCCTCACCAAAGCAGGAGCTGCTGTGTTTTATCTGGTTCTGTGCGGAGAGAAACACTGATAGGAAAGTACTTGTCTGCTGCAGGAGCTGCAGAGGACCAGCCCGCATGCAGAAAGCGGGGGAGCTGTGAATTCACAGGGTGATGATGGAGGGATTGAAAAGGGGAGGGGTAAACCTGGTTTAAATTCATGTGAACTGACAGACACGTGTAACCCACTTCTGAGTATGTACACGTCGCTACCTAGGTTCGTAGGAGCTGAGAGTAATAACGACCAATAGACACTAGTGTAGGTAAAGAGTGTAAATTTTAGTTTTGAACAATTAATTGTGAACACATCCACAATACTTTGGACTCACTCCATTAGGAGGTATAAAATGATT
>JAUYWH010000001.1:17102622-17168427 GCA_034779795.1 Ctenopoma multispine
AATTGTAACATCAAACTTCTCCATGTATATGTCCCTATTTCTATCCCTTTTTAACATAGGATTTTAGATTTTAATTCAACCAAATCAACACAAATTACAGCTTTGCTGCTTTTACCCATCTCAATTGACTTAAAATAGGCATTTTCCTCATTACCATGCAAGGCCTTAATTCTCAGTCATATATAACAGGTGACTATACATTTCACCATGTAACAGTTCCACAAAGTGCTTGTTTAAGGTTACAGGATGAATCAACATACATTTTTAAACTCAACCCATCAAACAATATATTTTTTAAGAGATTACATTCGTAATATACGCAAAATACTCTGTAACTGTAGCTAGCATGATCACCTAGTGATATTTTCACATACACACTCATTTGTGAGAACTAGCTTACCAAGATGTCAAGACAATAAAAGTACTTCTTTGACGATTCTCCACCCTCTAAAACTGAATATTTATATGTTTACAAATTTAACTAAATCATTCCTTAATTATAGTGCGAAATGACCAGGTTTTCATACCGTTTTCAACCTCAATAGAAGGACAAAAGCAGTGCTCAGTCCGTTTCTTAGCGATGGCAAGCTACCGCAAATCATGATAGCCATTACTTCCGGTTTCATTCAAAATAAACCCCCGGTTTTTCAGAATAAAATTCGAATATCCAAATAAAATAAACACAATCACAATGAAAAGAAATAATTATCAGAGTTGAATACAAGTCATTATTTAACCTTTTTCAGGCGGGTTACACACGCATGCACACACACACACAGAAGTGAGATGACAGGGTCTTTTCTCCTCATTGATATTTTGTGAAAAATATGTCTTTAATCTTAATTCATCTGAATCTTGATTAATTTCAAAACTGCAAAGTGAAGATAAGAGTGAACTCAAAACACTTTTAATTCATGCTGTCTGTGTCCATTTTGTATTTTTCCATTCTTTTGCTCCTCATATTTCTTTGCATCCCTTACCTTACCTACCTACCCTTGCCTGTTTCTTCAGGCCAAACTTTGAATTAAAATCTCTCCTCTCCTCTCTTCTATTGTTGCTAAATTTTTCAAAGTCCTTGACAAGGCACACAAAATGCCAGTTTCTTTCAGCCTGATGAAACCTTTCCCTTACTTTCCCTTCACTCAGGAGTCCCCCCCCCCCTCATTAGTCCATCAAAAGACATCCAGCAGTTTTCCTGATAGCAGCTTAACAACCTCTTCAAGTGTGGAATCTCGCTGCACACAGAAGAGTGTGAGCAGGATTTGACTGAAACAAGAAAGCACTGCTGGTATTAAAAATTGTAAACATCATGTTGCTGATTATTTTCTGAACGTTTTAATGTGGTTTTAATGTTTCAGAACACAAAGGAAAAACATATGTTCTATTGCCAACACTGAGATGAGACGATTGATACAGCTGCCTGTGTGACACGTAACTTAGTATAAAGGAGAAAGTAGCTAGCCTGTAAAGTGATGAGTTTGTTTTTGTACAGGTTAAAGTAAAACAATCATTGGTTACTGATTACCAGATTGATCACTGTAGTCATTTTTTTAACTCTAAACATTTGCTGCTTCTTTACTGATTAAATTTTACATTTATTGGCAGACAAAATATCATAGAGCATTGGACTTTGAAGAGGTCATACTGGGACACTGGAAAATTATAATAAAATAATCAACTAATTGAGAAAGTAATCAACAGATTATGCATTATGTGTTAATACTTTGCTGGTTCAAAAACACATGTAGATGGCAACACGTTAAACAGTACGTGTTGGTGGACACTGTGAGGACACATATAGTTAATATGTTTTAGCCTTGTCACGTCATTGCGGTTTGGTCAATTTGTTAACTGACACGACATAAAAAGAGGCCAGGGGAATGACATTAAATTAGCATGTGAAAGGCTCACTCACCATCAACACACAGTTCAACTTAAGGGCCATCTTCAAATTCCTGCTCTCTTTTCTTCCATAATGTCTCCCAGCAGTATTTTCTCCATTAAGTTTTGTGTGTGCTTTCACTTAAGTAAAACAAAGCCTATGCTGCACATTAAAGGCTTTTATGGACATCATTTCATTAGTGGGTTTTCAACAGTAAGAGAACTGAAAGTCTTTCCAAGAGGTCTCAGATTTCTAAGAACTCTGTTAGGAAGAATTACAGAGGGCACTGACAGTCATTTAACTTCCACCGTGTGTAATTTGTGGTCAGTCAGTACAACAAACATCTCAAATGAATTTTTAGTTGCCGCTTCCTCGAAAACGCTTCAATTTGGAGGATAAAAACTTGCTATTGCTGACTAGCAAAGAAAGAAGGCAGACAATAATTATAGGAAAGAAGAACACATCGTAGTGAGCAAAAGAGAGTCAACCAGCTGAGCCTAAATCAATTCTGAATCAATTATTCAAGCTGAGACAGGAGGATTATGGGGAGATGCAGTCCAGCCTAGCTACTGTATACCCAGCTGTCAATTACTAAGCGGAAGGGATTCCCTGCTTACTCTGCTTGTCTGTGTGGTGAGTGTGGTTTTATTTTCGCCAGACTACGTCTCGGATGAGAGGCTCAATCCTTCGTTAGGGCTGAAAGCAGAGAATCTCCCACACTGGAAACTATTTACTTGTGGTAGGTTCAAGCTGCAGTGGAATAAACGGCATCCTCAGTGCTGTCGGAATAATTTGTAGCTGAGCACTAATGGCTCAAGTTTACAGAAAAATCCCAAACCTGCGTAGATCTCAATGGCCCTCAGATAAAAACACCTCAAACATTTATTTATTAAACAGCACATTACACACATGGACTCCAGCTCCTTCATACCTGTCCCAGAATAAACCTTGCCCTCTGCTGTCCCACAGCATAGTTAGAGTTGGACGCCTGGTCTAACATATTTAAGTGAAGTGTGCAAGGCACCAGCAATCTCCGAGGGATAAAAAGGGATGCACAACTTGATTATTTATGAGCAGGACTTACACTTGCAACCTTCTACAATACTTCTTTTAAGGAGAGGAAAGAGGAAGATGGAGTGGTGCCGATGGAGATGGTATATGCATAGTGAAAGTTATTACACACTCATGCTTACAGATAATTAGGTGGGTCAAATATAACAGAAATATCTCTATATACAGTACGTATCCCTGCATAACAAGGTTACAACATTATAGGCATTTTAAATCAACAAATTATAAAGTGATTGTCTGTCAGTATTCCTTAAACAATAGACACTGAAAGCTGTCTGAAAACCGCAGACTCGACGACTAGTTGCCGAAGTGTGTTCTCATGTACCTGTGATGTCATGTTTATGATCATAGTCGTGTTTCTTACTGACACAACCTGCTGCTGAATATCACAGCAGCTGGAGATGTCACTTCTGAACCTGAAACCTCTGACTTCTGTATTTTTATGACACGTTTAGAAAATTCCTTTATCCATACAACAACAACAAATGTGTATTGATCAAAAACAACTAAGTGCACAGCCAGGAACAGTACAATTTATTTTTATCTGCCTAGTGAACTTACCCTTTTTACAGCATACAACCCCGAGAGGAACTCAAATCTGATCAAAAAACGAGAGTTAGGAGCCTGCAGTGGCCTGCTGGATCTTATTCAGCAATGAAAGTAAAGGCATTGAGTAAAACTGATGCATCTTACTGTATATATATCGGGAACTAAGTGTGATTTTTGTATAGTACTATAATAACTATATGGTTTCAAATTTTACAGATAATGCAGCCAGAATTTATGGCAGCCACAGAAAAAGCATGGATGCAGATATTATTTATTAAACAAGGTTTCATATTTCACAGCTCTAGATAGCAAGCTACATGTCAGTGTCATATTTTATAATAACAAAAGTTGACAAAATGGCCCCAAGCACTCGGCTTTATTAATCACCCAGATATATTTTTCCTTGTTTATTCACTGGCTTCGGTCATCTCGTGTCCTGAGGCGACTTCTCCTCACAGTGTGGGGTGTGGAGGCTCAGGGGACGCTGGGTGGGGGCTCCCCTAAATTCTACATGTTGACAATAACACCATGTGACAGAGACAAACATTGGTGTTTCAGCTAATGGGTCCATGTCTGACACAAGGTTGGGAGGTGCTCAGTATTATAAAGAAGCATACTGCGACCAGGTCTTATAAGATGTTTATGCGGTTAAATTAAACTTAATCAGTTATTGATTAAATTAGAATGCCTATTGCATCTTTCCAAAGAAAAACAATACACATGCTGGTGCGTCATAATGATGTGAGCGTTAGTAAGAACATAAACGTTATCTACCTACAACAAGCCATAAAAATATCAAAATTCAACCTAATCTCCCAGAGCGCTCCGGGGGGGCAGTTCAAACATGAAATAAATCTCACAATTGTTGGGCTGTGAAGGGCCCTCGCTGACAGGCAGCCTCGGCTTTAAGTCTACTTGACTCCAGTGGAGACAGCGAGTGAGAGATCCAGACAAACACAGCTCACTGCCAACCATAGTTACTCACCCCACTCCACACCCGCACATTTCCACTGCTGTGTGCCAGATTAGAAAATTATTATATTAGATAAAAACAACCTCCTTAAAATATCTCTCCAGCAGAGAAAATGAAATTTGGGATGACCCATTGGAAATGACATCTTAAGAGTAAATAGTCTTTGAATCACTGAGTGGCTCCATTGTAAATATGAAAGTTTAATGCTTCCTGTCAGTATCATGTAAAATTTGTGGTTTTGGAAGAACCAAATAAAGTAGAATGATGTTTTATTGGTGCACCACTATGACAACAGTAATGAAATGGTCTGAGAAGAACTGGGCCCCAGTGAAGCAGATTATTTGTTTATTTTTCTCTGCGTGAAGTTCCAGCTGTGAGACATTTGTCATTTAGAATGAAAAAGACTGGGATCACTATAGAGTCAAGTAGAAACCACTTTTAAAGAGAGATCAGTCTTGTGGTCACAGCGATCTGGTGCATGTTGATTCAAACAAAACAAGTATTTTAGGGTAGATTTGTCCTTTAAGAGTGACCTGACCACTGTCAGGTCATGTCAGACTTCAGCTGTAGAGTGTTGAGCTCTAACACTCCCGTCTCCTCATCCTCCCTTTACTGCAAGTCCATTTTCTCTTCTAGTGTCAGGAGGAGGCTCTAATGAATCAGCCTCTTGAGCCAGGCAGAAATGTGCACAGCCTTTGACATTGCCAAAGTGTGTGTGCACGTGTGTGTGTGTGTGTGCGTGTGCGTGTGAAAGACAGAGAGTGTGTGTGTTGCAGCCAGTTTCCCAGCCTCCCAGGACACAAAGCTCGTTTGTGGCTTCTGACAACTACAAAATCCCCACAGGCCACCAGAGCTGAAAGTGAATGTGTACAGCATTTATGTTTCTGCCATATGCGCTAGACTATAGTTGTATGTTTATAAGTGAAAAAAGTCACAAACAAAATACAAAATCAGCATTTGTCAAGCTCTGGCCACATACACCCATTTGACTGGGATGTGGGGAATCACTGCAAGACCAGACAAACAAACTAAACCACAAAACTATGGCACCCAAACAGGCGACCATAAACCTAAAGATACATGACTGATTTAACAAGACCAGAACTTTTTTTTCTATCTGAGCAAAACTACAAACAGAGGGCAACAAATCATTTCAAATATGGCAGTAAAATACAAACCAAATACAATACACGCACAATCAGACATGAACACACACAAACCAAACTCCTCTGGCTGCTGGCTGATGACTCAGTACTGAGACAGATGTTATTTATCAGAGGAACACCCATTATAATTAAAACAGTTGCTAACAGCAAATCAGTGTGTGTCAGTGCTTGGAAAGACAGATTTTGATTGATATCAACACACACAGTGACCACAGACCTGTGCGTTTGTGAGGCCTACGGAAAATGTTTTCTTAAGATGACTAAATCAATCAAATGGTATATAACACACAGAAATGTAAATGGTTAATGTTTTGGATGCGAACACTTAAAATTAAATGAATTTGACTTACTAAACAAAGTCAACAAGAAGAAACTTGTAATATGCTCAGTCCCTGTTACGCTGAAGGGCTGGGCTGAACATCAAGATATTATTATCCATGTCTGATATTTTCAGACGTCTGGTGATTTACACCAAAGTTTCTACCTGAAAGGCCAAGAACTTTACTTCTTTATTATTATTTCTACCTTCTATAAAATCCATCTCCTCAGGTGGATTTCTGGAGTTGTGTTAGATTTCTGAAATACTGCAGCTGCTCATCACTGTAGTGAAAGCCGCATCACCATTTTGCATTTACTGTGAGGGTAATTTGGAGGGGACATTTGCAGCAAATGTTTGTCTTTGTACGTACCAGAGGGGAGATCAACTCCTGTGAATCTGGGTTGTGAAAATGAAGTAGTAAGAAAACATTTCTTAGATACCCTGATGTACTGGATGCAACTACTCTGAGGACAATAATGTATAGCCACAATATTTATTTTAGTATAGCATGTGCCTGTCCTCTAAAGCGCCCACCATTTACTTGTAGCCATTACTGTTTATCAGCAAGACAGTGAGCTCACATACCTTCTGTAAAACTCACTGTAAATGGCATCACAATCAGGTAATGACATTATTAAATGGAGGCAATCAGAACTAGACTGATAGAAGATAAGAAGAAAAGGAGGAGAAGCGAGGATAGAGGTAAACACTGTATACTGCTCTGCTGAGCAACAGACAGCCTTTTGACCTTCTGAAGGAGAATATTAAGCAGGAGGAGAATAAAATAACCAACACAGAAAGAGAAACTGAGACTGGCATGTGCTGAAAGTGAAGTGATTAAAAGCACGAATAGGAGGTACAGAAAACAGAAGCGAAAGGCTGAAATCTACCACGGACTTAATGACGAGAAAGAAAATGACCAGTGGAAAGTTCAACATTAGTTTCTTTTAGTCCACTAAATGGTTTAGCAGTCATGTGGGTTTTATACATCTCTGTTCTTGGTTTTATTTCTGCAAGGTTTGTCTTTACAGTGTTCTCTGTTGTGCTTACACCCCCCAAACCCCTCGGGAACGCCTGCTCCGTTCATTCGGGTGAGTCACATTAAACCAACTTACAAGAATAGTCAGTGAAAGTAAAAGTGAAAGACAGAACATAATATTTTCCATTTTACTTAAAGACACTCATATTAACAGTGAACAAAATGAATATGTGCAAAGTGAATGGAGATACTCATGCTGACAAACAGAGTGAAAGATGAAAAGTTAGCCTCACATTTACAAAACATTTCAGCACCTTTAGGTCAATGTTTTTGTTTTATGACCTGCTCTCATTAGGAGGGTTTGCAGCTACAGCAGCTGTTTTTTTGTGTGAAAAAGTGCTAATAAAACCACTGTACACTACCTGCTCAACACCTGGGGAAATACTCAAATACTGCTGCATATATATTCATGTTAGTTAAGTCATCATGGTAGGTAGACTAGTTTCAAATAGCTTATTTGTCATTCAGCTTTTGTGGTGTCATTGTTCAGTTATAAGTGTTCCCACATTCACTGCAGCGAGTGAGGGGGCTGCAAGGCCCCCAAGCTGAGATACAGCCTTTATATTTCCATATTTTAATAGTGCAATTACAATTGAATAATTAACGGCATCTTATATTTAGTTGTTGAAAAAGCATATCTAAATATGAAAATTGAACACAGAATAACTACTCAGTAAACAGAAATCCAAATGTTTGGGTCGAGTCACCAACACCAATGTGAGAGACTAGCTGGTGGAGCATTTAGCAGCTAAAGAGCCAAACGCGTCTCTCAGGAGTTGTCAGGGGGATGAAATTCTAGCTTCATATTAACACTAATGTTGTCTATGTCTAGTGGTGAAAGATTCAATTCATTCATCGATTCTATTAGTAGAAACTGTCAGCATGTCAAAAAAGAAACAAGACACCTAATTTAGTTATTTAGTGTGAATTACTTCGATCTGTGCAGGACAAACTTAATCGTATAAACCACTAGCAAACTCGTTAAGGGATTACACTGACAGCTGTTTATCCACTATCTACTGTGGAGTAATTTAGAAATGGAATAACAGAAGCACAGCCAAAACACTAAGACTCTAAACGGCAAACATGTCAAGGTGTCAGCTCCAATGAGCATTCTGTGACAGATACTGCAGTGAGACAAAAATGTGACAACTTTTAAGTGTAGATTAGAAAATGTGAACGCACCCATTGAGAATTGATACTGTTTGCTACTGGAAATTTGTCACAACATTCACAGACATAAAACATTAAAACACAGCAGTACAGGTTTGAGTTCAGATCATTGTAGCTGGTCAAATAAAAAAAAACTAAATGGATCAAAGTGTTTAATGAAGGAAAAATGCTTTGATTTCGGTGGCTGCTGCTTTGTACTGATGAAGCGTATTTGCTGGTCTGATGAAAAGTCAAAGTACTGTAACAAAATCCCAAACATGCTGTGCGTGATAACATTCAACATGCTGATCTAAATATACCCGTAAACACAGCGTTATCTACTAGCACGAGTTGCAGCAGTAATCGCCCACAGTCTTGAACACATCTGAAGCTCTTGGCAGCTAAATCAGTGGAGAGCAGGGTTAAAATATCCAGATATGATGACGACTGTCGCCTATATCTGACGGCAGCTGTACTCTGAGAGGTATTTGACGCATTATGAGACACGTCAGCGAGCATTGTTTTCCCCCGTGACCTCGCCAGCCCCAGACCTGGAAGAACTCCCAAACTGGGACTGAGAGACTAAATACATCTGACAGATAAAGAGTGGGAAGGTAAGATAAGACTGGGAGACAGGACAGGACAGGCAAAGAGACGCACAGAGAAGATGGACTGGGATATTTGTCATATGCAGTTTTGTTGTTTTCTTTCTAAAATATATTTTATGGCCCAAATTGCAGTTACAAAGCAAACAGTGTTGTATTATGCTATGAGAAGTTTGTCTACTCAAAACAACTCGGGAACAAAGGTCTCAATAAAAACAAAGATACTTTTGGCTTATTGTCAAGAAATAAGGAGGATACTATTTATTTCTTTTTATCCAGAGTTTTCATGAAGTTTGCTTAAGATCTACTAACAGAACAGTTTGAGGTAAACAAACTGCAAACTGCTTTGTTCACTATCAAATATTCTGCTGATTATTTTCCCAATTGTTTAGCCTATGAAAATACTACAATTTTCAAATTTGAATGATAGATAAAAGTAATAAGCAGCTAAAGTGGTAGTTAGTGGTAAGATTTAATGGCTAAAACAGGACAATGTCCTGGAGCTGAAGGGAGAAGGGAAGCTTAGCAAAAGTCACAGTTGCCATCAGGAAGTGTCTTGTGTAGTGGCACTTGACCTGCTCTTTGTTGTGCTTAAAAAACCCATTATCATGGAGAAAATACATTATTTGATAAGACACAAGGAACCAGTTAGTCTGTATAGTGACTCATAATTGTCAAAGTCACCATTTGACAAACAAGATAGTGGCACGTTTTCCTGACCACAAGTAGGCAACAGAATGACAGAAACATCCAGCTTGGTACAATGTCTGGCCAGATGCAAGGTTTACACAAGCTTACTACAGGCTAAAGCTAAACTTCCATAAAGTGCTCACTACTACTCCTTAACTTTTACCTTCTGTGTCCTTGAAAAAAAAAACAAAAATGAGGGCGGAGACGTTTGGGCAACAGACCAAACTTTCCACTTTCCATTTGAGACTTTTTCCACCATTTTATTCCCATCAACTGTAAGTGTTACAGTGTAATATAATACTCATAACAGAGCAGTGCTGTTGATGCACTCAACAGGTGTTTTAAAAGCTTCAGCAGGAGCTGAAAAGGGACGTGTTGACGTAGATATCCTTACCTCTCAGGGGACTGCTTGAGTTAACGATGTCTCGCCAGCTAGGACAGAAAGAGACATAAACACTTTTTAATGATTAATTTCTGCATGCAAGTCTACACTATAGATACCCACTAAAACGGTAGTACGGCAAAATCTGCAGCAATTAAGGAGACACATTCATTGGCTTAAATATTATTTACTCACTTTTAATATTTGAATCTGTAATAACAGAGTCAAAAAACACAAATTAACAAGGAAACCAATCGGTATTCCTAAAAACATTTTACATTTCTTTTTCATCAGATTTATTTTTAGATTTTTAAGACACAGCAGAACTTTGTTTTAATGTCTTGCTTAGAAAATGTTAAATGTTCTTCCTCTATCAGGAATCATCTCGAACACTGAAGACCTTGCAGCAACAAAGACGCATGTTGTTTACAAGTTGCATTTATTTTCATTATGCTCTCTATTACAGGCACATCTGCCATCTCTGGATATAGCTCAGCTATTAAGCCAGGCATGTGTTATTTGTACTGGTAAATTCTCGTGTTGGCTTAAACGTGTCAGTTCTCAGTCACAGTCATCAGCAGTTTCCACTACGAAGAGCAGGCTGTGTCTGTGCACTGGACTGGCAGCTACACTGTGCAGCGGGCAGGGAGTCGGTTTGCCATTGATAGCTATCTATGTCATCTGCACAAACACCAACTATGTCAACAACAGGAAGCACAGCTCACCATAGGAGAAAACAAGGGCTATTGATAGCATGTGAGATGTGTTATTGCTGATGGTGATACGCCTGAATTCCTTTTTAATGATAACTGGGTACTGGGATTTTTGGGACTGGTCTAGAATAACACAATAAACTATTCTGAACCTACGTCCAAATCATGGACCTGTGGAAAGAACAATACTGTGCAATAGTAACCATGCTCAAACTAATGTCGGAGAGGTGTGGGGGGGACAAGGTTTTTCCAAAGCTACTCAATATCTAATTGAATATAATGGTCATTTTAAGATCAACCTTTGCTAAAACCACATGACTAGTCGCAGTCGACAGTTGCTCAGTGATAGACTGTCCAAGGGATCTCAGCTTGGTTGTCTGTGCACATCAAGGCACCTTCCTTAAACCAGATACAGTATATGAAGACTGTACCTAGATCGAGTTTATATCTGGCATCAGCATCTCAGTCTTAATTTTAGATGTATCACGACTGAACACTTGGAGGTAATGGATTGTTGAACCTTGACGAGGTTTTATTGCTAGTAAGGGCAGGTCAATACCCACAGCCAGGGCATAGTGATGAGATGCACCACAGCAACTGAAAAAACAACATTGGCCAGGTACTGCACTTGACATGCTAATACTTTTTACTTTGGACAAAATACAGGGAGACAAGGAAAAACAACACGGTTACATAACAGCCTTTTCTGCTGACCCCTGTAATGGCGACAGTGATTTGGTGGATGTGACTGTTCAGCCACACGGCGTGGTCCCTTCGGCCTCATTATATAAAATTCAGATAAATTCACAAAGTTATGTTATTATTTTAACTAATTAATGCTTTTGCCAGGAGGTCAAGCAACTACTAGTAGATGGAAAGTGTCTCAAAGCTTCAGGTTTTGGCCTGAGGTGTCCCCAATGGTTCTACTTTATTTAAAAAATAAAAAAAAACAGTGACAAGATGAGAGTCGACTTTGCTTGCTGTCTTGTTAGTTTGGCCACAGTTACACAACAATCCCACCATCTCATTAATCTGATTCTGTCAGACAGTGTCCAGTCTGTTCTGCACTTTTGTGAAAAAGGAAAGAGGAGTGAGGTGATAAGAACAAGATACACAGGGAACGTAAAGCTAAACACAGAGCGGCAACGTTGAACTGAAAAGCAAATAGTTTCATTTGATATAAAGAAAAAACAGTAAATGTAAATAATTAAATAAATGAGTGTAAAATAAGTTATTTGTCATTAGAGCAAGACTGTCAAGACAGAGACTTGCCAGCTGATATTTTTTATATTAAAAACTGAATTGGATGCTGCCTGGCCAAAGAGCAGCTGGCAGCAAAATAGCAAGATTCCACCTGGCAGCAGTTTTTTTTCCACATGGTGTGACTCTGTGTGCTGACCATAATCTGACTACTGTTGACACTGTTTTATAAGAACCTCTGTGTGTGTGTGTGTGTGTGTGTGTGTGTGTGTGCGTGCACTTTTATTTTGGATTCATTTTGGACAGCTACATGTGCAAACATGTACGTGCCGAAGTCGAACTGACACTCCGACAGGACATGTGTACATTATAATCCAGCTTAATACAACTTCTCTACAACTTACACAACATTTATTGTGCAAGTGTGACACAGCACACAACACAGTGGGGCCATATTTGGGCTGCACTGTGCTCATTACAACTCCCATTGCTCGGAAATAGATCAAAATGACAAAAATTTGATGTTGCACAATCTCTGGCCTCAGAGATATCCAGAGTCCTATCATCATTGTGATGTTTGTACAATACATAAATATTAAACATTTCATAGGTACCATAAAGACAAAGGTACGAACCTAAGGTGAATAGTTTGCTTTTCCACATCCCTTCTCTGGCTGTGCCTCATCATCTCCTGTATGCCACTTTAAATGTAGAATTCTGAAACTTTTTTGTGTCTTATTGTCCTACTTCTTGTGCTTAGTACAATTACAAACTTTACTTTACACAAGTACTCTACAACTGTCCTTTATATTTAAACCCTAACACAAAAACTTAGCAGTGTTCACTTATACATGCCATTTTACTAGGGGAACCACACGTATAAAGTAATTTCAAGCACTGTAGCCCACATCCAGATAATTTTCCACAGTACTGCATAGTACAATACTTTACACTGAACAGTATTTTTCACACACAGCTTAGGAGAGATTGTTTGGCAGATGGAAATTTGCAACAACATATTCACATAAACACACCAAAGATAAATATTGAAAACACTGAATCTTTTAATAACTAGGATCATCACCAGAGAGCTGTAGTTTCTTTAATGTCTTAATGGTAGGGATATCCTGTTGGTCTTTCAAGGACACACACACATACACCAATACACACTCACAAATCCAGACCCACCCAAATCTCAGCCCAGGAGCAGCCTCTCCATGCAAGACCAACTACACAATAATCCAATTTGGACTGTTTAAAGAAAAACAACCACATCGGCTGCAGAGGAGCGCTGGGATTGTGCAGAAAGATGATACTGTAACTGAGTTAGACCTTTGCAGCAGCAAGTTATGCTGGACTAAACCTTTTTCATTTTTAGTAGTTCTTTTTGTAGTTTAGTAGGTCTGAACAATAGCATTAATATTTAAGGAAATTCATTAGAGATTTAATTGATCATTTCCCATCTATTTGCGTACATTAAAATACAGGACAATCAGTCAACATGTGTATATAAAATGTTAATTGTTGTCTGTTGCTCTGGAGAGACGACACAGTCTCCTGCTACTCTTTCTCTCAAATCTGGCGGTCGGCCACTTTCTACAAAGCCTTTCTGAAGAGATCACCCACACAGCTGTAGTAACAGGAAGAGAGGCTCGCTGAATGAGTTCAGGCAGAGTACATAACACAACTTGTGGATTCAAGGACTGTATAGTGGGTGGGTACAAGAGCTGCACTCGCTGGGGTGTGTCCATATAAACACTGGAGCCAGAATTCAGATTCAGATTTGTTGTTTACTCCTTGTATCAGAGTAAGTGTGGGCATTATAAACAAAGACTATTTGGGTGTGATCTATAACAAAGGAAGAACTTATATAGTAATCCAGCAAACAAACTCTAACAACATCGTATGACAATTTTAGAGGATAACCTTGTATCCAGAAATGTACCACTTTGGTACCTTTTTGATTGTCTTGCCTTTCTAACACAAGAGCCGCATCTCTGGAGCTGATAAAGTCTCAGTTGATCATTGTAAAAATCATTTATAATTAATTAAAGCCACTGAAACAACGTGTGTCAGGTTAAGTGTCTGCCAAGTTCACATCCCACTTTTTGTAAAAAGGAAAATGCCTGCCGGCATTGTTCAGTCACATTACTTAATGCAAGGTTTATTTTTTTAGTAGCCTATTAGTTATGCAAGCAGTTCATTTCAGCAAAAACCTCACCTTTAGTATGTCCAGGGTTGGTTTTAGTTGACCTTATGATTTTTTAACATAAGCCACTGGTATCCAACCCACAAACCGGAAAAACTAAGGTGTCAATCATAAATGCCTATTTGTCATATTTCCCCATATTGTTATGTCTCAGAGGCCATGAAACAGATATTTTTTAAACATCAGAGTGAGGCTCAAACTGATGACATCATCCTCAGGATGCATCACTGCACTCATTCACCCGCAAGATGGATGACACCATTCATCAACGCAGTAAACAATTGTTCTTGAAACAACAAACTGTATCATAAAGGGCACAGAAACCATTTATTTGGGGATATCACATGTCCATGTGTTACAGTCTGTGTTAGTCTAACTTCCACCTCATGGCAGTCATATCAGTGACCGTCCTGGAAGAACAGTACAAAAGACGATCTATCCTGCAATTTCCTTTGCTGAGGTAACGGAAATACAGCCTCTTCACATGCTTCCCATCCTGCAACAAGAGAACAAGACATGTGACAGGTCACCACACACATCTGACAGGGTATCTCTCCCTGGCTCTGACCAGATACATCCTCAGTGGAAACTCTGTGAGCAAGTGCGTGTGTGGGAGTTGCTAAGTTATTCAAGTATCTCTCCATCATACTTGATGCTACACTGGCAGCATTTAGTTATTTAGTATTATATTTAATCACTATCTGCTCCACTTACACCGTTTTATCTTTTTTATTCCCAAAGGGAAAACTCTCCTTTGAGTAGCTTTTGTTGTTGTCAGTGCAATGAAAGTGAGAGGCGGAGCCCTTTAGGGAAGGGAGGTAATGCTATCCCAAAAATTATGCTCAGTGGCAGCTGGACTTTGGACTGGAGTTCTTGAAAATCTTTCACCTTATATCCAGAAGGCTTCATTGGTTCTGACTGACTGGTTGGAGTAGCAGGTTTATAAACCCTGTGGAGTAATCGAGTCGTCAGTACTTGATGGTCACCTGTGAGTTGTTGTTCCACCCTGTTTTAATGTGTGTCAATGTGACCACCTGAGATACAATGTGAACCACTGTGAAACTGCCTGGGTAGTGTAGAAAGAAAAGAGTTGTTCAATCTAGCATTAACCAGCTTCCCTCAACCTCATTTGAACCAGTTGTCCATAATAAGACAGCAACAATAATTTGATAACTCCAAAGTGTTTAAAAACCTGCTACTGCAGCCAGCCAGTCAGAACTGAAGAAAGCTACAAGCAGTCCCAGACCATCACACTACCACCCCCATGTTGGTATGATGTTCTTCTTATGAAATGCTGTTAGTTTTACACCAGATCTAACAGGGCGCACATTCTAAAAAGTTTAACTTTTGTCTCATCCGTCCACAGAATATTTGCCCCAAAGTCTTGGGAATAACCAAGATGTTTTTTGGCAAATATGAGACATGCCGTTATGTTATTTTCAGTCAGTAGTCTTTTTCTTATTATTAAATCATGAAAATGACATTAACTGGTAAATAATCTTTAGATGATTTTCTGTGTTCTTTTAAGACCTTCTGGATGAGTCACTGTAGGCCGGCCACTCCTGGGATGTTTCACCTCCAAGTTTTTTATGTTTGTGGATAATGTCTCTCACTGTGGTTTGCTTAGGTCCCAAAGTCTTAGAAATGGCTTTGTAACCTTTTCCAGACTGATGCATGTCAATTATTTAGTTTCCCATCTGTTCCTTAATTTCAAAATCACATCATGAAGTGCTGCTTTTTGAGATCATGGTTCACTTTGTCAGATCGCTTTCATCTAAGTGATTTCTTGATTCGACAGGTCTGGGAAGAATCGGGGTGGGTGTGGCAAGTGAAATTGAACTCAGCTTTCCAAAAAATGATTAAGCATGATTTCACATAGGGCCAGGCAGGTTTGAACAGCATTTGATTTTTTTGATTATTTAAAAACAGCTTGGCATTTGTTCAGGTTATCTTTGTGTAATATTAACATCTGTTTGATGATTGGAATCATTTAAGTGTCACAAATATGCAAGAAACGTTTTAAAAATCTGGAAAAATGCAACACAGCACTATAGCTTTTGTTTCACATACCTGGAATTTGTACAGTTTCTGTTTTCAGACCATCTTTCAGACCAACAAATGTGAGGTACTGCTTTTCTCATGTGCTTAATCATTTTTGGGTGGGTCACTTCTTTAACAAAAGGGTTGTGTTGCCATCTGAATGCACAGGATGTAATGCAACATTGCTCCTTAAGTAACTGAAACTTGTAACAGACAAGGAACGCTGGGTGTGACAGTACACGATCTGCTATCTAACAATCAGCTTGTTTATTTCTGCTCAGTGTCAGCAGATTCTCCGCTACAGTGACTGAGTTGCCAGAATACGGTAGAAGCTGGAGAGGATGAGTGACAGCCAGAGGGAGGTGGGGCAGATGGAGGGTCTCGGTGGTACACCTGTGCTGCAGCATAACATGCAGACACATAAATGTTTAAAGAATTAAAGAATCACTTTAGGTTTCAGGTTCCATAATTTTGACAATAAACTGTGAAGCAATAAATTACAATTTTAAATTCTACTGTCAAACAAAAGCACCAACTGATTCTGTAACTGGGAGGAGAGCATTTATACTTAAGCAACAGAGAGAACTCACTTCAAAATGTTAGCACTATAAACACATAAACACATTGATAAACTGTACAAGCAAACAAACACACTGCCATCACATACACGGGCTGTTCAGCAATGTCGAGTGGCCGACCGAGCAGAGTGCAATATGCGTCACTAATGACATGTGTCGTCCCTCCAGCAGAGAAGCACAACGACGTCAACAACATCTCAGTGTGAAGACACTGCTCATGCAGATACAGTAGAGGTCTGTCTTGCAGAAACATTGACCTGAATACAAGTCTGAGGTAAGGTCACAGCTGTGGATATCACTTTAGAGCACAGAGGACATTATAAATGGCTTTGAGATTAAACACAGTGTAGACTTTCATAATACAGAGTACAGCAGAGGTACTCCTTACATGTTATTTTACATGTTATCACAAATGTAAACGGGGAAAAGGTGATAATGATTGAGGGCAGGCCTGAGTCTCCACCAAAAGTGTTTTAATTTAGCATATTAATGGTCTTCCATGGTCTATTTAAAGGGTTCTCATGTTCACATGTTACAAATATACGTTTGTGAAGCAGGTTGCCAATGTTACACATAAGGTGAACTTGTGCTTATTGGCTTATTTAGATTTACATTATTCCTATGCATCACTTTAAAACATGTGTCTGTCTTCCTTGATTTAGTGAATTGACAGAAAATGAATCTGTAACTTTTGCCAAAAACAAAAATGTGAATGTTGGATGCATCATTTCTGAAGTGGTATTTACCGAAAGCTATGCATGGATGAGAGGTCATACTGTATTAGCACATGTAACCCAGTAAACATGTACAAGGGCAACTCAACTTTTTGTAATGCAGCTGGAGAAGAAATAAACTGTGGATTAACACCAAGGTGGATCAAATATCACCACACACGTAGCTCACACTCCACCACAGCAACCATCTCCATTTAGCTGTGCACTGTACCTTGAAATAGACCATTATTACTATAGACAGTTCTGGTAATATGCTAAAAACATACGTCACACACAAGTGAAGGACAAGAGACCTTTGGGACACACAAGCGCAAAAATACCACAGTAATGACTCTGTGGGATGTCACGTTTCATAAAACAAAAACAACAGTAACCACTTAGATTGTTTGTCATGTAAATGCCAGCATGGTTTTGTAAGGCGACATTTAGCTTCATGTCACGTCTTACTACGCCAAACGTCCAAATAAAACTCACAAAGTTAGTTGAAGACCATGACTAAGGACAACAAACAACTGCCAAAACAAAGCATTAAGGCCACTCTGCAGTGCTGACACAGCGTTCTAGTTTAGCAGCGTCATGAATGAGAGATTCATGCTTTAGAACACAAGTTGACCCAGTTAAGAGACGAACGCAGCGCAGCACATACATACAGTAACACCAGGATTCAGCAGCCAGCTAAGCTCAGTGCTGCCAAGTGTGATTTGTCACTGGGTGTGCAATGCTAACATCATGGTGACTGTGTGTGTGTCTGCTGTGTGTGTGTGTGTGTGTGTGTGTGTGTGTGTGTGTGTGTGTGTGTGTGTGTGTGTGTGTGTGCGCACAAAGAGGAACCAAGGCATGGGTGTGCCGACTGAAAAAGTGGTAAATGCAGGTGTATGGTCTAACCTTTTTTTCTTTTTTTTAATTCAGTGAAGAAAAAATGAAGTGAAAGTTTAATGTCGACAGGATCAACACACACACACACACAGCTTCAGCTAAATGGGTCTCGCATGAACACACAGTAAAGAATAGATTCCCTTTGGCAAACAAATACCAACCTAAGGACTAAACCGTGAAGGCTATTATTTTTCCTGTAAATATGCAAAATGACTGTGGGTTTAATGAGTAGATCTGGTGACCTGGAAGATTTCTAATCTAATCTCCATATTAATACAGACCCTCAGGGGAACAGTAATGGGGAAGCACTTGCTTCATAAACAATGGCTGCGTATACTCGTGACTGGCAAACAGCGCAGGCAAAACACAATTAAAGTGAGTACCATTCTGCAGTCACAACAGCAGTATTTCCTTGGTCATCAACAGTCAAATTAACGAGACTTATTATGAATAAGAATTTTGTCTCTAACTTCAGATTCAACAATACTGCTCTAGTTATATAATCTCAACCAGGTGGGTTTATACTATGACATGACAGAACTGTTGATTTTCAGGTCACAAACTCAATGACTGGCTAAAGACAGCCACACAATCGATCCAGTCTCACAGTCTCATTATTCATGAACTCTCAAAGTGAATAAAAGTCTAATTGTCCGGTGGAGTCAGACATTCTTGTGTCTGCTCCGCCTGAACTTTCATGATCTCAAATGCATGACACTCAGAGAGACAGTTTAATAAGGTGATGACCACAGGGATCAAAAGAGCCGCTGTCTGCCTCAAAGGCTCATTTAGCCAAAAACTTGGCACCTCTCTTTCTCCCATGGTCAGAGGCTGACCCCGCTGCCATGGTTATTTCACTCTAATATCTATGGAAAAGTCTCCTCACTGCATGGGAAGACCTACTGCTGGCCAGCGCGGACTCTGCCAGGAGACTGCCCCCTCACACACAAACAGAGGGAAGTCTGTGTAAACAGAAACATATTATGAACCTTATGCAAAAAAGACACACGTGCACATGTCAACACACATGCAAACACATCCAAAGTGATGGCACGTGGATTCATGTATGAACATACACACTGTTGGACAAAAGTCAGCTGTGGCCTAAGGCAGGACAGAGGCTTTCAGTAATTCATCCACCCACAAGTGTATAATAAAGTTATTCTAACCCCACCCCGCTGGGACCTCTGTCTCTGGCAACCAAACAACTCTGGAATCTAAACACTTAGCCCACAGATGTATCACATCAAACAGCACCCTCGTGCTCTATAGCATGAAACAAAAGCCGCGGTCAGCGTCGCCTGACTCCTACAGTCAGAGGAATCAGAGCATTAAAAACTACACGCTGCAAGTTGCAGAGCAGTTGTAGTTCAATGCAACTTTTCAAGTTTGCTATCGCTCCCCCTGTCCTTCAAAAGCATCAGCACCAACCCAACCAGAACAGATTGGTACTTTTTTTGTTTTTCAACCAACTGCATTTTTAACTTTTTTCAGACCTTCTGAATAAAGACCTGATAACATCTTTTTTCCAGAGAAATCCATTCACACCCATAGAAAATCTCTCTTAGGGGAAAGTATATTTGAAATGGTTCATTGTGTCAAGTTCAACAGTGGTAAACTCTGATCAAGAAATTAATGCCGCTGATATAAAGCAAACAATTCTGACAGTAAACCACAGCGTGTTATAATAAATTGTGTCGTATCATCCTCTCTGCCAGAGCTAAAACTGCTCCAATGGTTTTATATCATTTTATTTTTATTTTAGTTTTAATGTTAATTACTGGATGCCAAGACAAGTCTTTAAAACCTTCAGTTTACTTCAGAGGAGTAAAGTATGCTTATTCACCTTCTTGCTCCAAGTTAGATGGGAAAATACTGCTCGTAGCAGCAGACGTTCATTTTAGCTGTTAGCAGGTTATAGCCTAACTCAAAAAAAATGGAAACGGGAAAACTGCTCGCCTGTTTGCAGTGCTGAGTTTGATAAATACCTTCTCATCTGACAGTCAGCAGAAAGGTGAACATCTCCAACCATCCTATTAATTCATTGTGCTGCTTTGTTGCCTAGTAATATGGTCAGTAACATGTTATCCCTGTTAGATTTTAATGTGGTTTGCTTGGGAGTAACATACGTGTACACACAAGTTCTGATACGCTCAGTGAGTACAACACTGTCCAACCCAGCAGGCCTCAACCCTGCCTGACCAAACCCAGAGCTACAGGCTGAAACAAGCCAAATGAGCGACAGATGAAGTCAAACTCCAGAGAGACCAAGATAATAAACTGATGTCTGCTTACGCGCAAACACACACATCCCCTAACAAAGGAACAACACTGGAGTCCAAGTCTCAATCAATTTGCAGTGTGCAGAGAGAGTGGAACCACATGTTTTTGATAAGTCCTCTAGCAGAGCATGGTGAGGTAATGATGAAGTCATCGCTGTCCTCTGGACAGGTTCAAATTCACTGGGCCGTGTGCATTTTAAATTGCTTCAAGCTCACAAACACACACACACACTTTAGTTTTTTGTGCTGTGCAGAAAAGAAATATTGCACAAAAACATTTTACGTCAGCTTGCAGCAGGTCATGACCAGCTCATGACGAGGGAGGTGCAACGTGTAACCAAAGCAGCACATCTTCCTGCACACACCTGTAACTCAAAGAGCTCCTCTACCGACCACGGCAGAACCAATCTCATCAAATATTTTCTGCTTTGACATTATTCTCCCTGCTCTTCAGTTCCTGTTTCCCCCCAAATATTCCCAGTCTTACTACAGACAAGTCTCATTAACAGCCCCCACAGACCATAACCTCACAACCAGTCACTGCCACTCTGTTATTACTGAATCTATGAGGCTGTTAGTCCTTTCTCATACCACAGCGGACCCTACATGAGCTACTCAATCTCAATCGTGCCTCTCGTTGTTACAAAACCATTTATTCAGGGAGAGAAAATAAATGAGAGAGCCCAGACAGAGAGAGTGAAAAACTAAAACATTCCCCCTCCACTTTGCTTTATCTAAATGTTATTCTGGACATTGTAGTCTTACTGCAATTTAATATGGCCATGGAGAACACTACATTCTGATGTACTGGTGCATTACTTTGAGACTGCTGCTTTGCGCCAATATACTCAATATATAAATTGATATAAATGATCTGACATTGAATGAACTGTGCTTGGAAGTGATGTTCCTCTTCTTCGCTCAATAGGACAGACTACAGGAGCCCCAGACCATCCCTGTCTCACCTCCCTAGAGTCGCAAGCAACTGCAATATTCATGAGGAGCACAGGAAACACTGGAGTTCACATCAAAGAGGAAAATAAATGTGGAGTATGCTTGCTGCAGAAAAAAACAAAGAAAGGGAAAAAAAATAAAGTGAAATGAAAAATGGTGTATGTCAGAGTACAGGTCTGGTGGACACAATTATCATATTTAGTCTAGGCGCTTTTAAGTTCAGGAGAGCAAGCTTTGGTGTGGAAATGGATCTCCTCAGAGAGTCATTACAGGTCGAGAAACATCTGAGAGCCAGAGGTGGTGAGGAGGCGCTCACGGGTAATGGAAGGGAGGGATAGATGGGGGTCTGTCTGCCAGACTGTTTGATCTGCAGAACTTTTAGACAAGAGGAGAGAAGTCAGGCTTAAAAAATGTGAAATCTGACAGGAAGAGAGATAAGAGATGTAGTTACTTTTATTTACTCTGAATTGTTTTTATGTTATGATAACATACATATAAAAAAGTGAATTTAAAGCCTTACTGGATAACACCAAAAGATCTCTTACTCGTCTCATAGTGGTTGTACCACAGAAGTACTGAAAATGAACAGAGTAAAGGGTGAAAACGAAAAAACTGTCTCAGTTTTCCACAAATACTGATGTGAAATATACACACATAACAATATATAGAAAATAACATTTATAAATGATTGAAATAGGAGATTATAGAGATAGAAAATGTGTTTTCCATCGTTAGGCTGTGCTTTCACGATGGTGCTGTCTCTGTGACTGACTGCTTAAAGTCAACAATACCTGTCACAAGCTGCTGAATAAAACCTCAGTTTAAACAGTTTAATGATGCATTATAGATTATTTTTGATCACTGTAGTAGAAAACGACTAAGGATTTTTTTTTTTTTTTTTGAAACAGCAGTAATAACATTTAATGCAGGCGGCAGTGTGGAATAATAACAAAACAGCTTTTTAAAAACAGCGTCCAGACGAAGAAACGCTTCATTCATTTACCTGCTGTGCGGAGCTCCCGGGATAGTAGCTGACAGAAACACTAACAACTGTCCTCGGATCCACGTTTGAACTCGATGGTTCCGTTTAAAGCGCGATGTTTTCCGAGCACTTTCACTGACGTCCGGCGGGCGCCGCGCTGTTGACCCGCTCCCCGCGGACCGCGCACGCTGCGCACATGTTGTGCAGATCTGCTCTGGTTTGCCGGCTGTGTGCCGGAAGCACGGACGCACAATATGGCAGGAAGTAAAGTTTCATCCACTGAAAGCGACGCATTTTTTTTATCTTGCGTGTGACGGAGCACACGTGATCGATACTATACAGTATATTATTTGAAGACGTAACCTTTCTACTGTCTACGTCCTAATTCAGACACAAGAAGTACAAGCAGAAGAACACAGGCTTTAAATCTCACCAAACATATGTTTACAGTGACGCAAATTTACCTGAGATTCTGTATTATTTACAGGATAAAGCTTGTAAACATGTATGGGAATGTATCAAATGTCTAATATACTGATGTACTATTGTATAATTAGTTCATTGTTGTGTCTGCAGTGTTATGTTGCCTTTGTCACCCGAGCATAAACTTATATTTTACATGTAAAGTATATTTTTGCAAAAACGGATTTACCTAAGTCTAACAAACATGACCGGTGCATATATGCTGCACTGTCTCCATCTAGTGGCCTGACTGCTAATGAAAAATGTATCATGCCAGTGCAGATTCAAAAGGTTTTGCTAAGAGTTTCTGATTGAATTATTTCATTGTGGTTTGTATTATGGTTCATATTGTTATGATGATATTATTAATCCCAGTGGGGGAATTTCTGGTTTACAGCAGCTACATTCAAGCCACTACTACTACTACTACTGCTACTACTATACTACCACTCTGCAGTCTGAGGACAACTGCTCTACTGAACCACAGCTCCCAACACAGTAAAACTATGGACTTGATAAATTGGAACTTAAGTCTTGTAGCTAGCATAGATATTTAGGTTAGTGCAGTGACAACCCCATTCGGTTCGAGTCCCATCTGGGTCGTATTTAACATGTAGCAGGAGGCTTAAGCAGCCATTTACAAACCCCGGTGCCAGCAGATCCCAGTCCTGTCAAGATACATATTCAGATGTCCTTGGATAAGGAACTGTCAATATGTGCTGTCTGACAACGTCATTAACACTAATCCACTTGGTGATCATTGTTCTTGTTATTAAACTAAAGTGGTTAGGATTAGGGGATGCCTTTGGGGCCGACCCCCCCTCAAAAAAAATAAAAAAACTAGATTGAAAATGCTCACAACTTCTGGCCAAGGTTAAAAGTGATCCATCTTGTCGACAGTCAATGATCTTTGCACCTGCCTCTATTGGGAGCTCCTGACCGTGTTAGTGGCAAAGAATATATGACAGTCCCCACTGCATTTATACGGCCCAAAGTACCAATATGGAAAGAGTGTTATCACCACATGGGAGGCAAATACCAGGAACATATGAAATTTTCACTGATGGGCCAATGAATCGGGAAAAGTATGTCATAGGAGCAGCTTGTAAGCAAAGAGTTAAACACTGAGATTTATGAAAACAGAATTATTTAATCTATGTTATGCCGATGCCAGTTCAGTGAACAGAACAGGTCCAACCCCAGAGACTGTTGATATTTTATGATTCAGTATGAGCAATTCAGTGCACTGGATTTAAAACATCACATATCTGGTTAAGACTTATTATGATTATGAGATCCTGTTGACCTTCAGTTTAAAGGAGAGTGATGAGTAGGAGTGCAGGAGTACACAAAGTGAAAGTGAAAGTGCATGTGAAGTGAAGTGCCACTTGGAATTCTTTACTCAAGTTGAAGAACTATGTACTCACTCTAAAATGTTGTACGTGCACAAAAGTGCAAATATGTCACTGAGAAAAAATACATTTTAAACAGCTTTGGATTTGATAATAATTAAGAACAGCTGATTCAGATTTGTCCAGATTTGTTCCACAAACCTTCAAAATTCCTTGAAAATTCTGGAGAAGATTTGTGCTACTATAGAGAGTTAGTGTAGAACAAAGACAACAGCTGATATCAACATTATTACGTGTGAAGTGAAGTACAGGAACCTCAAATCTGTGCATAAATACTTTAGTAAATGTACTACTCACTGTACTACCTTTGCCTTTATGCAGGTCTGCTAAGCATTCCAACTAATAAAAAGGTAAAAAAATGGCAAAAGACAAAAAATAGGCAGTAAAAAAAGCCAAATATGTATGTGATTATAACATTTTCCAAAGCCAAAGGATAACACATGGTGTGGAACAGTATTTTAGTAGTGACAGACTAAGGTAAGTAAACAAAAGGGAGGCATTTGTACTCATTACAAAACAGAGTACACAATCTTCATTGACTTCATAAGCAATAAGGCTAATTAAGATATGTTTATACTATGTATAAACACTACGTTGTGGTGTTATGTCAAATGTTTCATGTCAAAGTGATTTTTTAAAATTGGCATTAAGCCATTCTTGTTTTCTTTGGATCTTTCTGTTCTGTCCTGTGGTGTAGATCACCTCACTGAGAAAACTGTCTAGTACAAATGTGTTCTTTTTCTATTTGCCACAGTGTTTATTTTCTGCATGTCTGTTTAAATATACAAATAGTAAATGTGTGTACATGCAGAAACAGAGTCACAGTCATGTCATCATTCTAGCTCCTCCTGCAATCAGTGATCTAAACAAGCCAGTGAAGGACCTGACCCACTTCACTGACCCTCCAATATGTGTAAATAGCTGTGTGGTTTACCACAGAGGGCTCACAATGATGGGCTACCGGGCTGCTATTCTTAGAACAATTTACTATTTTCTCTCCTTTTTTCCTTCAAACCAGTCAAAAGGACAGCTGAGGCATATTCTGTGAGAAGAAAGAGGAAGAGGCAGAAATAAGATCTAACAGGGCAAAGAAGGAATGGATCTTGTAACCACAGCATGTCACAACCAGGTGAAAAACCTAAAACAGTGACGATACAAATTCTGGGCGTGTGTGTTTAATTTGGGAATGACTAGCACAACAATAAATCAGATGGAAAAAGAAGCAACTGCTTTTAAAAATACATTATTATATTTTGATGTGTGTTTATAACCAATTTTAGCATTTTAGCAACATTTTCGAGCAGGTAGATCTTAGAAAGCATTAGTCTGAAAATGTAATCTTACATCTTACAAAGCATAAAACCTAATGACGAATATAGAGAATCAGTTCAGTGTCTATTCAGCTCACTAAGGAAGTTTACTTTTACCACTTTACCAAGTTCTTTCTGGTTGTCTGTATTGTCAACAGAGCACAACCACAGCAGGGCTGGGCCATCTCCAGCCACGCAGGCTGCCAAATGTGGTCCCTCCCACCCCTACCTCCATACCTAAGACAACGTCTCCCTGTTGTCCAATCACAGGCTGAAGTAGACAGACTGAAAAACAGTACCACAAGGGAGGCAGCACACTTCTGAAGCTGGTCACACATGAAGAACGCACAGAGACATACACACACTCCATTTGCTGTTGTTGAACTTATGCTGTAAAGCATCTGCTTTTTTTCTCTTGTCAGTCAGGATTAAGTACATGACTGCATAGAAATTATAATTCCAAATACAACTTTTCCTTGCACACATCTATCACCATGTGCCTTTTGACAACTGCTCTGCTGTTTTCTTTACTTGGTGAGTATTTTGCATTGACCTTGCTTAAAGTGCTGCCTGGATGTATGGTTTATGTACTTAGTAGTCTGGTGTTGATGGTTTGGTTGTGCTATGGAGGACAGAGATCATTCAGATGTAGTTTCTTTGCACTGGTTAGTGTTGTGTTTATTAGTTACATCAGTCGCTCTTTGCTCTGTAGACCCTCAGTTACTCAGTAACTTGTGAATAAAGATTTGTGTGTTTGGTTAAAACAGATTTTCTTTTTTAAACTGTTCAGCATGTTTTGAGAAAGATTTGCAGACATTATGACAGCAAAACAGCGTTAATGATGTTTAGTTGTTCAGACCATCCAGTGTGAATCCCACTATGTTGTGGAAAAGCCTAACACTATCTTAATGTTAAAAGATAAAAGTACTCTCTAACTACAATTTTAGTAAATCCCAGCCAACTAACAATAACCAACCAATATGCTTAACTTAGCCTTTTCTGTATTTACTAGTGATCATTTGTAGTGGATTAAATAGTATGCAAGTCAGTCTTAGCATCTGTTTTATCTTGCACAGGCACATTTAAAGGCGGATTTTGACAGTAGGATGTAATTCAACAGAGGAGAAATACCCACGTGGTGTGATCTCTTACATTCAAATTGTGGAATTCACTTTTCTATTCCAGAAACGTAGCTCACAGAAGACTTTGAACCAGAATCTGGCTTTCTCCTGTTAGCAGTTTTAAGTTTTAATGATTTTTAGAGAGTTTGTACAGTCATATGCATTATTTATATCATGTAATCACAATTTGTTATTGGCCTGCAAACAAATTTAGGTTCGTCTTTGCAAATCCTGCACATCACAATATGTGATTTTAAATACAATTCTGACAATATGTGATATCCTTGAGGTCAGAGCTCACAACTATGACAGATTATCACAGGAAAGCAGACTTTAGGTTCCTCTTCCCAGCTTTGACTGTACAACAAGTACATTTGCTACATTGCTCTGCTATGTAGAAACAACAACCATTTTCCATCAGTTTGTTTTGAGAGAGGAATCCCTCCTCTATAGGTCTTCTTGAGTTTTCTTCCATTTTCTCTTGTCAAAGAGTTCCTCCGTATCCTATTCTCCCAATTATTTGTCCCTAGGTTCTTTAACTTCACCTTATACATGTATACATACAACTAAAACCTAATTTAAAAAGTCATAGTAGAACCATTAGATTACCAGTGCACTTCCTAGTTTAACTTTTTTATACTACAATTATTTTGTATATGCAATTTATGTTGTGTGGTCATTTCAAACTTCTCTTAGTATTACATTGTTGTATATTAGGCTAATTTCAGGCTAACGGCTAAAATTAGAACATCCATACAGTACTGTATGTTTTGTTATATGACAAACCTTTAGCAATGAGTGTATTGGATACAGTACCTGTGTGGGTATCACCGCACAGATGGATGTTTCTTAATACATAGTCTATTTTAGAAAATACTCAGTAAATCCTCACTATGGGGCTAATTTGTGCATATACTATATGTACCTCTGCAGCAAAAACAACATATATTTGAATTTTAAATTTATGATTATGCAGACCAGAAAACAATGAAATTAAAAACAACAATGCAACTCAACAAGGTGAACTCACTAGCAGAACTCGACAAAGGGTCTACAACTACAAACAGCTGAATAATAATTTTAAAAAACTTACTTGCATTTAATTACTGTACACCAGGAGTTGAAAAGGATCCTCTTACAGACAGTCTGGGTGCATGTTTCTGTGTGAGCAGAAACACGCTATACAGTTTTTCAGTAGATATTGTGTTCATATTAGATGATTTATTTTATATTCAATCTCAATGAAAGACATAGTGGCTGCATGCTGAAGGTCCAAAATGTGTGTCATGTCACTTTTACTTACCTGGTAAAAGGTAAAAAAATCTGGTGGTCAGACATTCACCTGGATGTCTGACCACCAGATTGTTATCAATAGCCTAGAAAACTATTTACCTGTAATTGTAGTCCGGTATCAGTTTTCTTTAGGTGTGTTGTGCAGGAATGTGTAAAGGAACCATGATCACTATATCCTCATTGTCATGTGTTTCAGATTACATTTCCTGTGTTGAATTTCTTGCACCTTTCAACATGGGAGGAGTCACAGGACAGGTGCATTTTAATACCACCTCCCAGGTCGCCACTGTTAACATCTCTGGTGCTGGATCCTGTGGCTCACTAAACTTTTCCCTCAGCAACTTCCCTGTCATGTATGGCCATTTTGCACAACCATGTTCAGAAGCAAATATTGGCTCCAGCATCTACAGCTTCACAGCTGATTCAATATCGACTGTCAATGTGTCACACATCTTCAAACAAAGATCAAGCCTGGATGACTTCTCGCTCACTTTGCAGACTTGTAATGGCACTTCAGCGTGCACAGTTGTAAGTCAAGGTCAAACATTCTTGACCCGTCAGGTCAGGTATACTGGACCCATTGCAGGTAATGTTTACATCCGCCTTAACACAGGACAGACAAGCCCCAGGCTTCTTGCAGACCTAGTTACAATCGGTCAGGTCAATGCCTCACAAACCAATGTTACTCTCTTTGGATCTACGAGCAACGCTGCAAATTGTAATATTGTTCTTGGAAACCTAGACATCTCCACGTTGACCAGTCTGGGTGTGGTGAAGGTCGGAACACCTTTGCAACCTGTGAAGTCCTATTTAGACCTCACTAGTTTTGACATTAACAATGGCTTTGTTCTCTTACGCATGGGTTCGAGTTTCAGTTGTGCTCAGATTTATGATGTTCCAGAGAAACAGATTGGCGCTGTTGTGAATATGAAAGGGATCAAAGGACACTTCAGCTTTCGTCAAGCTTCCCCATTCGATGCCACAGAGGTGAGGGTGCACCTGTCTAACTTACAGAGCAGGGTTGGCCCATACCATGTCCACAATTTCCCTGTCCCCTCAGTCAGGTTGCCTTTATCAAGCTTGTGCTCAAATGATAATGTGGGCGGCCACTGGAACCCATTTGGCATCAATACGAGCGACCCATCATATCCAAAAGTTCCTGGTTCAACACATGACAGGTATGAGATCGGTGACCTCAGCGCCAAGCATATGCCCCTTACAGGTAAAAATAATTCCAACATGGTGTTCACAGACTTCAACCTTCCTCTTTTTGGACAGAACAGCATTGTAGGTCGCTCTGTGGTAATTCACCAAAACAATGGTTCCAGGTATATCTGTGCCAGCATCAGCTATCCCGGTGAAGTGGTTGTAGCCAGAGCCACATTTCGAAGCCCTGTGGTTGGTGAGATCTGGTTCACCCAGCTGAAGAACAACCCTCTGTCTGATGTATCCATCTTCATGGATCTGTCATATGGAAATCCCACAATGACACCAACCAAAAACCACAACTGGCATGTTCACACCTACCCCATTAGCTCAGAAAGGGACAATGATGAAAGGAGATGCAGCACAACAGAAGGGCACTGGAACCCATTTAAAGTCAACACAGGTGACAGCAGCTATGGCCTCCATTGTGGCCCGTCCAGTCCCTTATCCTGTGAGGTGGGAGACCTCTCCAGCAAAACTAACACCATCAATCTTGGCACCAGAGTGGGTGGTGTGGAGGCCAAAAACTTCTTCACTGATGCCACTTCCTGGCTGCCTGGTTCAGGCATCATTGGCCGTTCTGTCGTCATCCATCAAGCAGAAAGAGGAGGGCCAAGAATTGCTTGTGCAAATGTTACAATGGTCCGAGTCCCCAAAGCCAGCTTAGGAATCTGGTTTGGTATTGAAACATCCAGTGGCCAGGTGCAGTTCTCCCAGGCTGTCCCACAAGGCCCCACAACTATAAATGTATCCCTGATCAATCTGAACTCCTTAGCTGGAGGTTATCATGTTCACATATTGCCCATCAAACCTGGCAGCGTGGAGCCCTGTTCGAATGCAAATATCAGAGGTCACTTCAATCCTCTAGCCTGGAACATATCAAACTCCCCAGCACCAGGAGCTGGAACTGTGGACCAGTACGAAATTGGAGACATCAGTGGGAAGTTTGGAATGCTGACTGGCCTCAACCAATCTGATGCTGTATACATGGACCCTGATATGCCATTAACTGGACCCTACAGTATAGTGGGAAGGACTCTGGTAGTTCATTACATCAATGGGTCAAGGTGAGGACTGTGCTTATTAGAGAAACTGAAATCAATGGAGCAGGTCAAACTGAAACAGAAAAGAAAATATTTCACCTAAATGTTGACCACAGGTTCCTGTGTCTATGAGAAGAAATGGTCAGTGTATGTACCATGCTGTAGCAATTGACACCAGGGAAAATATTACTTTAGCAATTATTGCAAGAGAAGTATTCTGTAGGCATCATATAGAAACAGAAAATGCTTCATTTTTAGAAACTATTAATTCTGAAAATTCAGTCATCTCTTTGAACATTGAACAGACATTCAAGCTTTACCATCCTGGGCAGTCATCTGGCACAGTAACAGACTTGCTAGGCCACTTCAGCAACTACAGGTGTAGGATGTCATAGACACTGAGTCACATCCTCTCCATGCTTTGTATTATATCACAAAGATAATCTTTTTATTCACTGGGAATGACTCAACAAAATATTGTGAAGTAGACTATCCTTATGGTTAATACTGTGGGTTTTGTTATGCTTTGCTAATCGTGTTTGTCTTTCTGTTCATTTGTTGTGCCTGCATGAGTGTTTTCTCTACAGAATGAAGTGTGCAGACATATTAGCTGTGAGAGAAATAGATGGACAATGGACTGTGGCCAAGGCTGTTTTCAGTGGTATAGTAACTGGGGTGATCCTACTGGTAAGATTCAACAATACCCAAAGTCATTTCTGAAGGCAATATATACACAAAATACAAAAAATTAATCTGCCCAGTGCACACCACAATTGATTTGTCAACAGTCATCCTAATGCAGTTGCTCAGCTTTCATTGCACCATGTCAGATTGCTAAACTTTGCCACAGTGTAAATGTCAAAACACATTTTATAGAAGTGAGAAAATGCAAGTTAGTCAGACACAACCCTCTAGCTTGCCTTATTTTTATAGCTCTGTGAACAGGTGGTAAGATTAAAATTCCCTCCATGTAAGTGTATTGTGCATGGACTGAATAGAAATATACGGTATTTATATTCAAATATACTTTGTCATCTGCACTGAAAATAACACCATTACAGAATAATACCACATTCAAAATATCACCTTCCGGAAGAAACTCAGTTTACATCTGTAACTTGATGACAGTCTTGGACATTATGAAACTGATTTTAAAAGTGGTTCCTCATTTGACAAGGTTAGACATTTTTCGATAAAATACTGTGCAATCAATTTTAAAAAAGCAGAAGCTAGTTTAGGAGATCAGATGGTTTTCTTGATGGTCACAGAGCACATACAAGATTTTCTTTCGTGCTAACTTATTAGGAGCCAAGCTGCCAAAAAAACGTGACTGAGTATTTCTGCTGCCCTGCACAGACCGTGAATTCATTATGGCTGTGGCGGCTTGCAACAGGGAGCTAAGGGAAGCGGGGACGAGATCATTCGTTTAACTTAGCATCTGCTATGGCTAGTGAAACCTACAGGCCCGCTGAACTAGGAAGCTCACCAAAAGAACAGCTGTCTTTGTCAGCTTCCCTCCAGAAGCCCCATACTGAGCTCTGCACTACATGTATGCATAGGAGCTTGTAATATTTTCACACAAGCCATATTATCAAGGACAAAATTAAAAGGAATGAAGGTGTTTCCTTAATCTTATTCTGCTACTTTAGAAGGAAGATAAATATATTTTAAGTATCTTTACATTTAAGCTAGGATGCTCCCATTTTTGGTTGAACTATTTATTGTTTGCTCACTGTCAGCGCCAGCAGATGTTTTCTGATGGGAGTAGCAGTGATGTCACGCTGGAGGTGACTCTGCGATCACCAACAATGCAAAACGTAAGACCAAGGTTTTATATTGACGCGTGCATGGGAAGTGTCAGAAACAACATTCAAATACATTAATAGGAACATAATACCGGTGTGTCAAACAAAAAAACCACAACAAAAAAAACACTGTGTACATGTTCACACTCGTATGTTACCCCTCCCGACAGATAACTGTGGCATCCTTGTTCATCACAAACAACAGTACAGGTGCCAACAACAGCCAGTGTAACAACGTGGGAGAGACGTACAATCCCTTTAATATGACATCCTTGGTGAGACCACACACTATTTTCTTCTCCTGATCCCAGAGCCAGTGCTGAATCTGCTAAATCAGTAGCGTAAATTGAAATCAGCATACTTGTTACTTTCTGCGTGTTATTTAGTTTTATGCTTTAGACTGTACAGAACTATAATGTAAACACTGACTATCTAAAGCCTACAGTTTTATTCTTTAACATTTTTTTACATGCAAGGTTATAAAAGACTCTACAGTAATAGCAAAATTAATTAATGAAAAAAAATAACAGTGCAGAAAATTACCGCTGGGCAGCTTATAAAAAATAGGGATTTGACAATAAGAGTAATTAATGTCTGTAAAATTATCATACAGTCTATGTTCACTATTGTATTCAGGTTCAGGTTTCATTTTGTTTTTTTGTTGTCACGAGAAAATATGGAGTGACATAGTATCATTCCTCCAAGAGCAGCCAACTGTAAAGTTACTGTTTCTCTTAACTTTGGAAATTAGAGGTCAGATACCATTCATTTGAGCTTTGTGGTAAGAGTGAAATGTACTTCCTTCTTTCTGTTCCTCCATCAGAGCTCCAGCTGTTCTTTAGAAAACCACATGAGCTGTGTGGTGGGGGAGATATCTGCAAGACAAGGCCCAGTTAGTCTGATTGAGGGTCAGTTGTATTCTGACCGCATCATCCAGCTGTCTGGAGATAACACAGGTAAAACACTTGCTTCAGTGAAATGATAAAATCTATTTGCCACTGGTAAATAATAAAACATATTTAACAGCAGTGCTGCAGACTTTATTGCTTTATTGGTTGAATGTAATAAAAAATTAAAAACTTACACATATTTTTCTGTGTTTGTAGTTGTCCACAGATCTCTAGTGCTAAAGAACGGAGACAGCGTCATTGCATGTGCTGACATCCTCCCAGAATCCCCTTCAGCAGAGCAGACCTTTCCCAGTGTGACTACCTTCAGCAGGTAGGTGTAGTAAAAAGTCACAATGTATATTTTATAGGATACTTTTTCATGCTTATTTCATTTTAAATGTCTTGACAATGTCTTGAGTGGAACATTTTTTACGTTGTTGTACAGGTTGTGCTCAAGGTTTATAGCTTTTTTGTACTAATTAGTTTGGTCATTTGAAAACTAGTGTAGTGTCTCTGATTAGAAACTAAGACATGAGTATTTTCCACTGGAATTAAGAATAATGCACTTAACTGCATGATTAAATGCAGTAAAATATTAATGCATTTTAAAAATAGCTTTTCTTTAAATTGTTCTCTTTTGCATATTTTTGGCTGTAGCACATTTTTCATTATACTTTTTCTCTGAATTTTGTTAGGGGTTTGAAGTTTTATTTTTCTTTATATAGCATCTTAAAGTTAAAATGTGGCATGTGAACATAACAAAGTCCCATGGTTGATAATACTGTATAACTGCTTATTATAGAGGTTGGTGAGGAATGGAATTGCATCCCAATATTAACATGAAAAAAATAAAAATAATGTACTGATCAAATGCATGGTCGTTTTCTGTGTCATGGAGTTCAGCTAATTTGGTCATATAAGTTAATATTTCATCAAAGGACTATACACAATGTGTTAACTATTCTAATACATTTCTTGATGTGTGCAACAGACAATTTATGATACATCTACCATTAAATAATGTATTACATCATGACTGAATTATTAGTAACCCATCACAGAAGAATGCTGAACATTTTTTATGATGATGACGTGTCATCAAAATGACAGTGACACCCAGAGCCGACTCTGAAGACGCCATTACAGACCAGTTACACTACAGTGATAATATCTGGATTTAACTAGAGAAAACACTTTGCACACAATGTATCTCCAATAACGTTTTAAAACTTAATATGTGATTAAGCAATTACAGTTATTTTTTTTTTTTGTCCAGATATGATTTCCGCAGGAGGGTTGCAGATGTGCTGCAGTTGGAAACAGCAAGAATCACAATCCTGCCAAGTTCTCCCCTATCTGCAGCTGGTGGACGGTGCCAGAAAGTTTACTTCATGGTATCTGGTATGGCGGAATAACTATCAATAGCAGTGTTTGTCAATAAAAGGTCTGTTACATGTCAACAATGACTGAGCAAATATTACTTCCTCTTTCTCTATTTATATCAATGAAACTATTATATTAAATTATCACAGTTACATATACATTTAGTCATTTGACTGATGTTTTTTTATCCAAAGCAAGTGAGAAACATTTTCACACCAGGAGCAATGATTGATCCTGAAACTGATTATGTCTTTCAAGAAAGCTTGTGTACTTCAAGGTTATTTTGAGGCCGACATAATTTCACTGAAATGTGAGGTGAAAATTTGTCTTGTTAGAATATATGACGATGTCAGTGACAAAGCAATAATGACCAGAAATGTGTATATAACTGGATAATGTTTGTATTATGGCCAGGACTGTGTGTGTTAGTTGGTATGTACAACAAGTCTATATCAGATCTCCACATCCTATTTTGGCTGGGGTGAGACCCAGTCCTGTCAGGTTCGTTTCATCAGGACAATGAACAATTATGGGCTTTGAAAATCTTTAGAAAACCTTAGGTTGCTGTGTAACCTAATGCTGTAGCTGAGTGTCTGTGTGTCTCATTTCCAGCCCCTTCTTCCTTCCCAGGGGAGAACAGAGAATTGTCTGTACAGAGGTTTCACACAGTATAGCACAAGACAGGCATTTATGTCTGCAGAATTCTCCCACAATGTGAGGAGTTTACTATTGCAGAAACATTTGAGAAGGTGTCCCTTACTATCAATATGTGTATAACAGAGAGATATACACAAAAGAGTATCCAGGTAGCATGCAGTGTGAGTGTGTGTGAAGAAAACTGACGTGTATGTGTTTGAGAAAAGAAAAGAGAACATATCAAGCACTGCAAACACACATACACTGCTGAAAGGAACTGTATGTAAAGTAGTAGTTGCAGTAGTAGCAATAGTAGTAGTGGTAGAAAAGACGTTTTTTATTTCTAACGTGTTGCAACATGAAAGTGAAAATCCACCACAACAAACAGACCTAACTACACTAATCATGTAGTAAATACACTAAATTTAAGAAATGTATTTATTTTTATCTATGGTATGTCTAATTAAGCATTGCATTGTCTATATCTTACAGGGAATGTCAGCACAGAACTTCTGAGCTCTGTCAAAACCAGTGAGAAGATGGGAGTGTTCAGAAACTCTGACTTATGCACAAGTAAGTATGTGCTTTTAACTGCACGTTCTGTACGTGCATAATGGGATTGTTTGTTGTTGTGTATTTCAGGGAAACAATATTTAGAACGTCTTCATTGTTTAACAGCTTTGCAGGTTGCATTCCTTCAAAGCGAAGGAAAACAAATACACAAGCCAACAAAACCAATACAAGGACATAGGCCGTGACAAATACAAAAATCACCTTCTTGTGGAAACACACCACTGTAAATAACTTAAAGTTTATTCAACTAAAAAACTAAAGTTCATCTGCTGCTTTGAAAATGCAATTTATATAAACGTAGGTTTAAGAATTAGCTCAATGACTTGTTATGAGTTATGAGTTAAAGTCCAGGTAAAGCAATAATAAATGTGTATGTTACACCAGGATAATTTGTTATACACTACCCAGCCTTATTAAATGACTAAATAAATTAATAAATTAATTACTTTAGGTTTTAAAACTCATAAAAGATTAATCTGAAACACTAGGGTCGTGTTTGGTGAAAACGCTATAACAATCTCTGTTGTCTGGTGCTCAGTCCTCTCTGTCTTGCTGTTTTTCCAGACATGTCTGAGCTCTCCACCACCCATGAACTCAAACTCAAAGACTTTTCTGATGAGCCTTGATGTTCAACCAGCGAACACTTTGGGCTCATGGAAAATGGTGTTCTTTAATGATAATGGTCAACGTTAATGTTAAACTTAAGAAACGAATTTTTTTAATATCGCTTTAATTTAGAATTAGATAGTTGACAAACTGTTTCAGATATAATTTTGTTGTTCAGTGTGTTTAGTAAAAGATCAGTGAATTTACTTCTCCCAGTCTTGAGAAAACAATTTAACTCAAAATATTCAATAATCAACTGTTTAGTCATGTGAACAGTCATGCAAATTTACCAACACATTTTTTTCTTCTACATTTAAAGAATTTGTTCTTCATTTACAATGAAAAACGTCATTTTGCACCAAACTCAGTACAAAGGCAACATCTGACGTTGTTAACTGTGTCATATTCTGTGTGTGTCTGTAGAGAAGGGACAAAATTCACCACTGACCTAAGCATTATCTTTATTATTATGAAATAAACTATTTCATATAATATTAAAAACATACAGAAAGTCTCCATCATACATTTTTTCTTAAAGCTATAAGAAGGAAGAGTGATCTGTAATGATTCGGATGAACTTTGATCAATTCAGGTTGAAAAAACAAGTCAACATATTTTTATAAGTTCTAAAAATGTCTGAAAAATAAAATTAGACATTCTAAGTTAAATTAATGAAATTAGTAATACTTAGATATTCAAATTAAGTTAGCAAAAATAATTCACTATGTTTACAAAGTTATCTCCTCCATATTTAATTCAGAATTGTAAAAAGAAATACAGTAAACACGTGGGAAAATAGAACTGCAGTAAATGTATAAATATTAACCAAAGAAAACACCATTTTTATTAATATAGTGACATTACATGCTTGTCAATTAAAGCCTGGAGACCATGAAAGATATGTCACTCACTGATAAAATACATAATCTAACTTACCTACCTCACCTTCAAATCCAATGCCATGTTGCCATTCCACTTTAATGTTTCATCATTTCTAAGCTCATTGCTTCTTTCTGATTTTTGATAGGCTTTTGAAAAAAATTTTTTTATTCATAGCTTCAGGAGAGGTGCGTACTGTAAAACCTGCCTACCTATTTTAGTAAAAGTAAAAAAAATGTATACTACTCCTTGCTTGAATAACTTGTAGACATATTTCTGATTTGATGCCCTTAGGAAGTGCAGGTCTGCCGCTGGTGTCTGGAGGTTTTCTTTCTGGCTTGATGTTTGTTGCTGCCTGCCTGCTTCCATATACAACCTACTTATAGCTCAGAGGTTCAGCCATGCCATGGATCATCAGGGGAGACATTTTGTAAAATTGTGAATATGCTTATGAAATGTAACTCACCAAGTTACACAATGGTTATCACACAAATATAAACTCATTATCAAACAAATATAAACTCATTATCATTTTCATAATAATTGTGTAACCAATAAGATAATAATTAACTTTCAGTGCAGCCTTTGTAAGAGCTTAATTTTTCCAGCTCATATCATATTGACTTAATTTGGACTGTTACATGGATGGGTGGTTTTAATGCTGTAACTTCTCAGATCTTCTCAGAGTTCTGTCTTTATGTCCTTAAGTATGTACCATAAATAATAAATGCAAATTTGTGTAAGTATATGAAAATTTGTGAATAGAATAATGTGTGTGCTTTGTGTATGTAATGTGTAATAATTATGCAAGTCTACATTTTCTCTACAAACCTGAAAAAGGTCTGATAAAGGTTATCAAGTTAGTAAACTATCACTGATTAAATTAATAGATTAAACTGCTGGTTAAATATCTTAAAAGGAATGAAAACATGTGGTTAGATCAGGTAATGTTAATCATCTGTACATTGGGGTAAAACAAATAAAGGAATAAATGTGTGTCATTTAAGAGTATTAAAAATATGAAACCAACAACCAAAAAATATAAGAAAATTTTAATTTTGTTAACTGGTGAGGCTGTGTGTGAATGTGTAGAGCTATTACATTCACTTATAAAAAAAACTTAATTGACCAAAGGCATTATTTAGAATTCTGGTGTGCTTTGATTCATTTTTGCAATTGAGGTTTCAGTCTCTTGTCCAAGGCAGAGACCTAGAAGTAGAAGAGTTGCTACGCTGATGGGTCGAAAACGATAATAGGTAATTTGATTTACGTAGCCTAGTTCCAAGAGAGTGACTGAGGTTCATTGAGAAAAGCAGGATTCAGCAGCAAAAACAACCATTTTACAGAAATAGATCAGTATCAAAAATCATAGATATTTAAATTATCTTGCAACCAATACATGAAAACAGCACTACCTAGCCTAAAATATTAATCTGTGAATTTGCTGGATGGTATTGAGCTAAAATGTTGTAATATAACAACATAATCTTATAATCCTAGATGATTTCAACATGTTACCCTATTAAAAATGTGTTGAAAACACCTAGTTCAGCAGAACCACCACTACTAGTTGCCAGTGGTTGAGACAGTTTCAAGTTGTTTTGCCATTGTTAAGAAAAAAAATGTTTTTTATAGAGTAAGCGGAGATGTAGTCCCTCTTCTTCTAAATCCACTCAAATTTATTCAAACTTACACTGAATTAAAAAAATTTTTTATATATTTATTTATACTTTCGATATATAATTATTTTTCTGGTTTCATGATCAGTTTTAAGGCTAAGATCAGCTTTAGCCTCACTATTAAGTGTTTTAGATTGATAAACATATGGCCCTCATTCAGCTCCATACAGCCCCCCCCCCCCTCTCTCTCTCTGCGCGTAGAGTTGAAAAAACAACAGTCACGTGACCTCAAACGTCAACACAACATGGCAGCCTCCTGTTTGGTAAAGTAACACAAGGTCCAGGCTGGTAGCGGATCCCATCGTTTTTCTAACACAAGAGTCGTATTTTCAAGGCGAAATCCCTGGGTGTGTATTCAGCGTTTCACTGGCTCCATATGCGGGAACTTTAACGTTAGCTAGCGGCGGGTTAGAGCTAAAGAGCTTGAGCTAATGTTCCGTCTCCAGGTACCGAGAGAGAGGGGTGTTTGTTGTTTTCAGATGACGGGGAAAGGCTTGTCCTCCCACGCCTGTGTCTGCAGCCTATTGTCTGTTATCAAAGCTGAAAAAACGATTACTTAACTAAAGTTATAAAATTAGAAAAAATAGCTAGCGGCTAGCAACTTTACTAAAATCCTGGCAGCGTGCTACATCACCCACTAATAAATAAAAACGACGAATGGACTAGTCAATACGTGTTATGGTTGGCCTGTTGAAAACAGTGATTTAAAAAAGCTTAAATTTACTTGAACCCAGGCTATGTGGTTTTTATAATTTATTTTTAGAATATCAGTAGTAACAGTTTAATTTCCGTTTTAGCTACTTTAACCTAGCAGGTTATTGTATGTGTGTGAAGCATGTAAACAACAATCGCGTGCTGATCGTTTAGCCAATAGGAGAGCTCATCGATGAAGAATGCTGCAACGTGATTGGTCGGTTAATGGGAGGTGTTTCACCAAGGGATACAACCATACGGTGGCTGTGGATGGCGATCCTCCACTGTACTGTCTTACTTATGGAGTAGTGCAGTGGAAATACGTCACCCACCTGCCTTCAGGGAATGAGATTATTCTTTTAATATTTAAGCCAGGGAGCTATGACTGTGGCTTAATCAGTATTTAACGTCAGGTTAAAGAACCAGGTGAGACTTTGAGCTCCACCTTATAGTCAGTCACTAACTTGGTCCAGTCACCTGAAGTCAGCATGGCTTCTCAAAAGTCAGGTAATCTGTGGGTATTTTCTTTTAACTACTGATGGAACGTCTTGGAGCTTTTTAGATAACTAGTTGGGTTATTGTTACATATTTTTGGAGATCTGACACTGTCTTCACTTGTAATAATTTATCATCTTTTTTTATTTACCATTTTACTTTTTATTTATTTAATTTTAAGTGCACTCTAAACTTTGATCGTCTTTATAAAAATACAATACTTTTTCCATGCAGATGCAGCCATGTCTCCAAAGCTGACAGGAGAAATACTCAGGCAGCTTCGCCAGGCGATGAGGAATTGCAAATACTTCTCTGAGCCTATACAAGCCTACATCATCCCTTCTGGAGATGCCCATCAGGTATGTTAGACCATGCACACCACATATATGTATTTTCTTTATGCATATTTAAATTATTAAAGTATCATGCACAGGCTTACGGTCCTATCAGATTTTTTAAATTTCTATTTATGTTGTGTTGTGTTTGTCTTGAATCACTTTTGATCTACCATCACAAAACATTTTAGCAGTTTGCCCGCTGCTCATTCCTTTTACCTCTCTGTGCACAAGACATGATGGGAGAAGAGCAGAAAAGGTTATAGTTAAATGGCTGATTGTTCTGTTAACTGATCTATCTCTCTCTGTTGTTGTGTCTCTCAGAGTGAATACATTGCACCGTGTGACTGCAGACGTGAATATATCTCTGGTTTTAACGGCTCTGCAGGTATGTTTTGCTCGTGTTTGAGTGGTAATGAATCACTTCTGTGTGAAAATGTGTTTTTAAAGTTAAAAAGTCATCATAAATTCAAATCTTAGTTGAACATATGAACTTATCTTAGAATGGTGTGTCACTATCCAGCTGTCAGTTTCCTTCCATACTGTTACATTTATCCATCGTACAAGCTAACTCCAATAAAGCGTCCGTAATTGGAAAAATCAGATGTGCTTTGCGTGTTGTGTTGTGTTGTGTAGGTACAGCCATCGTCACAGAGCAGCATGCTGCAATGTGGACTGATGGGCGGTATTTTCTTCAGGCCATTCAGCAAATGGATAACAACTGGACACTTATGAAGATGGGTAATGTTGTGCTTGGTTTCTCTGTTGTACATGATAAAAACAATAGCTGCTTATGTAAAGTGTATGTTATGTAGGCTGTAAATAAGAGCACTGCTATTTTGGAGTATATATTATTTTAAATATATTCATATATTCAAATATATTTTTAACAGGTACCTGACACTGTGGTGTTCATCAGGTTTACAGTACATGCCTCTGTTTTCAATGTGACATATTTTTTATTCATGTGTAGGGCTGAAGGAGACACCCTCTCAGGAGGACTGGCTGATCAGTGTCCTGCCAGAGAACTCCAAAGTGGGAGTTGATCCTTGGATTATCGCTGCTGGTATGTTTTGGCACCAGTTTTCTCTCAGCATGGTAAACCAGTGTTATTGTGAGAGCAGTGGTGCTACTGAACAATATATACTTCTAGTTTACAGCAAGAAGTATGCTTGGTTTACTTTTGCCATTGTAGCCTTTATTGCCTTTATTAGGTAGCTTGACATTGGAGAGGTAGACAGGAAACATATGGAGCGAGAGGTTGTGACACGCAGCAAAGATCTCCAGCCAGACTCAATCGGGGGAGTTGCAGTCAACATTAGGCTACCTGTGCACTCCCAATTTCTTTATACACATATAGGCCTTTAAAGCTAAACAGCGCTGATTCCCTTTAAAGTTACCTTGTGCATTGGTTTAAGGAACTTTTTGCAAATAAATAATACAAGCCCATGCTTCGGGAAAGTACAAACTGCAAATCACCTTACAGAAACAGTCAGACTCCAAATGGCTGCACCTTAACCATGACAACTGTTTTGTATTAAATTGTAATAACAATTAGTTGTTCAGCTCAAATCTTGACACAGTCCTCTGATGTTTTGTTTCAGATCAGTGGAAGAACATGTCCAAGGCTCTGTCCAGTGCAGGCCATTCCCTGGTAGCAGTGCAGCATAACTTGATCGATGTGGTTTGGCCTCATCGCCCAGAAAGACCCAGCACACAGCTCCGCACCTTGGGATTAGAGTACACTGGTCAGTTACCCTTAAATACTATTATGTTTATATCCCATAAGAACATCAACAACATTATTTTATTCTTGTAGAATTACGAATTATCTTATTGTTCCTAGTATAATTTAAGTTACTGATCATAAGTGCTGCTCTTTATTTGTATTATTTTATCCTTTTGGTTTTACATATCTAATCCTTGTTTCCAGTCTCGACAGTATAATAGAAGTATAAGTCAGCTTTAAGTATTTGAATAAGATTTGAAGAGAATGAATTGAGTGTGATCTTGTGACGATGCTGTCTACCTGTAGGCATATCCTGGCAAGACAAGGTCACCACGCTGCGAGCTAAAATGACGGAGAGGAAAATCAAATGGTTTGTTGTCACGGCGTTGGACGAGATTGCATGTAAGGAGCATTGAAATACAGAAAGTACCTCTGCCTAGGAGGTGAATTAAGACAGAGATGAGGTGTTTTATCTGATCAAACCATGGGTGTGGATACCTCATATGTTCAAAGTGTGAAACATATTATCCCTGAGGAGTAATCCACACAGGGCCTAACACTGTAGCTCAAGAGAACATATTTTGAAAACCCTTTCTGCATGCTTCCCCATTGTCACTATATGCTTTAGACCATTGTACTTATTACAGTGTTAATCAAATAGCAGCCGTGCCCTGCACCACTCCTGTTCTGTAAGATTGATATGTTTCATAAGTTTGAAGATCCCAATCAAAGGACCCAGGGATTCACTGGTGTGCTTCTACATGCCTCTTTGAGCACGTTGTTTACTGTGCTGAATGAGCTCTCGACACTGATTGTTTAGTTTGGCAGCTTGTGTTAATTAGGTTAGTACAGATTTTGATATTCTTCAGGTGGCATTTAGAGCAAAGAGCTTTAATGGGTGTAAAATTGAGGGCGATTCAGGCATGCACGGACGATGGACTACAGTCCTCTAACAACATTCATGTTTAACACCAATGTATTTTCTTTGTCTTAGGGCTGTTTAACCTCCGTGGTGCAGACATCGAGTACAACCCAGTTTTCTTTGCATATGCCATAGTGGGACTCAGCACAATAAGGTAATGGAATAGAATACAGTGCAACAACAAACTGGTTTTTGGACTTTTCATGATTATAAATTATGAAATCAGCATTTCATAAACTCATAAAATGCATTCAGGTACTCTGTACAGACAGGTACTTTGTACTGTACTTTAGCATGTACAGTACAAAGGCCCATTGTACAGTACATACTTACACAAGGTCTAACAAATTGCAATGTAAAAATACAATGAAATATAGAAAGATTGTTCTAAAATAACACTGTGCTCCTTTTTGATTACCAGCTTCTGATTTTAAGCTTCAGTATTTCTGGAGCAAGTGGACAGATTTTGAGCATTATGCTGCCACTAGTATACTGCACTATTGAATATTGTATTTCTAATTACAAGCAGCAGCAATTAATGTATAAAGATTTGACAAATGCAGAAGGAAAAAGTAGAATTGAGCATTACTATACACAATAATGTACACATTCTCTGACTTTTAAGAACTTTTAAGTAGGGATGTCAGATATTATCGCCCTACCGATATTATCGGCCGATATCGGCATTAAAATGTAATATCGCAAAATATCGTATCGGTTTTTACTCTTCTAATGAATCAACTTTTACATACCATGCACAAATTATACATCAAACTTTTCAGGTACTTCTCTCTCTGAAAATGTCACAATATGTAGTTAGATAGTACTGGAGATACCTTTGTTTGTTTGGCACACCTTGCAATAATGTTTAAAGTTTAAGTATGCATAATAGGAGATATGTGATGTTAGTAACCTAAAATCATGTAGCCTTTCTTTTTTTTACGGGGGGACCCCGCATATATTGGTATTGGTTTATATCGGTATCGAAAATTAAGAGTTAGACAATATCGGTATATCGGTAGAAAAGCCAATATCGAACATCCCTACTTTTAAGGCCCCATCACATGTTCATTTGTAACTATGCTATACTGACTTTGGTGTACATACTAATGGGGGAATTTTGCACAAACAAAAGCAGCAGTGTAATTTTATTATTTTAGTAGTGATACATTTTTTATGGAAATTTGAAAATATTTAGAAAGGCTAGTACTATCTTTAACTCATGAATCTGCCATATATGTGTGAATATATATAATATATATATATATATATATATATATATGTACATATTTTAGAAATGTCTTTTCTTCCCTGTAGGCTTTTTGTGGACCTAAAGCGTCTTTCTGACCCCGTTTTGAAAGACCATCTTCAGCTGGATTCACCCAGCAAGCCTGAGTTGAGCATCCAGACATTTCCGTACGAGTCGGTCTACACCGAGCTCCAGGCCATATGTGCTGCGCTCGGCCCTAAAGACAAAGTATGGATTTGTGACAAGGCCAGTTGTGCATTCACACAGGTCATCCCCAAGGTGAGAGAGCTTACCCACAAAACAGTAACACTGGATTATGTCTCAGTTGTGTTTTCTTAGTTTATACATTTAGCAGTGCTCTCCACATATGGAAAATTTGCTGCTTATTAGATGTTATCATTCGTACCCTTGAATCCTTGGTTTACATTATGCACATTCTAAGTAAAACCTGTATTGCAAGTTTATTTATGGGAGAACAGCGAAAGAACAATTCTCAGACATATAAGTCTCAGGGTTATTATTTGTTAAAACCATAAAATGGAATATATGCCCTTGTTTTTATCTGTCTTAACAAGTCAAAATGCAAGAGTACACATTTCTCTAACAAAACCACTCCTATAATGCGTCATGAAACCAGACATATTCTGCTGACTTTTCTTTCACAACAACAGTGAATATACTGTTGTTATAGCATATATAGGATCTAGTATATATAGCATTTCTCTTGGCGATCAGCATTAATTCCCTTGGCCTTAAACATATTTTACATTCACAGTATATTAAAGTAACATCAGCAAATTTCTAAACTGTAAATGTTTTTTTTTTATCTGTTTCAGGCCCACAGGACTCCAATTCCCTACACTCCCCTCTGCCTCGCCAAGGCTGTGAAGAATGCCACTGAGATTCAAGGCATGAAAGTGGCTCATGTAAGAACCTTTGAGCCTAATATTTGAAGTGCATATCTTTTGTTCAGTTTATGACAAATCATATACCTGCTGCACTTTTATCAACAGATCAAGGATGCAGTTGCTCTTTCTGAACTCTTCGCTTGGTTGGAAAGTGAGGTATTTTCTTTGATTCTATGAGGTCATACATGTTTTTAGACTCATAAAAGAAAAGCAAAGAAGAACTATGTTTTCTCAGTTCAAAACGGTTCACATTCACATTTTTTCCTCATTACTACTAATGAATTATCATTTTGATTACCAGAAAGTCAGTACTTATTTTTGCCAATTCTCCAAAACACAGTAGTTCGTATATCATAGGAAAAAATGTTTTATACCAACACAGATTTTTGAGTTAGGGTGGTTACTATATAACTTGGCTTGCAGATGAACTATAGACTGTGCTAGTGTTTGTTTGACTGAGCACTGCTGTTATTCTTTTATAGATTCCAAAAGGCACCGTGACAGAGATCTCTGCTGCTGACAAGGCTGAAGAATTACGCAGGTGAGAATTTATTTATTTCAGTAATTGTTTCATGATTCCACATTTTGGTTTGTATCAGTTTTCATGCTAGTGTGTTGTTTGTGTGTCGTGACACTGACAACACTTGAGTTATATCCCCCTCTACTGGACATGGAAGTGACACAATATATTTGCTGAAAACAGCTAAATACATAAACGTTGTTCTTTGAGTGCTGCCTTTTGAGTAGTTTTGTCACTCCAAAGTTTTATTTTTGTTTTACAGTCACTCTCTCATTTTAACATGTATTTTGCAGACATCCTGACAATGTTTTTTTTCTTATGAAATTCGTGTCTTTTTCAGTCAACAGAAAGACTTTGTCGGTCTGAGTTTCCCAACAATCTCCAGCGTTGGTCCAAACGGAGCAATCATACATTACAGGTCAGATCAGGTCAAATATGTGTAACTGTATTTGCATTTGTATTTCTTTGACTCACCTTTATTCCTCTTTTCCCCTAAGACCACTACCTGAAACTAACAGGACCCTCACTTTGAATGAAGTTTACCTGATTGACTCTGGAGCTCAATATGTGTAAGCAATATGATGATGATGATCATTATCATCATTATTACATAATGCATTTTGGCTAACCAGCTGTATTTAGTCATTTTAGTTATTTAAACAATCATTACCTTTGTGTATATTAATAAAGAGAACACAGACAGTACAGCAGTAGTTATGTTTTTTTCGTGCATGCAGTGACACATCTCCATCCATATTCTGATTTGCAGTGATGGAACCACAGACGTCACACGCACTGTGCACTTTGGGACACCAACTGCTTTTGAGAAGGTTTGTGTAGTTGCACTGTCAAAATGATCTAATGTCAAGTGAAGGTGAAGCGTTTGAACTGCGTAGTGACACTGACAACGTTCATGTTATAAGTATATTATTTGTTTTTTTCCTATTTTAACTATGTTAAACTGCACAAGAATCAGTGCTGTGTTAATAGACTGTATCCTCAATGTTATCATATATTTCTAAATTTGCTGGTCTCTGTTTTCTCTTCTTTTTTTAGGAATGCTTTACCTATGTACTGAAAGGACACATAGCAGTCAGTGCTGCTGTTTTCCCCAATGGAACAAAAGGTGCTGGCTGTACTCTGACACAAAGGTTACTCTATGTATAGTATACCAGTATTAAACATATTTTTACAACTGTTTTGTGAAATGATCAATTTTAAACGTAACATCATATCATGATATCAAGATACAGCATATTGGTTTCAGTAAAAGCTGAGAAATGTTTTTTTTTTCTATGGTGCGTATCAGAAGGACATCTGATATATTGTGCTTTTATAAATTTCTGCTTTTATGTCACCTGCTAACACTTTCTGGAGCATCACTGACACGAATAAGCAATGTGGTCTGTAGCTCTAAACCTCTTAAGTCTCTCTTAGGCCACCTGTTGGATTCATTTGCCCGTGCAGCCCTGTGGGAGTCGGGCCTGGACTACCTTCACGGCACTGGCCATGGCGTGGGCTGCTTCCTCAACGTCCACGAGGGGCCCTGCGGCATCAGCTACAAGACCTTCGCAGATGAACCTCTAGAAGCCGGCATGATCGTCAGTGATGGTACAATAGGGTGCTTGATTAAGCAAATCTTAATGCTAACAATTCACAATAACTTTATTTAATTAATAATTCATTAATAATTATTTGCCATAATGTGTAAAAAAAAAACTTTTATCTTCATGTTTAAAGAGCAAAACATTTCAGACATGTATCTCATACTTCAAAGTGACTTATACCTGACTATGCCTTACTTCGTATTTAAGAAGTTATAGTTATTACAGGTCGGATGTAAATGTCACATCCAAGAGCAGGTTTACATTCATTACTTACTACAAACTTCGGACTTCAGTGAACGAACAACTGATCAGTTTCCCGTTTTCTTTGGCAAAAAACCCAAAGAATGAGTCGGGTCTGGTCTCATTGCTGCCTTTTAATCTAATTCGTTTTCTTCTTCTAGAACCTGGGTACTATGAAGATGGATCTTTTGGCATTCGTCTTGAAAACGTGGTCCTTGTTATACCAGTGAAGCCCAAAGTAGGTCTTTAAACCAGAACCATAGTAGAAGGAAATGAGGTTGTACAGAATAGAGCTAGAGGGTGCTGTTTGAACATTAATGCATATCATTTTTAGTTGTCTTACTACTCAAATATCATCCATAGAGTTGAGTACTTTGTGAATATGTTTTGCTCACAGTCCACCTGTACTAGTAAATAGCCAAAATACTCATTATGATGAGTTGGAAGCATTTTCCAGGACGAAAATATTGATGTTCTTTTTTTCCTGTGTGTGCAGTACAACTATAGAAACAGAGGGAGTCTGACGTTCGAGCCTCTCACTCTGGTTCCTATTCAAGTCAAGATGATGAACACAGAGCTGCTCACTAAGAAAGAGGTAAAGAAAGTCCAGTGTGGTTATGTTTAAAATAGTACAAAATTAAAGACAAAAGGTTTTTATTTATAATGTGATCAATTCCAAAACAACACAATAATTGTAGCCTACTTTACATACTGTAGAGATAATTTAGATTAAATTGACCTGCTCTATATTACAAATGGCAAAGCTATGCATGTGGATGTTTGATAGCTAATTATGTTATGCTCTACTTTAATACATTACTTCTCTGACTTGCAGCTTGACTGGGTGAATGAGTACCACAGGAAGTGCCGGGAGGTGGTTGGTGCAGAGCTGGAAAGACAGGGCAGGAAGGAGGCACTGGAGTGGCTCATCAGAGAGACACAACCAATTGTCTAATCATGTTGCCCAAGGGTATTGAACGACTGACGGAACTGCAGTGATAATGATTTATATTTGTCTCATCTTTCTCTTTGTCTCACACTCAGCTTCTTTTGTAAAGCACATCATACCAGCAGTTTTAATAAAGATCACTGAAAATCAACAGTGAATTGTTAATATCATTACTAAGACTCTTGATTCTTGATTTTGGTTATTCAGTGAGTTTTGCAAACCCAAATGCTGTTAAACTTTCTCGAAGTGAAGTGAGGAAAAAGGAAAATAAAGACTTAGGAGTATTGCATATGAAATCATAAAAGCTGTACATATATTAACTCTATCCTAATAATTAAATACGAAATCTATAAGTATATAAGGTATCTGTATAGTATATTAGCTTTCATCCTTTACGTAATTTCAGCATCTTTCATATTAATGGTATCCTGCTGAGTGTTAAGTGTTTCCCACCAAATCAAAACTGCTCCAGAAATTATAAGTTGTTCAGAACAAAATGACATAACAATTTCATCAACCCATGGAGTCAAAGTCACTGAAAGTTCAAGTGAAAAATGTAAAGGTTGCATGAACTTCATCAGGGCAATTCCTAATGTGACACAGAGGTGTGTATGGCCACTTTGTGTCTGTATGCACTCCCAGCACTGTCCTGATGAGTCAGCACCACTAGACCTGTATCGGTGAGCTACTGGGCAGTCGTTGGTTGTACCTGATGGCGTTGGATTCACTGATACATAATGTCCCGTAGGTACTCTACTGGATTTAGGTTGAGAGAACATGAGAGCTTATCTTGCAGGATAAGCAATCGCAGCAATCAGATTACCGTAGGCAGTGATATTTATCTATATACAGTTTGTATGTATGCCTCTGCAGACCATAACTGACCCACCACCAAACCCGCTTGGTGTTACAGGCAGCGTAATGTTCACCATGGTCACCATTCTCCAGACTTGTGCTCACTGTGAACCTGCTCTCATCTGTGATGAGGTCAGTGGTGGACCTGCCGAGTCTAGTGCTTGCTGGACAACGCCAGTCAAGCTTCATGGTGCTGCCCTGTGAGCACAGGTTGTACTAGAGGACATCAGGTCCTCATGGAGCCTGTTTCTGTAAGTTTGGCCAGGAACATGCACACCGGTAGTGTGCTGTAGTACACTGTACTAGACAGATTGATATCACTGATGTTTAATTTTGTGTAATACTGTGATGATTTAATCTTATCACCAGTTAGTAGAAATGGTTCACAATCACTAGATCCTAGAATTTGCATTATGCAGTAACTTTTAGACCCTCCCTGCTCGGTTAATACAACATTCTTCAAACTTCAAGCCCCCAGTTTCTAACACATTCAGTATACTCACTATGACATCACCGGGTTTCATTTTTCATGCTTTAGGAAGCTCTTCTAGCTTACATTTGCAGAATAGTAGTAGTATGGCATGTAAAGTAGACTTGATGTGTAAAAGTACACGTTAATAACCTCTAAATGATAAAGTATGTCGATGGACACCGATGCAGCAGTTGAACAAGTGTCTCTAACCAACATTTTCTATCTCTTCTTAGTCCCCCAAACAAAACACTGCACCACCCTCTAAAGCTGCATGTAAAACACCGGAGGGTCCATGATGACACCACTGTTTGGATCACTTGCGTACTCTTGAAACGACAGAGGCAGCGACAGTTCAGTTTGTTCCTCCTGGGCTGATTTAATCCTTCCCTCCTCCTCTTCCTCCTTCAGTCCTACAGGCAACGGGTTGCTGTAGATGTAATAGATGCTGGAGTTGTCCTTTGCAGCCTCCTGTTTCCTGAAGAAAGTGAGAGGGTTGATGAAGCTGGTCGATCTCTTCACTGCTTTGACTGCTACAGAGTCCACCGGCTCACCCTGGGTCACTGCGCTCTCATACATGTGGGCCCTCTTTGACTGCCTGATGAAGAAAAGGGCACTAATTGCACTAATGACTTTAATGTGCATTGTACTCTCAATCTCAGTCTCAGTTTAGTATGACAAAGACTCGGCTGCTGGATTACAATACACCACATCAAATCATGAATCATCTATATATCTGCAACAATTAGCCCATGTGTTTTTGAACTTGATGAGCTGTCTATACATAAACCTTTCTCCAAATTAAGGTGAGAAAACAGGTCATACACAAGTGTTTAGTGTTAAGTGTCCAAGCATGTTCTCACCTGGTGCGGTTGTAGCAGACAGTGATGCAGTACAGGCAGGTGAAAGTGAGGATGCACAAAGCCAAAGTGATGATGACAATGTTAAATACTCGGAAGTCTGGGTAGAAAACAACAAGATTGAAAATCATTGAACACACAGCTGCTGTTACGTAGGAAAAAAAAATTTCTTCTTTGTTGACACTACCTGCAACAGTACAGTAAAATGAAAGTAACTTGAGTGATATCACACACCAAACGCCGTGTTCACATCCTCATCGTGCAGTTCCAAAGCTGCGGTCCCATTCACATGGAGGCTGTCGGCCGTCATTGCTTGCTTCTGTTGGGCTCCACTCATGCCATTGGCTTTTCAAAACATGGACTAAAGCCTGAGTCTCAAGCCTTCTCCCACTGATTTCAATAGGAACCTTGAGTCATGTGACTCAAACAGTTTGATTCAGTCTCTGTGGAGACACCCCCCAGTTTGTCATCCCTCAGTTCAAGTTGGACACCCCCCTCTTCCCCCTTTCTGCTAGTTCCCCTGTTTACTGCTCATTATTCAGTTCAGCTTTTTGGGAGGACGCTGAGGGGAGGGAGATGTTGGCCTTTTATACTGTTTGGAGTAAGCTCTGAGTGGTGACCCCAAAACTAGAGTGCTTGCATGCTTTCAGCTTGCACAGACCACCACAGAAAGTGTCTGAGGGGAAACAAAGAAGGATTTAAATGTAGTTTTAATGTTGTCTATTAAACACAGCGTTTCCTGTTCAGACTGTTTAGTGTAAAGATGTAATAGTGATGTAATGAATAATGCTGTCTTTAAGTTTATCACTGTTTGTTTTGTGTGTTTTGGGGACAGAAGTATAGTAAAACAAACCAGGACCGGGTTCACAGGCTGATGAGCCAAAGCCAGCAAAACGGCAACAAAGACAGCTTTCTCCTTTCTCCTTATGCTTCAGTTCACCTCGCAGCACCAAGGGAGCTATTATGCAATTAGCTGGACATCTAATTAATGCGGGTTTTGTTTCTTAGTTACACATGTACCATCCTATGTAGTAATAATAGTTCAAATCGTTGTATGATTTACATATTATTTGCATACTTTGTAACACAATGCAATTCTTCTTAAAAAGCATCAGACCAGCATATTTGACACTGAGTCACTTACTAACGTTTTTACAATATGGCACCAATTAAATGCTTTGATGAAGAATGTTCTGCAAGCAAATACAGCATATGTAAATATATAGATATAGACTCTTCTATTTCTGGTATAGTTTCTATTTATAGTTTAATCTGTGAAACAGAAAGCAGAAACTGTTCCTATATGACTGGTAACAGATGAATCAGTGCATGCTCCACTGTTACAATACAGTGTAGTTAAATTATCAGGCTCAGGCCGTCATCATAGATGATGAAGATAATGTTTGCCTTCGATAAGATACTCTGACCTTGGGCTAAAAAATCACACTGTGTAAGTATAGATTAGTGCTGCGGATGTATACACTAATCGTGGTGACCTTTAATTCACTCTACTCTTAAACCTACAGTGTCTTTTAGACAAAAGTGAAAAATAACTGTTGAAACTGATGGCACAGTATGTTGGAAATGAAAACACATTTTCTTATAATTAATGATCCCATCTTTCACCTTTATTATAATAAGCAGCACTCTGATGTCTGATGTGATGTTTTCCGTTAGCAGATCTTGTCCTCTCGTGTTAACTGACTGTCCCGTGGTTTTTAGATTGAGCAGTGTTTAGACTTAAATGTAACTTTCTCACAAACACTAAAAATGTCTTGCTGCTGTTGCTTTCAGCTTTTAAATGCATAACTTGAACAAATCCTCCACTGGGTGTCGCACTTCACCTGCATATCTGCATTTTATTGTTTCAGTGAGCATAAGTCAGTAAAGGGCAACTCCGTAGTATTTATTACTCTAGCAGTTTGGGGTTGAGTGATGGCTTTTTTACTCCAAGTCAGTACACAGACAAACAAATAAAGAGAGAGACGGACTGACTGATTAGGAAATAGGCTGTGACAGAAAAGCTGAAATATCTGTTTATTAGGCTCCTAAATGTCTGTGAAGCCTGTTTAATTTTCACAATCATCCTGGTTCTGCAGAGTTTAGTTATTTTGATTTAAGGGGCATGTGGGTGGCATTAACTTGTAATGGTTTATTTGAGCAGACCAGTGTGCATAAACTAACTCTATCGGTAGCAGGCATCATGGGAAAAGAGACCAAGAATACGGAGAAATCGAGCGTTTCTCAGTTTCACACAGAAACTAAAAGCTGATGTTGTAGTGGTGTTGGCATTTTTCTTTCTTTTTATTGAAAATCTGTACATTCCAATAGTAACTTGAATCATTTTTGTGGTACTTTTTTATTAGTGTTTAAGTGATCAATAATGCTCATGTACTAACAAGTATGTTTGGGGTTTTCACATACTTAATCTTAATTTTCAAGTATGCGCACTAGAGGTCATCGAATAATTGTGATTTAGTACTGTCTGATGCTCCATAATTAGAAATACAGATGAGAGTGAACTGGTTTTTCTTTGTGAACATTCTTGAATTAATTTCTGTAGAGAGAGGTGTGGGGAAAAAAACTATATCATTAATTTATAATAAAATAGATCAAATTTGAAGAGACAATAATCACAATGATCAACAAATAAGAAACAATAATGGAAAAGTGATATAATTATTGAATTTACCATAACAAAGGAACATTTATTAAAATCCTTTTATGTAAATACAAGACATTTTTAAATAAATAAAAATAAAATAAAGTACACGTTCCAAACAAGAAACAGTGATGGCTGCTTTGCTCAATCACATAATGCTTTTAAACCTGTGCAAGGAGCTGCATTCCTGAGGACGCACTTACATCAGCTGTGTTAATATACCGCTTTGCACAAATACAGTTGTTGCTAATGCAGGGGGGCAGAAATTAAGCACCGAGGAGGCAGAGTATTTATAGTGTTTATATAACATGAGTTTTCGAGATGTGCTGCCAGGTTAAACAAGAAAAGGAACCTTGTCGACTTTAGGAAACACAGTGAATAAAATATTCAGTGTCAGTGTTAATGCAAGTTCTCATTTTCATAGCCAACACCTCACTTATCAATGTAACACACTATTAATACGCTACCACATGACTTTTACTTAAGTTTCTGCCATGTAAGGTCAGCAGCATGTTCAGGATATTTCTGTTTACAGCAGCTTGCAGTGACCGCTGTGTTGTTGTGCTCGATGACTCATGTTTATTTGACTCACCGGCTTGTACACAACATACTCATGAAAAGTCACTATTTCTCCTGTTATTTCCTCATCCTTTTCCTTTCTGTCCCTCCTGTTTCCAATACTGTGTGTCTCAAAGCTCTGGTTGACGCTTTTACAGAGTGAATCCACTGAGGGTAACATTTTATGCTGAGAGGCTTTTTCTATAGAAACCTTTATTTCATACTTTTTTTCGACTCATAAAAGGCAATCAATCATCTGTCCCTTGATCTTCCTTAAATCTGCTCTCTCTGACTGGTCGGTGAATTCCTGACCATCCCTCATCGCTCTGCCTCACTCCTACTCACCCATCTTCACCCTCTGGTCCACTCTGCTCCTCTGCCTCCCCTCCTCTGTGTTTATACAGAGGCTGGTGGGGAATTGGTGGGGAAGTGCTCTGGCGTGATCCATTTGTTCTGATGTGGTTCAGCGGGAAGGTCCTGCCTTGATTTATTACACTTGTCAGTTAAACGTCTGGAGGTACATTTTAACAAACAAAAGCTGGATCCTGTATGCTGCTTCTGAAGCCGCCTCTCTGATTTTGATCAGTTCTTTTATTGGTGATTGTGCCACTGAGCACTGAGTGACGTCTGCACATAGTGACAGAGATTGTTGATGGATGTTTAATGTATAATAGTTATAAGAAAGATATACACTGCACAGAGAAAATCACAAAGATTATTATTAGAAGGGGCCACTGTGTTTGGTCTGTGTGATTTTTTTTTTTCATAGAAGAAGAAATGTTCTTTGAAGACTACTTTAGTATAATATACTGCATGTAGTATAATAAAGGGTATAAATAGAAAATGAGATTACAAGTTAAAATCCCACAGACAGAACAGTAAAAACAATGTAATAAAAACCCAAAAGTAAACTTCTGTATATGACATGTTTTTTTTTATCAGGTTTATTTATTTTCTATTGACTGGATTAAAACTGAAAACAATTAGTCAATTGACAGGAAATTAATCTGCCACAGTTTTGAGAATTAATCAATCGTTCATGAAATATCAAAATAAGCAGTTAGAGGATTTCATTTCATTTTCATTTCAGACTTTGGGAAATTGTCACAAACATTTTTGCTTATTTTCAGATAGTAAAGAAAAAGATAGAACAAGTGGTTGAGATTAATTGATAATGAAATAATTGCAGTTTTACTTTACTAAGAAACATACATGTGTGTAAACATCTCCTCTTCTTTAGTCGCTTGTTCCCAGACGTCATCAACACAATCCAAAACCTATAAAAAATATATTATATTCATGCAGCTCTGTTTATTCAGTTCAATACTGCCTCCAAACAACATTGTTTACAAAGAAGTTGGGATGCCGTCTAAACATATCCAATCATGCTACTGAAATCTTGCTAATAAAAATAATTAATTGTGAGATTTTCCACTATGTAGATCAAGACTTTGTCTTTGTACTTTTCAAGAGATACAGGTTTTTAATCATTTGCAATCCACTGAATTGTGTTTTACTTGCAGTAAAGTAAAAAGAGTCTCAACTTTTTTGGGGGAAATGTGGTTGAAAAAACAGACAATTATAAAAGTCTAAACATCAAAGAGCAGCCTGCACAGCCTGTTTTCCTAAAGCAAGAGAAACCACACAAACAGAAGCAGAACCTTTCCCTGTTCTGTGAAAAGTCTTAGAGGCTGAATTTGAGACAACATTACTTGTTATGATCTACACTCTTGGGAGCATGAAGGTAAAGTATATTTTGGCAGTGACGACAATGGAGAACAGCCTGTGTTGGAGTTACAGAGTCAGGAGACACCAAGGAGCCATGACAAGTCAGATGTTGCATTTGCATGTGCGATTTAATGATTCCTGCTGTCATCGCTGTTCTGTCCAATTAGGCTCAAACACAGGATATTGTGGTCCTCAGTGAACAGCAGTGAAACTTTACCAAGCAGCATCCGAAGGAGTCTTTCTACATGGTGCATGACCCATAAAACATGCTATTGAGCTGCTTCCCTGAACCTGTCTGACCCCCATAGTGCTCTACACAGGAAATGTGCCCGGAGCCAGATCAAGTTCAGTTTATTTACAAATTGCTGCTTACAAACACAATACTCTGGGAAACAAGGGACACAGACAAATACTTAGAATAAATTGACGTAACTGCACTTGTATTATACTGTTGTCTTTGTAAGCTGTATGTTCTGCCAGAACTGACCTAAAATGTTACAACAGACGTGTCCTGTACTCTCTGGGGCAGCTCTTAAAAATGCCTTGTTTTTTCCTGTTCTGTAGCAAGAACAGTTCTGCTGCTCCCCTGTAATTCAAAGCTTTGATGCACACAAGCATATCTCCTAAAGTGCCTCACTTTTTCTTTTTTGTAGCAACAAAAGTCTAAATATCAGAGCACCTGGTGAAAACCAGACACCCCGAGGATTTCCTTGCTGAGAACCATACTAAAACCCTTTGGGGAGTGCCCTGTGTTCTGAACTATCACCTGCATTTCACATCACTCAAATCATGAGCTAACACTGAACAACTAACAACTTCATAACTCAATATCACTGATGGGACGGTTCATCCCTCATACCTCAGTGCTCAGTTTCAGCCCAGCTCTGTGCACTGTTGGCTGGACAGCAAGAGTCTGCCTCCTGAAGATATCCAGGCCTAATCTGCTTGCCAGTAGTAAACAGACTTTAGTAACTGGGCCTTGGGAACTGCAGCACACTTACTATGGGTTTTCACCATGATCGGAAAAAGTTTGGGTCTGAGGTCACTTAAGGTTGGGATGATCATCTGCAAAGGACTGTTGGAAGAAGCTTGATGTCCAAGATAATAATGAAGTTCAGTATGTAAACATGGCAGGAGATTTGTCCCAATTAGTTTTTTTTGGAGTGAATTAATTTAGATATTTTCCAATAGGGGGAACGGAAGGTCAGCTAACTTCAGTGAAGTACTGTTGCTGGGAGTTTTGGCAAAAAGATCTAAAAACAAATGATGTAAAATCTTGACTGAAATATGTGAAAGTAGTGAAAATATCAAAAGTGATGTGGTCAAAAACTGCTGAGCTGTACTTTGCTACAAAGCTTTTAATGTTTGACCTCAAATCTGCAAAAGAATTACAGTTATTCCAGCAATACAGCAATTACAGTTAGGATAAAATGTCATGCAGTAGAGTTTATATTTGTGTTTGTGCACATACCGTAATTTTCATTCATGACATGTCACAATAAAGCCTGCAGTAACAAACTAATTATGTTCTAAAAATATAGCTCTCCGCTGTTTGGTGCATAGTGTAATTCCATAAATCTCTGGAGCTTTATTGCCAGGGACATTTATTTTTGTCCCCATTATAGTATGTAGATTTCCTAATACAGTTAATGTACTTAAGTAAATAGTGTAGTTTTTTTTACCATTCACTTCCACTTTTGTCAGTAAAAGGAGCCACAAAATCCACATTTGGCTGTTGGGTTGGAGTCTGAATGGGGCTTAGGTGGGTCAAGTATCACTGACCTCAGCTGAGTGTTGGAACTTGACAGACCTGCCAATCTGGGCAAACACAATCTACTGACACTGATGTAATTTGTATTTCTACAGACGAGCTGGGAATCACTCACTTCGTTGTAGTTTCAGTGTTGGAGCCAGTGTCTAGTAGACAATGGATGAACTGCATCTTCTGAAAGTTGGTCCTGCAATGTGAGAATATCGTGTCAGAGCAGTTGCATGTATATCGTATTGCAAACTAGTTATTTGCGCAATAACCTCATTTACTGAATCTATGCATACAGAAATTTAGTAGATTGTATTGCAGGTTTTAATACTAACAAATTTTAATTTTATGCACTGAACACTTTAAATTCATAAGAGCTTATCAGTATAATGTTTTATAAATTCCACCAGGGTGAGGACATACCCTGCTAATCAATAACATGGCACACATTGCATGCTATTACCTTCATTATGTACTACTTAAAAAAACACAAAAGAGCTTTAAACATGATAAAAATGATAAAATAATATTGTAATGCTAAGTAAAGCTAATGTTCTAAAACATATACTTGCATATGATTTGCTGTATACCAGTACTCCAGTACACAGTTACAGTATATTCCATTTTGTATGGGCTGAATACCAAACGTAGATATAGATTAAGACTAATGAATTCCCATTTACAGCTTCTCATAAGTGTATTAATGCACAAAATATGCTTTACCACAGGGAAACGGTATTGAGTGAAAATAACCTTGAAAATAACCATGATTGCTAATGAAAAGCAGCAACTATGGAATGCAATAACTATATAATGCATTATACAAAGAGAGACAATGTATGACCCTAATGTGTCCTCATTTGTCTCAATCTATGGGGCCAAGTTATATTTATTAACTTCATAAGGTCACTTTTCCTTTGTTAGACATTAAACAGGTTGCTAAAAGTCAACAGTAAACTTTAGCTAACAACATATTACTTCAGAAAATGTACCGCCAATTTATCTTTCTTCAGGGTCTTGATAAATGTCTATTTAATCTAAATACAATCTGCACTAATGTTATTTAGATTGTTACTTCATTGAATGACACCATCAGTGTACACTTTCCAGTACTGCTTTTCCAAAAGTTCCTTATCTCATCTGGCAACTATTCAAAATGTATAACATAGTTTGACTTGATGGATTGTAGCTAGTAGCTGTGTTATCACGTCCAGGGGTTAATACAGCAAAATTGGAGATAGATGATCAAGACTCTGAGGCTTTTCCCTGCATTGGTAGACTTGATAAATATGCTGCTGTCAAACACAATACATGTATACTGAGAGGAGATCAAAATTAAAAGGAAAAGTTATTTAAAAAATTGAAAAGTAAACGGCACAAACAGAAAGTGTCATCATCCTTGTCCACATGCCACACCTACTTTTTCTATACTGACATTACAGAAAAATTCAATAAACTCTTGATGACATTAACATATTTCCTTAAAGATTTCTTATACTCCTCTCCTGTCCTCTCCTCTCCTCTCCTCTCCTCTCCTCTCCTCTCCAGAGAAAGGCTCATTTGGCCTCACTTCCCCGCTGAAGCCACTCCACTCCCTACGGCCAACAGCAGCTTTGGCAGAAGGGATTTGTTTTGAAGAAACTGTTTAACTAAGACTCCCCAGCCTGCTTTGACACACATACCAAGATAAATAGTTGTCTGATGGGCTTTGTTCAGATAACAAAATTCACTCGCTGGGGCGCAGCAGGGTCGACACACACATGCATTTGAGTCATGATGTGGCACAGTACTACACATACCAACGAATAAAAAACAGTGTTGTTGTAGTTTACATGCGTCTCTGACTATCCTCATATTCTAAAGATTTTATGCATGATCCAGGTGGATGTTTGTTCCAGATATGATATTACTTCCAGGCGTCTCTGAGAATCAATTCGTCATTGACTTCTTTTAGACAGTTCTACCAAAATGGTGTTCTTCATATATCGTGTTCACAAGTATGGGCCTCATGAACTGAATGAACGTGAAGCCAGGGTGACTTTGACATTTTATATTTGACCACCAAAATAGTCAGCTCACCACTGAGTCCAAGTTGAAAGTTGTGCAAAATTTGAAGGAATATTCCTTAAAGCGTTTCTGAGATATCACATTCAAAAGAACTGAGAGGATGTACAGACAGACGAACAACCTAAAGAACATAACACCTCCAGTCCTGGCAGTCATCGGCACAGAGGCCCAAAAAGTAACCACATGGTAATTGCACATATTCAACACAGTCTTGTTGTTGTTTTTAGGTTCAGGTTTATCACAGCGACCACACTGTGTCCACATGTTACACCTGTGTTTTCCAGTTAAACTGATTAAACTGTCACCATTTGTGGTGCAACTGAAACAAAGTAGTGAGAGACTACTTTGAGAGAAGTCTTACTTTATCAGAACTGTATTAGATTTAGACATATTTATGTCAAGCGAGATGTTTTACTTTACGTCTATGATCTTGAAGAAAGAAAGAAAGAAAGAAAGAAAGAAAGAAAGAAAGAACTGATCCATTAAAGTTAATTGGATCATTCAAACAAAGTGTTTCCAAGTTGCCTTACACAGTGCAGTGCAGCAATTCAAGATGAAGACCTCCAGACTAATCAAACCTAAAGGCTCAAACTGTTGAACAAACTCATAGAATCAGACTGAATGGCACAGAGGGATGAAAAGTTTCATGAATGTCAGGGAAGAATGTACTGTATCATCGAGGGGAGGACATAACTTACTTATCATCTCTGTCAAAAAATAGCTTTTTCTTAGATGACTATGAAAATAAAGTGTTGGTACAGTGATATGGGACAGCCAAGTAAAAGCTGGTTGATTCATTGGTTCACTGGTCACCATTCAGGGCATGTGTGTATTTTTTGTTTCATTTGAAAAAGGTTAGGTTAAAAAAAAAATACATTTATTGGAAGAAAAAGCCTCACGTCAATAACTCAGTGAAGCTTAGCTGCCTGCAGTGGGGCTGTCAGTCAGTCTTAAAAATGGCAAGTGGACAAAAAAAAGTACAGTTAGATAATTTGCCAGCATCAGTTCTGTCTGCTGTGTGGAAGTATTCTGGATTTAGTATTAGCTATGACATTGATGGAAAAAAGTGGTGGATAAAACAGCGTCTGTGTGAGTTCTGTGCTACACGTGATTCATGCTGGTGGTAATACGTATGCAATACCATAACATCGTGTGTCCATAGACAGCACATATGAAATAGATATACAGTTCCATGTAGTTTATCTTTAATTTTGTGAACTATTCCACTGCCAGAATTGATGTTCTACTTTTATTCTTTTCTAAAAGACTAAAATGTCTGTTTTTTAAACTGATTTTTTGTGGATAAAACAGTTTCCTCTCTGGATTGGATAAATTATAATCAGGCGTTTAAAATGGGCCAACATTTTGAAACCATATTTTGATGGTGTCTATATCCTATGTAGTCTTCGTTTTTCTATGTCTAATATCTTTATCAGACTTTCAGTTTTGCCACAGCGTAAGACCTAGCACTAGGTTAGCTTTAAAGGTTAATGCTTACGGGAAACAACCGTAAATCAGCAAATATGATTTATGAGTGTTTTGTCCACAAACGAATCTCTGTGTGGTTTCTATCCAAGCTGAAGCATTATTTTAGTTATGAGATTCCTTCTTTCTGAGCTCTTCCCAATGGCCGTCAAAAGCATAAGATTACTGTCTGGACTTTTTAGTCTTTTGCCAACTACCTGTCAGTCCGTTTTTAGATTTGTACAAAGGAGTTTCTTACTGAAACTTGGCATCAAATGCCTTTGACTTAAATCGAAGCATTTTAATACAAGAAAAATTCCTGCTGACTCACTGACAGGCTCAGAAACATCCAAGTGGAAATGATGCATGAACCTGTCGAGGAAGAAATGTAGAATTTGTCTTGACCATTAACCTGCAATACTATATTTTAATGGAATCAAGTGGACAGTCTGTTTGGTCGGCCTCATATTGTTTATGTGGGTTGGTCACTTATTCTATTCATTGGTTTGGTTAAGAAGGAGTACATGTCTATTTTTAAGTGCTCGTGAAGTGGACCTGCATCCTCTCTTAAGAACATACCTTAAGAACAAACCTTTTGGCAGGAGTACCAAAAAAGTTAAATACATGAACTATCATGAAACAGGTCAGATGGCTTTTCTCAGCACTGGGAGTTTCGCTTTGTCTTATGTTTGAAGTTGGTAAGGTATAAATACAGTTTGAATTCTAAGCTAAATGTAAGCATTGGGCTTTTTGAAAAAAAAAAAGATTTAGAAATAGAATAACAAAAATTCTCAAAACATCCAGAAAATAAAACGAATGCTTGTATGAGTTTTTGGTGCAGCGGTGGAGCAAAAATCAGGAGATCACCAAAGTCACCAGGATCTATCCTCTGGGCACCATGAACATATGTACCAAATGTCATGACAGTCTAGATGAATTGAGATATTTCAGGACAGATATACTGCTAGCCACAGAGCCATGCAACGAACATTGTTAAGCAACTGAATCTTTTCCTTTCTATTCTAACATTTGCTGAGTTGGCAGACCAACTTCAGTTTTCAAATTTAAACATGCAAACCCATTTTTCAAACTGTCCAGAAATTGTTGGAGTGAGTGATACTTCTATAATCATTTGCATCGGAAAACATGGAGCTACTGCATGAGACACAATTTGTCAGTGTGCATAAACAACAGAACGTTCTGTTAGAAAAGATCCAGACCTTTGTTTCTTTTTGGGAGATTTTCCACTGTCATCCTCTTGAGAGGATTCAGGCTGACTAATTATCTGACGAAAGACAAAGCAAAATGATTCAATAGGACATGCCTGAAACTACAGTGGAAACCTAAAATGAGCCAAGTATTCAGATGACATACAATACAGTACAATTAAAGATCTGATTCTGATTTAGTTAGCAAAACAGTAATCTTGTCTGTGCCGTATAATGGGCTTAGCATGCCATGTACTTCCAAGCAGTCAGGAAATAAAGTAATTCTTGATGTCAGACATTAAATCCTCCTTATGTGTGTTGGCACTGGCAAACACCAGTTTATCTATCTATGTTGGTATTCTCACCATGTTGCCCACATTTGCAAGGCAAACCTTGTCTCTGGGAACCACATATTTGATCAGGGAATGGGTATATGACAAATAGACGACCCGGGACACATGTATACATAGATCTCTGGGAAAAAGATGATTTTAGACACTCCAGAGGAATCATGCATGTGTGGGACACAGGAGCAGTGCCTATAAATAGATATAGACCTCTTCTAAGGAGATGGTTAGAGGAATGTAGTTCTCCCCAGATCAACTGGTATTCACAAGCTGGACACGGGAAAGAGGGAAAGATCCTGCTGAAGCACCAACCACATTTAATCTCATCGTTCATCTGATGTTTTATAGATTTGGGAATTTTCTGAAGGCCTCATCCCTGGAGAGTCAAAGTATCTTGACTTTTGGCTAACACCAAACGGACAATGCTGTGCTACTGACAATAAATAAGTACAAATTGAAATATATATATCGAGACATTTATCGTAACAATAGATTACCTACCTGAAGCAGATCTGTACAGTTATTTACACAAGTTCAAACTGAATAAAGACAGTTCTAAGTGTCTAGTAGCATTCAAGTAATATAAAGTATACACAATCTGTATCAAATTGGCTTAAACATGCAAAATCACCAATAGTGACTTTAAGAGTTTGGCCTAAACACCTCATAAACAATGATTGTTTTTGACCCCCATTAACAAGTGTGGCCCCAGTGCTGCATTCATTGAATTCAGTAGAGAACATCAAAAACATGGGCAACACAGTGGCACCGAGATGCCTCTGCACAAAGTTGACTGTCATGAATTATGCCTCCATTATGCTGGACCACACAATGCACAGGCCCATTAAACTAATTTGGGAATTTTTCACATAGTTCCTCTTTCTATATGATGCCCGTCGTTTCCCTCACGGTACGGCAATTTCGATGTCGCTGCCAACCCAAACACTGTAATCACATACTGTGTGGTTCATGGTACAATGAACATACTCGTCCAAGCGTGGGGAGCAAAGGGGGGAAGTAAGAGAGCGGGGGGGGATTAGCTTCTGTTCCCCTGAGATCAGACGCACCAGAAGCTCTATTCTTCTAAGGTCTCCACCAGCTTTACGTGCCTGGAGTGATGGGGCTCCTTCACTCAGGTGGTCCTGGCTAAATTCACTTAGTATTTTAATTATTTAATTAATTCAGTAATATAATATGTGGAATCATGTTGCTTAATTCTATAAAGCACTGTATGCTTTTCTGCACCATGTCCACTGTATATGTGTGGTTATTTGGACCTTATTAACTATATGTCTTTCTGAAAGTTTGTTGAACAGCTCTGAAGGTGCAATGCAGAATACATTGGAGCTTATTTACATATCTGTTCATGAGTCAGCCATATGCAAAAAAACTGAACAGGCGTGCCAACATAAAAGTTTCATCCTAACAGTGAAATATGATGGAAGGAGCATCTTGATTTGAAGTTGTTTTGCTAATGCAGGACTTGGTCATCTTGCCATCCCATAGAAGGAAATGAATTCCCGAGTTTATCGAGGTATCAAACAGGGTAATGGTGGCTTGCTGCAAGCTAAATCTCAGAAGATGCTTGGTGATGCAGCAGGACAACAACCCTAAACATCAAAGTAAATCTACTACAGAAAGACCTCAGAGACACAGAATCCACTTTTTGTGGCCCAGTCACAGCCCAGACCTCAACCCAATAGAGATTCTGTGGAAAGACCTCAAGAGAGTCATTCATAGCAGATGTCCAAAGAATATGTCTGAACAGAAGCAGTTCTGTGAGGAAGAATGGTCAAAAATTCCTTCTGGATGATGTGCAGATCTGATCCACAGCTACAGGAAGCATTTGCTTGAGGTTATTTCTGCCAAAGGTGGTGATTAAAAACCAGTTTCACTTACGTTTTCCACTATCACTCTGTATGTTTATAGTACTCCCAGCTACCATAGGGCTAGACACTTTAATTAGGGTTATTATTTTGTTTGTTTTAACGTGTTTGTTATCCACCCGGCTGTCATTTGTGGCATACCAGTTGATTATTTACACCAAGAACTGAACAGGCCTCATGTGTGATTTTTTTTTATACTTTTTTAAATAGTTGAATTGAAAGAAAAGCTACATTCTCCGTAAAGATGAAGTTAGTTAACAAAGATAGCCAGCTCTCAACACTTTGTTAATTGGGTATAACCGTGCTGCTGCCGACACACAGAACTGACTTTCATGACCGTAATGTTTTTACTTAAAACCATGCACAACCACAGCACCTGCAGCTACAGTGAATGTTAAGGTCCTCTGTAAAATATCTCTGTAATATGGATGCCATAGAATCCGTGGATGTCATCCACAGCATGGCTGTGTGAAAACCACATGGTAGACATGACATTGTATCTTTAAGATCTATAAGAAAGGAAAAGAAGTTTCTGTGCACGTGTAGAAAAAACAGATTTCTCATACATAACCTACAAATATCCCATGTGAAAGCTGCTTTTGATGTCAGCCGCTGGTGGAAAAGTTGGTATGGTAAATTTGTAGCAAGTTTTAATGTTTTGGTTTTCACACAATTATGCGTAAATAGTATTATACACTATTAGATATTTGCATTCTTAGCCCCAAGTGTTCATTAGTCCAACAGAAGCAGAGGCCATAGTTCAGACCCACTTACACTGTATCCGACATGGGAACACCGGCATTAACTTGATGGTTGATTTGTTACAATGCTCAGTTATATTATGCTTCCGTTAGACCCAGGTGCAGGTTGTCACACATTAACATTTGGCCGATGATGACGAATTACACTCTTAGCTGTTATAAATGAAGATGCCATATCTTCCTCTGTTGATTTATGGGTATTTTTCTCTAAGAAAAAGAAATCTTAGAAACTAGATATCACTGTGTGTTGTCACATCTGCACACAATCACTCACTCAGGTATAATTTATTATTATTACCATTAAGCATCTTTAACAAGGTGACTAAAAGTTTATTAGTGACACTCTTATCAAAAACACGTGTTTCATGGCACATTTATACCTAATGCATTTATCATAAGCTTTTTAAATTCCCACTTCTACATTAGTGTCATTATTATGATTCCACTTTTCTAAATGCTTCGTCAGATGATAAATTACTGCAGCCTGAGTACATATTTGTCTTCATGGAGAATTTAGTACCAATCTGAATCATCACTGTGATGATGATGGTTAATAAATTAGTGTTTTCAGATCACTGGTTTTGCTTTCATACAGTTGGATGCAGTCGTTGTTGTAAAAATAAACTTAATATCAGGCATGAAAGAGTCTGGAGTGAACCAACAGAAAACAGTGCAGCTGTGATGACTTGTGTCTGTTGTAGGAGGTGGGCGGATCGATCCAAGTATTGATAGTATCAATACCAACACTGGTATCAATTGATACAAACATCTATCTATCTATCTATCTATCTATCTATCTATCTATCTATCTATCTATCTATCTATCTATCTATCTATCTA
>JAUYWH010000001.1:17177324-17201571 GCA_034779795.1 Ctenopoma multispine
TTACAGATATTTAAATAATATATTAATAGTGGTGCAACAAGTCAAGCGGTTAAATTAACTTTTCAACAAGAGATACCTTTTTCATAAACAGCAGATGAAACTGATTTTCTCATCAGGGGTTTAGTTTGGTTTTTTAATAAGGCTTTGTAGTAAGATGATTATTACTTCATGTCATCTTTCACATTTTTGACTAGTTTTTTTATTGACAAAATATTTAATTTGTTGCTTTATAGTTCTTATTTATATATTTTTTCTATATATAAACACTGACTTTCCATGTCATTAGGTTTTATACAGCATCTCTGCCATGAATTCTACTTTTACAAGGTTATAATTTATTAGTTGTTGTTGAAACTGTCAGAAAGGTGATAATTCTACTTTGTGTTTATTATTGAGGTCATAGTGGGTGGTGGAGTCGCTCTTGAGTGCAATATTTTAAAAGTTGTTTCTAATGTTTTGGCCACGTGATTTTACATAAATAAAGTGGTCAGTGAGTGCATTTAGCTTTATTTGACCTCCTGAAAGATGTGTCATTGACAGGTATTTTGGTTCATAGTTTTTGGTGATGAAATGAACACTGCATGGAAACAGTCAAATTCAGAAATGTTGCATTTTTCCTGCAGTGATTTGCACAAATCTATTTTCAAGCCTCCGGCCTCTGATTCCTATCAACGGTACAGGAATGTACAAAGTGCTGCTTCTGAATAGCAGCAGTCATTGTGGTCAAAGTACTTGCTTCATTTTGTGTATCAGGTTTCCTCACTTAAAAGAAAAACAAAACCGCCTTGTTGCACAAACTATACTACAGTAGCTTTGTTTTTGCGGGGAAACTCATAATGAATGTTGCTTTTCTATTATAACGTCCTTTAGCTGACAAGTCCGTGTTAGTTTTGCTTGGCTACACTCAAATGAGGAATTTCACTTCAATAGTGCTCTATTATACAGTATTTGTTTGTTCTGTGACAATTAAGACACAAATTCTTAACAAAAACGATTTGTCAGGAAAAGGTCTTTAAACATTTATGCAAATAATCTTCTATAAGAGAATGAATTTATTTAATGTGATAGTTCTTTGCTAGTGTTTTTGCATCCAGCTGATTCAGTGTTTGTGTCTCCAAGGGCAAACTGGGCTTTCTGTGTGTTTGACATTGGCCTGAGTGAGAGGTTGATAAATGAGCACCATGTGAATGTTTAAAAAACAGTCATTGTAGCCGGTCGCCTACACACAGAATCACATGTTGATCATCTAGATAACAGACCCATTAAGACCACTTTGATAAAACACCATGTCTTCTTTTCATTTGTGGTAAAGAGAGGAGCGTATTGTGCACCGTGTCCAAGTCAAACAGAAGAAAAAAAAAAAAAACTTAGCTGACACATCATCTGTGTGCCGGGAGCTGATGGCCAGTAAATGTAAACACACAAGGGATGAATATAGCATCTAGTTTCACATGAGCTGCTGAAATATGCAGAGACAAAATAACACTGAGCGATCACTGAAATCAAATTGGCTTATTACATTTACTCATGATTTCCTACACAGAGGAAACAATTTGTTTTGTTGTACTGTGGAAATTGTAAATGTTTTTACATAAACAAACAACAGGCTCTGGGAAAACAGGACTCTGTCTAATTGGCAGGACGTACTGACAACTCGTCTCTCAGAGAGCTGACAAGCCGACAATGTCGTGCAGCCATGTGTGAGGTAAACACACAGAGCCTCCATCTTCCCTCTGTCTTTCTGACTCCACCCTGGCACCCCCCACCTCACCTCCTCATCTCCAGCTCATTGGGTCGACGCAGAGAAACATTGATCCCACTTGTTCTGGTTCACTAAGGCCTGGAATTCCCTGTTCGGATCAACAGGAAAGGAATCCTCTCTGTCCTCTGAGACAGCTAAAAGCCTGGCTGCTTTAAAAAAGGCTCTCGTAAACCTGTCGGACCCGACGGTGTCCTTTTACTTACCTAGCTTCAGTCTCACCTCTGAGCATTCCCGGACGCTCTTAAATGGCAGTTTATGGCTAACCTGTAAGCCCCAGGATCATCAAAGCTTTATGGGTGACCAATAAAAATGCTGCTGCCGTTCGGGAGATTCCTAACTCATCCCCCCCCCCCCCTAAACTCAACCATCAGTTCACTTTTCCTCTTTCCAGAGATTAGAGAAGACCCCAATAAACTCACCACTCTTTCCCCATTACTCCTCCATTTGCCTCCTGTGTTCGTCTCTTATATTATCTAAGGCCATGTGAGATTTTACGGTGTGACGACTTCAGCTTTTCAGGTCTGTCATGATAAACAGTGATGATAAAGGGATCATCTGAATTCTACTGAGATTGTGAGAAGCCTGATTTTTCACGTGATTTAATCACACAATCTTTCTTTAAAGGAAAAGTTCTATAGATATGAAACTGGAGCCAGCAGTTGATTAGCTTAATTTAATTGACCATAAAGACTGGAAACACATGGAAACATCTAGCCTGACTCTATCTATAGGTAACAAATCTGACTTCCAGACTGTTTTCTCTGTATTTTTAGTTTGTTTCTTGTTAAGTGTTTTCCAGTCTAAGACTTGTATTTTACTTGTCTGACTTTCCGTATTTTCTTTCTTTCTCAGTTTTTTCTCAACACATAAACTTTTCACCCAGTAATGCGTAAACACGTAGTTTTCATTACTCAGTATTTTGCTTCATGACACTAAAATGTCAGCGCTGAGACTGTAGCAGTTATTTTCACAAACTGACCCTACCTGGATCAATGTGTTGTTGTTGTTGTTTATTTTTTAACACTGTCAGTGCAGCATTGACACTGACATATTATCACCTTTTAAACCGCTCTTAATGTACAGTTGTTAACCTTATGTCCAGCTTGGTGTTAGTGGCCTACTAAGACATCAAGCTAAATTAATTTGGAGTCATGTTTCTGTCTGTGTGGTAACAAGTTCACTATTATTTCTTCCTACTGGATTTTGGTCTTTCCTGAGAAAAATATTTACCTTTTGCTAAATGCTCGGCTGTTGTCCTGCTAACAGTGTCTGTCTGCAAACAGGACAAAAGTCTACCGTGAGCTTATCACACGTCTCTCTGAAAATAGCAGTGAGATAAAACCAAAACCAAAACCAAAACACAAAAGAAAAAATAATCTAAAGAAACAGAAGATTTGGACGATAAATGTCTGTCAAACTACTATGAGCAACACCTTAATGGTGAAACCTTAATTATGCAAATTAATTTAATACAATCAAGTTATAGAGGTATAAAACAGCTTCAAGGTTTTATAAACAGGATGATTTAGTTTATCTGTTAGGAGTTTTGTTAAATGGATGTAAAGTAGACAAATTAAGAAAACACACTTACAGCACTGACTGATTTCCAGGTGAATTACTGCCTTTTTGGGAGCGTGTATTTATTTGTAAAGACAGCTGACAATCAGTGCTTTGATATGTCTGTGTGATATGTTTTTCTCCTATTTTCCTCTAGTTTAATCTGCAGAGTTACACTGGATTATTTTACATTTTGTTTCATCAGACTATTATACAGTCTACATATATCTTATAAGACACTTCTTATGATATAAACTTCTGGTAACATAGGTTATGTTGAGGCATGATGAAAACCTGGAGATGATGCAGCAAGAAAGAAAGTTTTCGAAACTCATTAAAGACATATTAATTTAAACATATTTTTCTTACTAACATAACTTTTACTAAAAATATTAAACATAATTATTATCAATCAATGACAGATTTAAATATCACATTTACCCTAAATAAGGGAAGCAAACCATTAGAAACACCACTTAAAATAAAAAACTGAGAAACTGAACTGAGAGAAAAGTCGAATTCATGGCAGAGCTGCTGTGCTGGATTGCATTAGATTGTACAGCTGTACCTAATAAAGTGGCCAGTAAGTGTATGTATATATATATATATATATATATATATATAAATATATATTAAAATCTCACAGTAATGACAGTATGTAAACTGGCTCCGTGTGAGGCCTAAAATGATTGAAGAATCCCCAGCTGGGGCTGAAAGAGGAAGTCGCTTCACCTGTTTTCTTTGCAGCTTAATTTTCAGACCTTGTTCTGGGCTTTTAGCAGAGCCGTGATTTAATGTTTTAATGAAGTTGTTGCAGTCCTGCACGTTCCCTTACTCTCCAGACAGCTGTAAAAATATGTATTGGCCTACGCTGAGGGACTATTTATTTTAAATGATATACATTCTTCCCCAGAAACAGAGGTGAGACTGAGCCTGGATGTGGAGCAACAGTGTCTGCTGACATGAGGCATGTATTCATTTATGCAACAACCTTGTGTCTTTGTTTTATTGTGAATTTATGACAGTGATAAGTGGATTCATTTCAGTGCAATAGGAAATATTGTCTCCATAGGCCTGTATCTTTCTGCAGATTTTTCATGCGTCTGCTGGGAGATGCAAACAACAGTTCCTCCTCTCAGTCCCCACAGTCTGTATGAGGTGAATTATGAGATCAAAGATCAAGATCAAAAAACATTTTATTGAATATGAGTAGTTGTCACACTGCTGCACACAGTTATGATTCAAACAATGAACATCATCACTTGATATTTCCACATCCAGTATTTTACATTATTTACTGATACTGTTACTATTTCTTATTTTTGTATGTATTTTATATTATTTGTAGACCATTGTGAGTGACAACAGGATTTTCTTTCAGTGACAAACTCATTCAATCATTAATTAATTCATTTCGTAAATGACATCCCTTCTCTACCCAGCTCATCCAAAACGCAGCTGCCAGATACTTAAATAATGGAAAGAAATATTTCTTCGACACTGGCTTCCTGACACATGCTCTCCAAATCAATTAGAAAATTACAAAAACCCAGAGGGGTCTTGTCCCGGGTTATAACTGAGACCTTTTGTTCCTCAGAGACCTCTTGTCCAGACTTAGACACAGAGGTGATAAAGCTTTTGCTGTCTGACCTCCCAGATTTTGAAACAACTGGTCTGAGGAAAAACTACATTAAAACAGATTTTTGGAATTTATTTCTTAATTTCTTTTATTTATTATAAATTAGTTTTTCATAATAATTAATCTTTATATATGATATCTCTTCAAAGCAGTCTGGGGTCATTGGATGGGGTCTTTTCTATTTCTCAGTTCAAAGAGTTCAGGTAAATTTGTATTTAAAAGTTAAAAATGTATTTGTTGTATTAGAAATGCTGATACGCTAGATGACAATATTAATACAAACATCGCCACATCAAATCAATGCAATGAGAGGAAAGCATGTTGTTGCTGTTCAAATTTTAATTTATATTAAGGAGTTAAACTCATCAGGTCTGTCACTGTTCTTGAAAACATATTCTAAATGTACAGTAGATCTCAGAAGTGTAGACAGTATCTCTGTCTGTGATCACACCAGCCTAGTTATCGAAGCCACATACTTTAATGACACAGTCAGACTTAAACAACATGCCATTTTCAGCACATCTATATATCTACTTCAGGACATTTGATTTGCTACACAGTGTACAGTATGGTATTTAAAAAATAAGCACCAGGCTGTCCTGCCGATGACATATAATTTTAACTCTGTATCTGCAGCACAGCTGCCTCTGATTCTGCTGCACCTCAGCTGTCAGAACATAATCCAGTCATCCATTACTTAAGTCCATCATAAACACATGCCAAGCCCCTAATAACACTTTCTCTAAATGCTTGTGTGTGTCCCAGAGTCTGACCCTTCGCTCTATCTAAGTGGACCATAACTCTCCTCTAAAAGTCATCTGGTCTGGTTCACAGCTCAGATGGGGTCAGAAGATGGAGCATTGTTAACTCCACCGCTATCTACACCAATCAGAGCTGCTCAGTAACACTTATCAGTTACATGGATTAATGACAAGATGAAACGAGACAAGATGGAGAAACAGGAAGATAACGACAGGACAGGGGAATAGAAACAGCTAATATTTATAGAAGTTCAAACATACAAAATATTTGTTTAACAATAGCAATTAGTAAATAGATTTTCAATCTTCCTGATGTGTTTTGACACCATTTCTACCCCAGGAACCATATTCGTTTTAGAGAGAAAGAGACATGAAAGGAGAGCCTGCCAGGTGTTGTCTTTCCTCAGAGTAATTAAGGTGATCATTGTCTGTCAGCGATGTAACAGCGATCAGAGACGGCACTCTGATGGTCTCACTGATAGGAAAGACAGAGCTGTTGGCCTGAGAGCTGGACCAAGTGCGCGATGGAGAGCTGATGGATTAGAGTAATGTGTTTGAGAAGAGAGAGTGAAAAGATATTCAAAGGCAAATTGGGAAAGAGGGAGTGAAACAAACAGGCCAAAGATTATGAGAGATAAATGATAAATTGTTAAGGGACTGTTTAGTGCACAAGGTGATGACATGAGATGATTGTTTGTTTAAAGCGACTATAAATCTCTCTCACTAGAACGAATTGAATTGCATCAGTGAGTGTGTGTTCAAAGCAGATGCAGACCGGGTTAAGACCAAGTCCAACACCAAACAGAGCAATCAAATACAAATCAAAATCAAAACAGACAGCCAAGTCCCCTAGTATGTATATTTTTACAAAAGTAAAAAACATTAATCTTCAAGAACTGTGCATAATTTAGCTCATGTGTAGGACTGCAGGCCTAAACTGAGCCAACATACGTACTCAACTTGGCCAAATCCACTTATAGGCTTCTTATATTATATACAACAGTAAGCATCCTAAACCGTGTTACATTAGGACATGAAGACGAGATGATTTGTGGAATACTAAACAGATAAAACTGCAGATCAACTGACAGCAGTGTTGTTGTTTTCTGTTTTTGTTCAGAGCATTGTGAGAATAACTCGCGTGCAGCGGCCATTTAGCTTTGGATACATAGAGCTCACTAATCCACAAATTATATCTTGTTTGTCGAATCCATTTAGAAACCAGTCTAAAAATGGTTTTACAGAATGTGGAGAAAGAAAAACTACCAACTTTATTCTCCTTTTCACAGGCCAGACTCAGCTTTTATTTCATTTGAAAATAGCTGTGTGTTTTGTCATTCTGCTACACTTGGGAAATGCACATTGCACAATGCAGTGTTCCTGGTCGATAAATGTATTGTGTTTGGAATACAAAAGAATGACTTTGGGTTCTTAGTAATTTTCACAGGATAAATTAAAGAGCTGAAGAAATGCTCAGTAAACTCTCGTCTTGCTGCAACAGAAGTGTTACAGAGCTCATTTTCATAACACAATCCGCACTTTGTGGGTTTTTACTGCACCTAGCTGCAAAGCACGCTGCAGTCTTTCACGGTTACCTTTCGTGAGAAAACAGTCACTAAATGACATCTGTGCACCTAAGACACAGTTGTTTGAGTGTTAATCCAAAGCCAAGACGTGTTTTGTTTTGTGACTGGTATTTTTAAGGTGCAAACCAGAGAGGTTGGTGATCTAGAAAAAAGGAGACGGTAACCACAAAGCTTTATCATTAAAGAGTGAATAGAGGTGGCCTTCGCTGGCCCTTGGACCTTGGAGCAGTTCAAGACGTTCTTAATGACATTCATCAAAAGCCTGAACATCACCAAAGGCTCATTCACAGTCCGGTGCTCAAAAGTTGACCATGGATTTAGAGACACGAAAACTCTCCCTCTTTGCATTTTTTCCCTCAATGGCAGCTTCCAAGCCTTTGTGGGTCGGCCACTGGAACGAGATGGGTTTTGAATGATGGCTGTCCATTTGTGAAAAGTAAAAATGTGGAGTGAAAGAGAGGGCAAGAGAGGACTCCTGTTTGCAATTTGCCTGGAGACTTCACAAAACTAACATCCTATAGAGTGGTTTCTAAAGATGCCAGCGTTTTTGTCTCTGGAAGCCACGTGGTTAATTCTGTTCTGGTGAAACCCGGACTGCAGTTGGTTGTTCTGAGTGGTGAAGTGGTCCTTGTTGACTGTGTGTGTTTGTGTGTCTGTGCATTTCCCTGGTGTGCTCATACTAGTGTGTGGACGTCAATCAACATGTGTATTGTTTTGTGTGAAAGAATGAGGAAATGAGATACTTAATGAACTAACAGTCTCAGTTTGTGAAATGAGACGCGTGAAACACTGATCCATTGTGTCAGTATTATGTTCTTTCAGCTAGAAATAATTAAAAACCATGACATTAAGTTCAGTTGTCACTAAGGCCTAGTTACATTTGGGCCTATGTTAAATGTCAAAAATCTGGACTGAAAACTGTCCTGAAAAAGCTCACAGTCGAAAATGCTTCATGTCTCATAATTTGAATGTATTAACTGTAGATTTACACCACTGACAAGTAGCAAGGTGTCTTAAAAATACCGACATGTTTAAGGGAACAGAGAGCCAGGATCCTCTTAAACTGAGCAAATGATCATAGCTTATTATCCAGCATCCACTTCAACTTAACTGTGGTTTTATTTAGATGTGCTCTGTCAGGGTATAAACTTGCTAACAATGAAACGGCTTGCGGTAATTCAACAGAAGTTAACTTGACAAACACAGCTTGTGAAAAACCTGTGTGAACTTTCTGACCTATAGCGATGAAGCTTGCTAAGTGACAATAACAGTCAATAACTCATAAAGCAAAATAAAATGTTCTCAGCTGGTTATAATGTAAGCTTGTCAACTACAGTAGGTCACCAACTAAAGCCACTGAATTTAATTTTCTGTGTGTGAATTGTGACTATCTTGTGTATCTTTTTAGTGTTATCATAGTTGTTTATGTTGTGCAAAAGCAAAAAGAAGATATTCTTCTTTTGGCCACGGATGATTAAGCTCTAATCTGCCCCCTACTTGATATACATCAAAGATAATATGCTGTCTAATGTACATTATTTAGTGTGTGTGTGTGTGTGTGTGTGTGTGTGTGTGTGTGTGTGTGTGTGTGTGTGTGTGTGTGTGTGTGTGTGTGTTTGTTTTGTTTTGTTTTTTCAAAATGTCCATAACTAAAACGTTTGCCTATTTTTTCTTGTCAGGTATTAAGTTTCTATTGAGCTTTCAAAGAGGATCAGCAAAGTGGTGATCATGGATATCAAAAATCAACAGAGAGGGGAATTCATCTTCTGGCAAACTGACCTTTATTAAGCTGTGAAAAAGGAGAGTATAAAAGACTACTCGAGTACAGATCCCGTGTGCCAACAGACCCTTTAATCCTCAGACAGAGGCATGACAAGACTTCCATCTCTCCGAGTCTAGGTTCACACAGTGATTGAGACAGCTGTTTTGGCTGTAAATGCTGTGCTCAAGTGAGATCTTTCTGGGAAGAAGAAGAAGGTATTAAGAGAGTTTATTTCCCAAACACTTAATATGCATTTCATAAAATTCCTGCAGTTTCTCATCCAGTGTTTTGACAACAATAAGGTTCCAAATGCTACAATTTCTTTACCAGCATATGTTAATAATTTTACAAGTCAACGTTTTAATCACATAACAGTTGTTATCTGTTATTTTATTTTTGTTTTATTTCTATTATCGCTCTTTTAGGACTCAAGAATGTATCTTAAGACCTTTTTGTTGTAACAATATGTATAGATTTGTTGAGGTTTCAAATGATGCTTAAACTAACTTGGATGAGTTAAAGACAAAACTGAATGTTTTTGGTTAAAGCTAATCACGGACAAATGATTTTGGCACAGCATGAAGATTAAATAAATCATTTTGGACACATACAAGTTCACACTGACTATACATTTCTATCGTAATATACTGGCTGAATCTCCAGTGCAGCTGGTGCATAAATGGAATAATCCCAAAGCAGCATTCGGATGCTAATCACTGAGAAGCTCCACTGATTAAAGCAAACACTGGAGAAATTGAGAAACCTTATGCTGCAGGAACTGCCTTGTTAACTTGAACTGATTCTGTAGGAATAATTATATAGTTGTTGGAGAGCATTTTGTCAAAAACATGCATACTTAGTGTATTTTGACATAATTAGGTGCTTTTGGGTGTTTAGGATACTTTTTATTATCATTTTGGATTTTTCATCAGTCTGGTGTCAGAGCACTTGTTTTACTTTAAAATGATAAAATGTTTTGTTATTCATTGCAGATTAGGGGACTTTGCACAAAGAAAACGAAATCCTCTACAACTCGATCAGATATCGAGGAAGTGAAGAGGAAGTGATGAAGGAACGGTGCTAAGTGGATTGACCCTGGCCATCATGATTAAAGCCATAAAGTGAGCTCTGGTCAGAGGTTATTAAGGGATTATAAAGGGTTATAAAAGGTTATAAAGAACAGGTCTGGAGAATATTAACCAAAACTACTGCTCAAATCAACATCAGACCACATTCCACAACACGAACATCTACACACCAGACAGATGAGGACTCAGTTTACCACACTTGTTTTTTCACTGCCTTGTTGTTTCAAGTAAAACTTTAAGAGATGGGTATAAACATGATGTACATAAAAAAGTTCCATGTTACAAATCAGAATACGCACTTGTAGTTTGATGAGGATATTTGTTCACAAGAAGAATACATTCAAAATGTCTAGTGGCTTCAGAAGGTATTCAGACCCCGTCACTTTTTGTGCACTTTATTGTGTTGTAAAATTGCCACTTTTGACCATCAAGCTAAACTCAGTAACCCGTAATGAACGTAATCTTTGCTCATTTAAAAACAAAACTGGAACCATATGTCCGGGGATTGATTTAGTTCAAGGACATTTGTCATGTATCTCTACCTCTCTGTCTGAAAAAAACTAAATGTCTTAAAATATAACTGAACTAAATTTTAGTGTATTTTGTTTTTAACCATTATGTTTAATGCTCCAGATTAACTACAAAATCTAAGAACTAGCTTGATAGGAGGAGTGTACATGCAGATAGTTTATATCTTTTTATTATATTTAATAGTATATTGTGTGCATCTAACAGCCTGTTTTAACTGCACAAAATTCACAAAAAAAACTAGAGCCCAAACGATGAGCTATACTTTGATTTTACATCAGTTATAGCCACTTTAAATATACTGTATGCTCTCCTTCAGTGACATTGTCGATATGAGAAAAGGTGAAAGGGGCACAAGTTTGCCAGAAGCCCCCAAATCAGTAAATCCACCATTGCCTATACCTTTACCCTATGCCCCCGTACAGCAGACAGGTCCAGAAGAATGAACCGGGTGGTAATGAAAAACAGAGCACCAGAGCTTCCTGATCTAATCATACGCAGCCACCAGTGAGGACAGCAGCACTATCACTCTCTCTTTCCTCTCCTCGTATGACTGAGATCTGAGCTTAGTCCAAACTAACTCCTGCTGCCTTCCCTGTTCATTCTTCTTCTGCATTTACTACTGCTGTCACTGTGCTGCCCTTTTTCTCTCTATTCCTCTATTTTCCATCAGTGTGTTCTGTTTTTTATGCTCCTACTGTGTCTTTTCTCTTTCCCTCTCTCTCTGTGTCACACACACACACACACACTACATATATTTTTAGTCATTCATCAGTAGCTAATCTCAGTTGTCTGCTTTAAGGTGTTTGGAGCCACGTGCTCATAATGAAAAATAGCTCCTGGGCAGAGTGAAAATCACAGATCACTGTGTGTGTGTGCGTGTGTGCGCGCGTGTGTGTGTGTGTGTGTCAGTTTCCTCACTAGTGACCATGGGTCTAACTTAGATAAATATTTGGTCCCATAAAGGCTGTTAGCGCAGGCTTATGAATCATAAAGCTCGTTAAACAGGAGTGTAAATAAACATTAAAGCAAGTCCTGGCGCCCAGCCGAGCTCCGTCTCCTTCCATAACTCAGTCTGGGCTCCTCCGGTTGCGGATGGATGTGTTCAGCTCTTCACCTGGGTGAAGCTAACTAACCTGTTCAATTTGGCTGAGCACTGACAGAAAAGAGTAAATTAGTTAATGCCCGGTGCTTGGATGTGCAGTGCAAAGATCATTGTAGATTAATTCTCTGGATTTGTTTGGGAAAATCCTTCTGACACCAGTTTTGTCAGAGGTGATTCATTTTACAACGTTTGTCCTTAGCAAGGAGTCAAAGTTTATGATGCATGAATCATTTGGTCATAACGTTGGCCAGATGGACAGTCAGTGTGCAAGTGTATGCACAGCACTGAAGCAGCAGTGTGTGAAGATTTTAATTTAATGTTTTTACCCCATTTTATGGTTGTAGTAGTTAATAATAACTTTTTTGATTATGGATTTACCTAAAATGTTACTGTTATTACTGAAGAAAGTTTTAGTTTTTGTCCACACGTTCATTGTCAGTGCTTTTCCTTCTCTTGCATTAGCAATGTGTCTGAGAACGTTTCTATGTGCGTGCATGCTTCGTGTATGTTTTATGTGTAAGTGAGAACATGTACCTACAGAAGCGTCCACCTACCGGATGTCCTGCAGTGCATGTGAGGCCATGATGCGTATATGAAACTACATCAATCACACTGAACATCTGCACAGATTCATAACCGACTCTGACGGTGATAAAGTGGAGGAGAGATCTAAACACGGGCTGACAGGAGTTTTCTGCTGAGACACAGGCTGAAATACAAATTCACTCCACGACACAGTAACAACAACGATAAGCAAACTATGTGATTTTTTATTTAAATTTTTGAGTACTCATTACACAATACCTGTGGTGTGGGAGAGGTTATGAAGCGCTTCAAAATAAATGAACTAATACAGCATATGAGGTTATTTGAGTTTCAGTTGGATGAAAAATTTGGAAATGCTGAAGCGAACTGGTAATGTGATCCCCATCCCTCTTGAGTCACACTCCACTCTCCCACATCTTCTTCTTCACATGGTCTAATACACTTTATCTTAACAAAACAATCCTTTGTATTCGTGTCTTCAGCTCTTCTTTCTCTTACTCCAAGTATTTCTCTATCCCAGACAATCACACAGGAGGTCGCAGGAAGATTTTGTTACAGCTGTTGTAAGGGCACTGCGACTTTGGCTCTTACACACCTTTATGTGTTTTCACATAAAAAGTTCCAGCAGAATAAAGACAATCAAAAGAGCACAATGTAGAAGTCCTGGACTCAAATAAAACAAACTCACGATACTGTTCTGTTGTTTCAATCTGTCGATTGCACAAGATTTCCTGAGGTCAGTAACAAGATGTTACTTTATTGATCCCTGAAGGCAAATCCTTTTTACTTGCTGCTATTCATGGAGGTCAGACCACAGGGTGGGCTATGGACCACTAACCCCAGGGCTGTACACTTCACTCAAAGTCTTGCTCAGGGACACTTCAGCAGGGCAGATGATTGCTTGTGCGGGTTAAAACCAAGTTGTCGCTGTGTTTTTTTTTGTATGCTATAGGATGCTGATGCACTGCTTTAGTATTTTTGTTATTATATTAACATATAGATGAGTGTTTTAAATAATAACATAACAATAAAATATCTCACAGCATGTGTGGGTTCTCAGTGCAGTGGTCATTTGAGTAAACCCTGTCTCCTAGAAGTTCCATTTAAATAATGCTGATTTACAAAAATAAACAAGGGGAGGTAAGATAATACTACATCAATAAAGTGTTTTTCATTAACATAATGAGGAAACGTTAAAAAGAACCAAAATGAAAAAAATCTGTGTGGAGTTATGAAGGAGCAAAGTTACCAGAGTTTTGTTGCACGTATCCTGATCATCAGTCTATATATTGCAAACAAATGTTGCACTTTCTCTAGAAGACAAAACATTTCTTCTAGGCAGAAAAGGATGTCACTATAGCTGCCAAAAAAGGGTTGTAAATAGTTGCTAGAAGAGACTGGGTTGCACACTGCTGACAGCTGATTCCTCTGCCCACGATGAGTCACTACTCCAGCATCCCTCACAGACCACTGTATGTGATTGTTGTGAATCTAAATTCAGACATTTGTTGCACTGCAACAGTGGAAACATCATCAAATCTGTTTTTGATCAGCAAACAGCTGAAGCTGCAACTTCGTTCGTCGTATAATGAGTAATAGATTTTTATGATTTCCAATAGAGCACACTTAGAGTCTCGTCCTGCCACCATCAACTGGTGTGAATAAAACACAAAAGCTTTGCACTTAGGGATCCTAAAACAACACGAAGGAGTTTGACGCCCACAATGCAAACACACTTTCAGCTGGACCGTGTAATCCAGGCAGCTATTTTCTTTTTCCATTCTGCAGGCATCTGTGTAAGTGGTGTCTTCAGCGCTGCCGTCTCTTGTATCCACCTCCGACGTTTGCTGCTTTGTTTGCTGCTGCTGCACGGTTGATGTGGTGACCTTTGCGAACCCTGCGGTGATTGTCTCACGTGGCTAAATGCCTCCTGATTGTGAGGAGAGCTGAGTGGTGATAATGTCCCCTGGATTCTGCCCCTCTCCCACTCGCTATGCATACATGCAGCAGCACGTAGGCAGGCAGTGGACACACATAACCATAGCTGCACACAGACAACTCTCCTTTACTCTCCATCCCAACAGTAAACAGTTTCCGAATGTTTTCAGATGGTGGAGGAACGCGCAGACTGACAAGCAGATGTTGAAACATGTTAAGTGTTTTTGGTGTGTTTACAGTATTTTGGAGGCTGTGTGAAGCAATGTTCATCTTACTGAGCTGAATCTCTGCTTTGTTATGGTTTCCCTGCCATCTGGCACAATAATACCATACTTTCAAATATGTGGACAAGTAGTTTCATTTTTCATAACGATGGCGGAAATTACTAATGGATGAGGAAGAGCTCTTGTGTGAGTGACAAGCGAGTGTTCGGCGAGCCCACAACATAAAACACACACACCTAAACAGTCTCACACACACGCACCTCAGCTACTGTTGCACATCAGCCATTCACCCCTCTCTCTCCTTTCACCCCTGTAACCTCAGCCTCCTCTATAGTGACTTGAACTGTCAACAGATGGCTGGTCCCACATGGTGAGTGTTGATTTAGTCAAAGATGTGAAAACAAACCTAGGTGTCTCCTCTCTTCTCCTTTCCTCACCTCTCTTCTCTTTCCTTCCCTTCAGCAGCTTCGCCACTTTCCTGTGGCAAAGAATGTATGAAAGCCTCTGTAAATGGCACCTTGACAGACATATAAACCTTACCCACGTTAGCTTTAAAACTGATAATGAGTGTGAAAGTATTTCCTCTGATACTGGTCACATTCAATGAGGGATATGGACTTGTGTTACTAATGCAGCTGTTATGGTTCATGATGGTTCATTATACTAGTAATTAAAAGGTAGAATAAAGTTTTCATTTTGAAAAAAAGAAAAATAGAATCACCTTTCAAACAGATTTCACTTTAACAACTTTGGCTGATCAATCAACAGACTCTCTCTGATAGTAGTTTGAGGACACATAATTACATTTTTTCAGGTATTTCCATAGCTGTTTCCAGGGGACAGACTCCAACATCAAAGCTGATCGGATGAGGGGAGGTAGAGAGTAATGTGGCACAAAACAACTGCAACAGTACAAACAACAATCTTTTTTGGGCATCTTAAATTTCTAGCTTGTTGCTACTTATTTTGACTTTTGGCACAATGTTGGACATCTTATGATTATAATAATATAAGGTTACTAGGCTCATCACTAAAAAAAAGCAGGTATCTTTATTCTTAATACATCATTATCTCAATTCTACCATGCACATGGCAAATGCTTACAATATTCAGGCACTAACTACTGATTATGCTTTTTTATCTGGGAACCCATAATCCCCTTGAGTATAGCCATAGATATGGAAACTTTATACCAATAGGCAGATCCAAGGTCAAACTTTTCCACTATTTTAGGCACATTATATCATCTAAGTCATAGCTCTACACTCTGGGGCTTAACATTTACAAATCTAATGGAAACTTGGTTTTTGGATCTGTTTATAGAAGCTGCTGAGTACAAGTAAAAAGACGGGAGAAGGGAATGGTTCTTCTGTTCTTTTTGCCAAATCAAAGGGTTCGAAAATAGCTCTGTTTTGGCGTGCTTACATTTTCTGTTAATCTGCTCTTATGTTCTGCCTTTTATAACGAAACAGGTCTTGATTTTTAAAAACAACCTTCATGTAACACGCGACCTCATCAGTCATAAAAAAAACACGTTTTGTTGGAGTAACAGCTGCAGATGATCGATAGATAACTGTGTGTTGAATCCAGTAATCCAGTATCAAGTACTGAAGGTATTAAGTAATGCTAACCACTGAGACAGATGTCTACCACAGCATTCCCCCAAAAGGAGTGCAATGACAAATACAAAGCCGTCTGGTTCAGATGCGTGTGTGTGTGTGTGTGTGTGTGTGTGTGTGTGTGTGTGGTCTGCGTTAACACCACAGAATTAAGTTAATCATCAAGTTAATCTGTAATGTTGTTGAATACTGCTACTGAACTGACAGTGGTACTGAGATACACTGACTGCAGAGACACACAAACACATGTGAAAGCAGACACATTTAAAATATGCAAACTTGGAACAAACCTGCAGACACACACACACACACACACCTGCCCGTCTCTTTGCACATCCTTAATCCTGGCCATCTTCTTGAGCTTTTTTGTGGTTGCTTGCACTGTTTTTCTTTTATTTCTCAGTTTCTATTGAAGCCACGTCTCAACCATCTGCTCTTCTATTTGGCAGGGTCGTCAGCCCCGGGCTTGGCACCAAAGGTCAGTGTGTGCGTGTCTGTGTGTCAGTGGACAATGACCCAGCCGGACAACCCCCTACACACACCTCAAACAGAACTCACATACACCGCGACCAGACCATCGGCATCTTTCAAGACGGGTGTTAGGTGCATGGAGAGGTGAGACGAGGGTGGAATTTGTGTGTTTTAGTGCATTCGCCTTTCTTTGTGTGTGGGTCTTGCCTGCTTACGTCCTTGGATCTACTCATAAATGGTCTTATACACAAGAGAATAAAGGCTTTAAAAGCAACACAGATCAATATAAACAGTCCATGACTATAAGTGTTAACGTCTGCTTGTCTCCCAAGAGTAATTCTAGCCCTTACTCTCATTGATTTCTAAGGAAGGATCATTATGGGTGGCTGATCTGTGAAACACTTAAGATTTTTCTTTTTTGGGGAGGGGTGTTCGTTCATGGCTCAGTAGTAGACAATCCTACCATTAACAGAGATAAAGCTTTGAAGAGCCAAACTCAGCAAAAGCCTTTGCTCATGCGCCATTTCACAAACCTCACTTGACTTTTGCTCTGTGCTGCACTGAAGGAGACAGATTTAAAGATTCAAATGTGTTTTGAAGCGTGATGAAGCAACTCCCTTTTTTTATGCATTCTCTGCAGATTAGTAGACAAATTGTTTTTGTATTTCTCTGAATTTACCCTTTTGCTGCCACCTTGATTTATACCATCTAGAAGGATTAGTGTCCCCGGTTAAAGTCCAGCTGAGGATCGCTGCCACTTGTCATACTCGCTTTCTTCTGCCATGTTTTCTGTTTGCCTCTCTGCTAATATTTTCAGTAACAGCAAACTACCCAAATAATGTCTTCAAACAACAAAAGTAATCTTCACAGGTTTGATCTTGTACCTGAATTTCTTTTTTACAGTAAACACACATGAACTGACTGTGCTGTCACCAGGATGATGTAACCATAAATCAAATGACACATCAGCTATGTTTCTGGCTTGAGTCTTTGGATAAATTACTCTATTTAGTGCATATTGTGCTATGTGAAAAGCACAGCTAGATTTATTACACACAATTATGCTATTATCTGTCTTATTAGCGTGGGAAATTCTGGACGCTGTGTCAGCCTGAAGACAAATATCAATGTTAAAACCTCCATAGTATATGCTCATCTAACCCACAGTAGATAAATACTGATTCCTTAGTTAGGTGATGACACATTTGACAAAAAGTGACAAACTATCACGTTGATGTGCATTAAATGATAATTGTCAATGTGTGATACTGTGATAGAGACATAGATCTCCTCTGGATGCATGTTCACCCACTGAAACCTCACTGTAACATCAAATCTGTCTCGTCGCCATCTGCATCAATAACCTCTTCTATTTTACCTCCATAAATTACGAGAGCAATGTTTTCATCAAGCAAAGAGATCAAAAAGAAACATATGACCAACCTGTGCCAGGGGAAAGTGACATGTGGACTTTACATTTAACTTAAGGATTTACAACTCTTCCATCTGGGAACCATTTTACAGAGACTTCAATGGGAGCTCAAATCTCTCCTCTTGTTATCCAGCTGTCCAGAGAAGACGAAGAAGAAAAAAGAGGAGAGAGAAAGTCCTATCATACATGTCACAGACAGGTCATAAATTAGTGATCTGTAGAGGACACTCATATGGTAATATCAGTTTATGACTCTCCAGTAAAGAGTGGCCAACATGGTTTTTAGTCTCAGAGTGAAGCTCAGTGCTGAATATTTATTGCGCATAATGTGATTAAGATGAACTATACTATCAAAAAGGGGAATGTTTGCACCACTGTGTAGCATCATTAGGAGTCAGGAGTCTTTATATTTATTGCAGAGAGCTTGTTCTGAGGTTCGGGACATCTTAGCCGTAATGGAACTACTTTTGTCAGATTAGTCTACAGTCTAAAAATACATGGACACCATTCAAAACAATTGTTGATATATGGTTGGTCATTTCACATTTCTATTATGAAAAAACGTTCATTACTAGCACCGTCTCCTGAGACACTAGTTCTTCAGAAAGAAATGTTTTCTTTGTTCCTCATTTCCAAACAACTTTCATCTTTAAGTTCACATGTATGTTAAACAGGAAAGAAAGTTTTCAGTTATTCATGTAATGCATTTTTTTTTGTGCTGAGAGAACGTGGATATATAAAAACCCCTGACAGAAATGAATGGATAGATGAGGAAGTTATAGATCTGTTTTGACTGTTGTTCAGGCGAAGCTGTTGTTGTTGTTGTAAGATACACATTTTAATAAAATTTATGTACGTGGAGCAATTTAGGAACTGAATGATGTTTGCCACTTACAACTGGGTTGTTTACAGACGTGAACATGAACCGCCACTTTAATCAGATTGTGCGATACAATCGAAAGCTCCAGAACAGCGAGTAGATCGGCCTTGTGCAGAGATTGTTTGGTCAACCACTTAGGATCAAGCACAGATGTCAGTGACTTCAGTGCATTGCCTGAACTAACGCTGTGGATCATTTCTTTGTAGCCACAGACTTGCTCCAGAGAAACACATGGTGAGGGACAACTGTAATGAACCAAACAGTCACTGCACGTATCATCAAAATGAATGTTAAACTGTCCAGTTTTTAGCAGCACAGTGAAAACAACACATAATACAATCAAATTGCATTTGTATATGTGTTTGTGTATACTGTTTCTGTAAACCATCATGGCTGTGGATTCTTGCATATGTGTGGATAACTAGAGTCTGGCTCACATGGGTGCACAACTTTCATCTTTCTCTGTCCAGAATATTTTGGCACGAAGGCTGCTGAGTTGCTCTAGATATTATCGAATCTCCCTGCTGAGTTTTCTGTACTGGTGGGGAAAACTGGCTCTAATGCTCTGAAAACAATCGTGCTGCAGGTCTGCAGATGGATGGAATAAATTACTGGTAACATTAGAAGAGGCAAAGAACTGTGTGGAGCATAGAAAAATCGAAGAAAATCTAAGAGACGGAGAGGTGAAGAGTGACAACAAGGAAAATAACCAAACTGGGGGAAACCGAGAGGTGAAACAGTCTGTCGTGAACAGAGAAACAATGAGAAGAGAACATTCAGGATGCTTTTTCAGTCTCATGTAATCATCTCTACAATCTAACAGCCTGACATTAATCTAATTGAGAAGTTTAACACAACACTGTAAAAGGGAAATGTGTGATGTGATACAACCTACAACCTTTTAAAATCAGGGGAACTGTAGCATTATTTAATTTTAACTGAGAGGTCTCACTAGTGTAAATGGGTTAGTACAAAAAGTGCAGAAACATGAGGATCATCTGAGTCATTTTTAAGACTTTCTTATTTTTGGTGTATGTGCCTCTGATAACTTTCCTAAGAATTAATGAGCAGCATGTTTTTATTCAGTATCCGCTTCTCATATTATACCTGAGGTGTCAACAACCTGCAAAAATGTCAGCAGCCTACTGTTCATAAAATGACACACACTAAAGAACTTATTGTGATTTTCTTCATAACGCCGGCGGGACTTACTTAATGGGATGATAGAGTGCACTGTGTCATGTTCTGTCTGTTTACTCCAGTGAAACTGCAGCAGCAGCCTTTTTATCCCACAGGACGTTATTCATATACAGCACACAGCGTCAGCAGCACGCTCTGTACTGACACAGTGTGTGAGTGCTGTTTACAACAGTGTTTATAAGCACTATCTACTTCAAAATTCAATTAGATTAAAACAAATATTAATGATTGAGTGATTGGAAAAAAGAAATAAATTATGCCATACTGCCATACGCAATGCTGCTCGTTGCCATGTAGGAAGTAATATGAATTTAAAATTTGCATGTTGCAGACAGGAGAGCATCCTCAGTGTTGTTTGTTGTCAATATATCACCATGACAACGTTTTCTTGTAACCAACCATTGTGCCAACCAGTGTAGCAACACTTTGTTTTGTAAGGGATTTGTATTAAAACACCTGTCAAGAAACAAGGTTTCTCTGTTTTACACAGGATCATGTTGGCCGCTGAACCACCAACACTTTGTCAACTATTATGGCTTTAACAGTTCAAAAAGAGAAAGTGCCTCTGACCTGGCAGAGTGTGAGTTTTGGGCAGACTGGGAGCAATGAGGAGGACTCACACTCATACTGGCTGTTCAGTGTGTTGCTGAGGTCTTAGCCTCACCTCCGTCCCAGTTCACCGTACAGTGCACAGCTCTGGACTTGTTCCACAGCGCTGCGCTGCTTGTTTGTGTATTGATTAAGGGGTGAACAGAAATTACAGTAGATGGATGTGTGCAATGCCTGATTATGTGTGTGTTAAATAAAAGTGAGTGTTTCCTTACGTGCCAGACATACGTCCCATTAAGCTTTCACAGCCCAAGTAATTTACATCACAAAAACAGCATCCTCTCATTTGTCTGAACAGGTTTTACACATTGAGTTGCTGCACAGCAGAACAAACTTTAGACTAAGCACAGACTGAACTCAACAAAATGCTGAGCTGTTACTATCAACACTAGAGCTGGAATATGTGTGTGAGCCAATTTGAATTTGCCAATGCTGAAAAGCTGAGCAGATGAATACGTTCTTTAAAACTCTGCCATGTGTCCTGGTGTTTTCAGTTTGACTTATTTTCTCTCTGGCGGCCGTCAGCTTTGGTTTAAGACAGCCTCATGAAAATAAAGCTTGTCAATTTGGAACAGCTCCCTCAATCATGGGTCTGCTGGAGGATGAGGGGCAAACAGCTGCCACCATCAAAGTGTCCTTTCTAACAAGAATTTCAGATCCAGATGACGTCTGTGCGAGTTAATTGTGCTGTCAGTGGCACAGAATGAGTACACCCAAACCTTTCAATCTGTTATTCTGCTCTTTGTACACAAAACTGTAGAAAATGTAGTTGTGAAATTATACAACTGCAGTACATACCAACAACTGCTTATTCAACGTATCAGTAACATATTCATGCTTCTTTTGCATCACTCAAAATAGGTACTGTTTCACAATTTCTGACCTCAGTCTGCAATCAAATGCTTTGTGGAGTTTTCACACTGTTAATTGTGTTATTTTTTATCAGAGGTTAAAATGTTCTCATACCACTGGCCAAAGTTTTCTACAACTTCACACTGTTTATTGGTTTGCTGAGTACAGACCAAGGTTCTCCATCATGGGTTCCCACAAATGACAACTTAATTGTACTACACGATAAATATAATTAACAAAATGTGAATTCCAATACTATTAAGGATAATTTTCTGTCTCCATATTTAAGAATTCATGGGTATTTGGTTCTTTTAAGGGGGGATGGTTTTGTCCCAAGCACATTTCTCTTTCCTCACTTTAGTCCATAAAAAGCAGCTTTTACATACAACAAACACTCATTCACGGAAGCATACCCATGTGGTTTGACCACACGTCGGCGGTCACTGAGCGTTCACTGAGTACATCCCGTCCAATTAGACTTTCATACATCCTGTCATATGGCCTCCTACTCGCAGCATTTCCCAGAGAACAGGAGCAGACAACTGCCCCACATCAAAAATGCACACCCTTGAATGTGGCACCAAGGGGAACCAGCAGTCCTGACCGCCTTCTCTTTTCTTAGCATCCCATAATATATACAGTAAACACATGTCCTGCCTCATACAGGGTGTGAAACCATGGCAACAGGGTCAGATACAAACCGTGCTCTTGACAAATATATGAAAGACAATGAGCTTGTCAAGCAGGAAACGAAGAGTAAGGAGGAGGAGAGCAGAGGAGGGGCGGCCATTTTTTTGTCTTTGTTTGGGAAAGAATCTATTGAGTGGCATTTGGTGTCATGCCAGATTCTCTCCTCCTCAGACAGGCACAAAGTAAACTGGATTAGTCACTGAGAGGCTATTCTCCCATAACTGACAGCCAACGAGAGCTGCAAACTTCAAACGCATTCAGGACACTTCTACCTAAAGACCAGATGCTTATTGAAATGGAAATGGCTTTATCATCCGTCTCTGTTGGCATTCATAGCTTTCTGACTGTATGTGCTGTACATGTGAATGGGAGACGCCAGATTTATATGGTCAGGAGTTGGACTTTTGTTAAACTAAGACGTCTTTAGTCTCTATTCATTGTTTCTTCTGGTACTGGACTGTTGCCCTCTGAGTGCTCATATTGAAGATTGTGCTATTATTGAAGATTTTTAAACTGTTGTATTGTGCTACCAGTAATATTTCAATGCTAAAGGCTAATAAAATGCTTACAAAAGTAAGTGTGAAGTTATTCTGTTTAATTATACATCAAAAATTGTGTATTCCACATTTGCATTTTAATTTGTGTTTCGTTAAAAATGAAATTGAAGTCCAGTTGAGGTTAATCAGTCAGGTCAGAAACCTACTGGAATATATTCAACATGATGAATGCTATAGGCTAAAAGACGGGATCATAAAGATTGTTAGGCTACATATTCTGTCTAAATCAGCCTATGGATGTGAGACTATGGCTCATATTCCTCTTAATTAACTCTTTTTTATTACATAATGAACTTTGAGAAGGATCAGTTAAAGCTTTGTGATAAAGGCATCAGTGATACACTTCAGCATTCATATTAGGAAGGCTATACGTCTGTAATTAAGGATAATAACTGGACTAAATTTTAAGCTACACGTAAACTGCAACAAATATGTTTTTTGCAGAGAACAAGGTTAAAGTCAGATTACTGTATGATTTCAATTACCATAAAAAGGATAAGTTTATAACTCCTGTAAATGGCAATATATCGCCAAAATATCTGATCTTGCAACACAACATCCACGTTTCATCACTACAGAGCTATTTGATTTTTTATGGTTGCGTTTAGGGACTCCTGGTATTGACAGATTGTGGTCTGGCTTTAAAAAGAAAAACATAACAATGACTTTAGACACAATGTGTTATTAGCCTGTAAACAAAATCTTTCTCTAGGTTTAATTAAAGCGCTTTTGCTGCCGTAACCTACTATAATCCCACACGGGACTCTGAGGTCAAAGTGTCCAGGGTAATAGTCGTGCACTTGTATCAACACCATCTACAACAACCACCTCCTTCCAAGTTAAAATGTAGGGCCTCATTAATACAAACAAAATACTTTGGATAGTCTAGCCAATAAACTGCATTTTATAGGAAATGTGATCCTATAAAATGCATTTGCAGTTGCAAATTAATTTTTGGTAGACATGGATGGATGAGCAGTAGATTCATTCCTTTGTGCTCCAAAGAGCAGCAGCATTTTTGATGCATTAATAATTAAACAGAAGATTGTTCCGGTCTCCAAAGATAATATTTGATTCATTACTGATTAAACGACTTAAATATTTGATGAAGGTTTTCTCTGCACAGCAGAGTGACCCACCACCTCTGAGGGTGTACTTGAGGGTACATTATGAGGACCCGTTTGATTTTTAGACCAAGGGAGTGAGGACATTGCGGCCTGTGGTCCTCACTTTCTCACACACCTTCTAACGGCTGTTAAAGGGGTTCAGACTTGGTTTTAGGGTTAAGGTTAGAATTAGATTAGAATAAAAGGGGGGAACAAGGGAAGGCAATGAATGTCCTGACAAAGATAGCTATACAAACATGTGCGTGCGTGTGTGTGTGTGTGTGTGTGTGTGTGTGTGTGTGTGTGTGTGTGTGTGTGTGTGTGTGTGTGTGTGT
>JAUYWH010000001.1:17210088-17285449 GCA_034779795.1 Ctenopoma multispine
CCCCCCCCCCCCCCCCCCCCCCCCCCCCCCCCCCCCCCCCCCCCCCCCCCCCCCCCCCCCCCCCCCCCCCCCCCGGACGGGGGGACCGAATCGCAAAAGGTCAGACAGGACACACTGTGCTCCGGCCAGCCCACAAACTCTAACCTCCCTGTAGAAAAGTGCCAGAACAGTCAAGAAGTCATTCAAGTGACGAGGCCGCAGAGCACAGCTCCGACATCTCTATTGACACAGATGAAAGAAAGCCAGTAACACTACACCATCTCGTCCCTCAAGCCTCCTCCCCCATGTGTGTGTCCCACCGTGTGCCCCCATCCTACCCCACCTCCCGTCCCAGCATGCTGTTGGTATTAACTTGCTGTGAAGTAATTACTACCTGCTGCTTGTGGAACTCCGGACTTCAGATTCCAGCCAAGTCAATTAGGGTTTAGACTCTCGGTTGGTCATTCAGGCAAGCAGACAGATAAACAGGATGAAGGAGGACACATCAAAACAGCAGAGAGAGCTTCCAAGCGGATAAAAAAAGGAGGGGGACAAGAGGACATCTCTGAAGGAAAAGCAAACACAGATCCAGTTACTTAGCTGCTCGACTCACTGACTCACATGTTAGTTTGCGAGATTTAAAGCTGATGCTTGGATTGATGCTGCTGAGCTGCTCTTTAAAGTTTAGGGGCCATTTGCTCATTTGCTCGCGTGTGTGCATCTAAATGAGGTGAGGAATAGGGGAGGTGGCATATTAAATGGATAGCAGGGGAGGGGGAGAAGGAGGGATCCCAAATTAAAGCAGAAATTAGTGAAGCCGAGGCGGAGGTGGATGTGTTAAAGCTGGTTGTTAACTCTCATACCAAACCTTTTGCAACAGAGGTGTGAGACCTACTTGTGTGAAGGGGGCGAGTCACCACTACCTTACCCCCATTCGCCCAAGCAGAGCTGAAACTCACAGAACTGATATTAGGACAAATCCTCTCCCAAATATTTGGCTCAGACATCCATCAGTCACCCACAGAGCTGTGGGATCAATCAGACATCACTTTGGTGTCAAGTTCTAGTCTAATAAAACTGTTAAAATGTAGTCTACAACATAAGACATCTGAACATTTAATAACACAAAAATCTTTTTCAATCAGGCAGAAACAACACTGAGCCAAACACATACTAACAATACATAGAAATACTGTATGTGCAATCATAAAGAAAAAATTTTTCATCCTACCACAACCTATATCAAAGTGCAGCAGCATTGTGATAGCAGCTTAAAAAGGCTTTGTAGATTGTGTGACTTTTACCATTGATTCAACAAATCATCCAATAACATTTGCTTTAACTGTTCAAAAGAAGTAGTTAAAATAAATGTGGCAGGAATAAAAAGGTCTATAAAAGACTAAAAAGGTGTGTTTTGATGTGGGCTGTGAGGGCTGTCCCCTAATTAAGGCCAACATTATTGTTATATTAAGTCAGACTAGCCAGAGCAAAATCCTTTCCCAGCACAGAGACAGCTTTACAAGGCCTGAAGTACAGTGTGATCTGAGACGTGAGCCTCCCTTTCACTCCCTGAGTGGAAACAGAGAGATGTGATTATTCACCATGCACTGACCAGCGGGCGACAGCCTGTTATGTGTAGTAATCCTCAGGTTTTTGGTTTGAATGTTTTGAAGTATGTGCTGAGGTTTTTAGAGCTTAGGGTAAGGGTTGCTGAGCTCGGCCTTAACAAACTGTATCAGGTTTTATCCTGGTGCGCTGCACTCATTTCAACATCAAACTGTTATTATTTGGTTAGAAAGGATTCAGGTTCTCTGGTGTTAAATTAAGCAGAACCAGTGTAATTTCTTTGACTCTTGACATTAGACGACAGCTTGTTAGTTGTTAGTAATCCTCTGGTGTTAACTGGGATGTGCTATGAGATGTTCCGAGGTTTTTCAGAGATTACATTGAGCTTTTGTGGAAGTGGCCTTTGATTTAAAAAACAGACTAATATCACTGAGAAGTTTAAAGGTTATTTGCTCATTAATAACACATATGTGTATTTAGTTTTTATCATCACTGTTTCTCATCTTCTGCTTGTTGCCAAAACATATATTATGCTTTTTCTTTGCATTCAGGAATCATAAATGTTTCTGATGATCCCTTTGAGTTAAACAATTAACCAAAAAGTGGTTTGTGTTTAGGTTTAATAACTAAAAATCGCCTCTACTGTGGACTGCAAAACATCACCATTTTAGGCTGAAGTGAGTTCTTAGCAACATTTTTCCCACAAGCCGTTCGTTTCCATCAGTTTCATCACTTGTTGCATCAACTTCCAGAGAGGAAGTAAGAGCAACCTTGATCTCAACCTTCTTGAGAAAGGGATCAAATTTGAACGTCATCGTACGTTGATTGCTTGCATTTGTGAGCAGGGGAAATTCTATGCTCTTAACATCTGCCACTACTGACCAGCAACAATTTAAATTCAGACAATACTGATGATCACAGTGTGAATCGTGCATCCATCACATTGTTGTTTTCTTGATGGTTATCAGAACTTTACAGATTCTACATCCTTCAACAGTTTAGACAAAGGTTGTGTTAAAAATGTTTCCATATGGCCGTGACATAACCTTGAAAAGATGAAAGGCTGTAGTTAGTTTGTTGTGACGGATTACCTCTTCAAAACAAGTGTTTTCACGTTGATTCACTGGGTTCTGACATGAAGCGAAATAAACATGGTGTGCTTTGACAATTTGTCTGTTAAAATCTAATGTATAAATGATTAAAACAATAAACTTAGTAGTTATTGAGATATGTGAATATGCAAAATGCCCTTAGAATGTAATTTAGCTAATAAACAGCCTTGTTCCTGGTGAACTGTCTGAAGAAACATTTGACTAAATGGAAACCAAGTGAACCAACTGAGGAACTTGAATGAGCTTCTTTAAGAATAATTAAAATGCCAGTCACATTTCCTTGAGGTTACTGGGAGGTCTTGATACAATTTGGTTAACCACACAATGAATAAAGTTGATACAACCTCTGTTCTCTCCGGTCGTTGAAAATCAGAGGTAAAAATATTCACAATTGACGACCGTGTCCGTGAACTTGACTTATTTTATGTGAGTTTGGATCAGGCTCAGTCACTTTCCTTCTTCTCTATCTCTGCTGCCTCTATGTTATGTGTAAACACTTTCTACAATTTTACTGTGCAGTGTAAGTGTAAAAATATATGTTTTAAATGATTAATCCATTCAGGACATTTTAGCAAAATACTGAGAGTCTAAACCCCTCAACTTCTACTCTTTTTCTTTCCACAGTGCCAAGCTGAAGAACAATAGAGAAGTCTGCATCAACCCAGAGACCAAGTGGCTGCAGCAGTACTTAAAGAACGCCATTAACAAGTAAGAAAGCCCTCCTCACTCTCTCACCGACAGAGGCATAATGAAATACAACTCTCTTCTCCCCTCCGTTTAGATTTAGCAAAGAAGAAATAAACCATCGTTAAAAATGTCCACTTCTCAGTTTCTTGCTGACAATTACTCAGTGAAATCAGTGACATGGTTGATGTAAGCGGCTGAGTTATTATCTGTGAAATAATTAGCATCGAGTAAGGATAGTGATAAATCTGCCACCGTGTCTCTGCTTCCTTCTTTCCCATAAGCATGTGCCCGAGACTTCAGCCCACAAGAATCAAATGTAATTATTTTACACTATCGTCTGACTCACAGTGGGGTTTATTATACTTTTTAACATTATATTTTTTATTGAGTATTATACACAGAATTATTATCACTAATTGCACAGTTGCAAACAGAGCTGTCGTGGCTGAGGAAGAAAACACTTCATAGTAAAAATGGCAGCAGCTCTTGAGCTATGCAGGTCAAATATGCACTTTCCTCATAAAAAATGTTCCTGGTGATGATTATTGCCAGGCTGCATGTCTGCTTCTTAAAACACCATAAACACTTTAAGTGCACAACGTGAAAATAAACAATAAAGCAATTTGATTTATGAGATATTGTTTATTGTATTAAGTAAAAGATCTGCTGGATTTCAGAGTTGTTGTTTGTTTTTTTTAATGTGGTGTTATCACTGGAGTCATCACAGTTCACTGATACTGGCATGTGGCACAGAAACAAACAGTCTGCCAGACACACAAAACACTAACCATTTATGTTCAGACTCCCGTATGAGTCTCAGTAAAAACCACACTGCACAGAGGTGGGTGTTCATTCCACATTGATGAAACAGTCTTTATTTTTCTCCAAACATTTGGGCTCATTCACAGTGCATCTACTCTACAGCAAAGATATGATGAAGCTCAAAATGTAGATACAGGGTTTAGCATGAGAAGGTGTACATTATGAAGTGAATGAAACTCCACCTGTTTATTGTACACCAAGGTCCTGTATTAACATTGCAGAAATAAGAGAAATGGGCAATAAAATATAATTATTTTCCAGGCTTGTGATCATATAAACACACACTGTAGGAAATATTGTTAAACTAATATAGTATTTGTTTGAATGTCTTTACATTACATCACATTAATTTTTTAGAAAATAATTTTTTATTGTAATGTCGCTCCTAGTTATCATCACCACATTTACAATTACAGCTACACTAATCAGAGATCACATTTACTGCATATTCTACGCTGTTCACCAGCACATGAGACCACTTATGTGACTGCTCTGTTGAGCGCAGCATAGCAGTCATGTTCACCAGCCCACAGCTGCACATACCGTCAGTTCCCAATTATTTTTTGAAAGGAATCATCACGGCTGTCTGGACAATATTTCCTTGCAGCATTTAGAGGGAACATTTCTGTGGGTGAACCACTGTAAACTTGACAAGGGGCCTCAATTACACATAGTTTTTAGTAAGGGGTCACAAGCCAAGTCAGTTATGAGCATATGGTTTGTAACTGTAAAACCTCGTCTATAAGTAATTAGGACGTATAGCTATGAGATAAATATAGTGCAGTAGAAGTATAAAGTAGATTACAACTATTTCATTTACATACATAAGTAAATATATTACATTCCACCACTGATAGTTACTCAGACTGTCCTCTACATACATTTCTGGGTTTTTATATACATCAACTTGAGTCAACATATTTGTAATAATTCCTGAAACGTAGAGATATGCAGTCTTATTTTGTACTGTCCACTTTCTGCCGTGACAATGCAAATTTCCCACTTGTGGGACTAATAAAGGATTATCTTATCTTATCTAACAAACAACTTATCTATGTGAATCTCTCTCCAGGGTGAAGAAATCCAGAAGACGCCATAACAACAAGAAAGACTAAACACATAGGGGGACATGTACATCGTCAGGTCTGATATCCCTGGGTCGAACCTGTATACCTCCTTGTCACTGCTATGGATGTATGTAAACACGCTGTATGTACCTGTCCATGTCTCTGGACCACCTGCAGAACCAGCACTTCACTTCCAAACCAGCGCTGTCCCCAGCACCACCTCAGGTCCCCGTGGACACTCATATAGTCACCTCCAGCCTTTCATGTTATCACCAAGTGCAGTTACGCTTTAAAATGACGATGCGTGTTGAAGTCAGATGTGTGTGAGCACTGGGTGATTGACAGCAACGAGGCAGAAGGAGAGTTTGTGTGTGTGTGTGTGTGTGTGTTTGTGTGTGAGTTTTTAAATGTGATTCAGATAAAACTGACTCTGACTGTGTGTCTTTTTATAGTATTTTGTTACTTCACACAACTATAAAACAACAAATTGAGCTTTTTGTCACACATGCAAGCTTTTGTTGGTACCTTTACTTCCTGTAGGGTCATGTCTTAAAAAGGCCAAATGTTGTTTGGCAAAAAAGCTCCAAAGGAGAATTTACCCAAGTAAAAATTATCTTTTTTTTTCTTTATCAGCGTAACACTCACCTCCACTATAACATTTTTGAAGAGTGAATTCTACTTTTTGTCGCTGAGCTTTATTAATTTAAAGTCTTTCTCCATAACCTGTGGGTCATGGAACAGCAGCCCAGTGGGTTTAGAGCGTGACCAATCAGGGTGGACATCGCTACCACAAGCTTTGCACTGTCTTTAGAGAGGAGGCTCGCAAATCGAAACCAGCACTGACCATATGGTGCTATATATGTTCTCTGTAATGGGTCAAAGCCATTAAGTGTTTCACTGTTTCTTTCATGTGATATTTAAGATGCAATGTTGTGACCTCTACATCTTACGTCTTTACCCGTCACAAAATAGTTAAAGCGCTGTTGTAAAAGTCTGAAGGGAAAAAGTGCAGCTGATGACTGTACTGTACAGCTAAAGGTGACTAAGAAAAGTAATGGCGCACGTATCAACTGAGCTTTTTTACTGATTAACATAAGTAAACAGAGACCAAATATTTATACAGACAAAGATCATCACAATTCTGAACATATTCTTTACTCCTAAGTAAATGGATGTCACGACAAGAGATCAAATTAAAAGCAGTATTTTTATACCAACACTTGTCCTCGGTAGGAATGAAAAGCTAATAACTTGTCACATCAAACAGCTGGATGATAAATGTCACAAAGGGAATTTTTGGACTGATTCTTTTTTATATATATATATTTGAGCCACTTTATTATCAGATGTGTCTTTTATATGTAATTGTTTTATTTTTATATTGTGTATAATCTTACTAAATGATTTTAAATGCAATGTACAGTAAGTAGCTACTAAATGAAGGCAATTCCATAAAGTGAGAAGCAGTATTAAATTTTACTTTTTAGATTTTTTAATCCACAATATGCAACAGGTTCCAGAAAGAAAACATCATCTATTAACATTTTTTTACAATGTGGTCAAAAAATCAATCCGTACACTGTCCTGGTTTGTTTCACATTGTCCTTCTCAGCTAATCTGAGATGAAACACGAAAGAACGGAATAATATCTTTTGAGTCCAATGCACAGTGTCTGAAAACAACAGTCTTTGTTGTTGTGTTTCACGGCTCAGGGAACTGTTCTGCTCAGCCCACCAGTTGAACACTCGAGTTGATGTTTTACAGTTTTACAGAGACTGATGTATGATGTGTCAATACAGCCACTGAGCCAAAACAGAACTAAACATTTGAGTTGGAAATCCAAGCGACTAACATGTGCTTCCAATCTGGACACTCCCAGCACCCCACAGGCTTTCATTTCCATTTCACTCAACTGCTGCCATGCTGCAAAATTACAACCCGCTTTTTTTTATCTACCTACAGTTTTAATAGAAGTCCAGGGAGTTGTGGTCACTGCTATGGTCTTTGTTTTGTTTTGTTTTACATGGTCTATTTGCTAACTGTCTGCTTACATGTGATAATCTGCAGCTAACAGCGCAATAATCCTCTAAGTGTAATTAATTTCCTATTAACGTAATAGAATGTAATGGACATTCATTTTATATTATTGTACTACAGTAATTAGATTAAACATGGCTAAATACAAAAAAATGCTTCAGTTTCCAAATGGACTATGCAATGATAAATGTATAATTTTATTCATTGTGTTAATTCAAAACAAACCACCATCTATTCCTCAATTAGTTTGTGAGTATAGACTTACATTTAGATAACTGTGTTGTTACTACTGTAAATTAAATGCGATAATTATCTCAATAGTAGGAAAAAAATAAAACTTTGATAAACGTATAGGACAATATGTTGCCATAGCATTTGCCCCATTAATTAATGTGTGAATAAAACTAAACTAAATAACAATTAAAGCTCATTCATGTATAGCACTGTGGCCTCATTTAACAACTGTTATTCACATTTAGTATAATTAAATTGTGCCAGCAAAATTTACGCACACCAGTTATTACTGTGCATATCTGTTACCAGAGTTTAAATGTGTTTAAGAGTTTATATTCTGGACCAAATGTGTACAACTTAACACGTTCAGGTCACATTCGCTTGCAATTAGCTTGTTAATAAATTGTGGGTGCATGTGTTCTGCTTTGGACCCCGAGACAATGTGAAATAACTTTAATTCTTTTGAGGCAGCTTCTGACACATATTCTTTATATACGTGAGAAGTACTAGAGCATTAATGTACCCTATGTATTGTCACTGTTTGTTAACCAAGAGGCAGTATTTTAGCTATGATACTCAAGTCCTTTTTCAATAAAGTCATATAAAATACAGTTGTTGTCAATGTCTTTATTTGTATACTGCTCTTTAGTGTTTAGACTGTGTTTTCTTGTCTTGGTACTTGCTGTAGTTTATTTAGGCCTTCAGCAAACTCTAAGCTGTCTAAAGTCATGTATGGGAGCCTGTCACCTAGAAATATAATGTATATGCATCAACATAATGAGTAATTATTGTATATCTGTAATATGTGTAGTGACAACATATGTAGTAAAATGTTTTGCTCTCCAGTGTCACATTCCACTGTGACATAAAACTGTAATGTTTCCATCGCTGAAAACAAATGACTAAAAGCATTAGCACATAGAAATTAGTGTGTAGACCTAATTTATTGAAAGTTGAATAAAGAGCTAAACGAGATGTAGCACCAGCAGTGAAATCTTAAATATCACTTGATGCAGTTCTGAAATTGAAACTGTTTTACAGAAAAGTATGACGAGGTTGCAGGATGTCACGAGGCGTCACCTACTGTTTTGATTGTAATGAAACGTGTCTGTACCACAGACAGGTGGGATAAGTCACACTTACAGACGCTGCAACCTCATTTTCCACAGAAAGAAATTAAACACCGGAGACCAAACGTCCTGCTGAAGTTTCACCAAAATAAACCAGCTCAAACAGAAAAGCATTTTGCCATTGCCTTGAAATAACTTAATGAATAATTCAACAGCACTAGTTGACATTTTCCACCTGAAAAACCTATTCAGCAAATCTTTTTGTCCATGTGTCCTATAATCTCTACGTGGGTAAAGAGGAATCGCGGATGCAATGCCCGTTAACTGTCTGATATTTTAACACCTGAGATTTCAGAAATTTTCATTTGTGCTGGCGCTTTACTCACCCGCAGCACCAGGAAGCTCATGTAACTTTATAAAACTGTCAGCTCTAATAAAGTGGAGCCATGTAGAACGGATTTATTTCATGGTACAGCTCTCTCCTCTGACCTCTGTGTAGATACATACGAGGAACATGAGACGTGGTTTGGATATAGACCAATGGGTTTAGAGGGTCAGAGTTGCATGTTTGGGCCTTTCGAGCGCATTCAGAAATGATTATAGGATTTCTGTACTGTGCTTATTCAGCTGAGACTTGGCCATGATGGAGGTGGCTGACATATGCACAGAATGTTTATTAATGTGTATTTTACTGACACGTTGCTGATCCAGTTCAGATGAGGAATTTGGAGTTTTTACAAGAAAAAATTTAACCAAACACAATGAGGCCTCTTAGTAGAACATGATGAAACATTACAGGCCAGTTGTGACTAATAAAATACATCCAGTGAGTTAATTAGAGTCTGAGTCTCACATGCAAAATGCAGCAGAGAACAATAAAAGCACAGATTGATGAGGAGACATATCAACACAAACTCAGCAGGAAAACAGGACCTCACATACTGAAGAAGGAACCAGCGATCGATATATGATGCCGTGAACAACATATGGCACACTTATTGTATTGGTCACAGAAACAGAGACATATAAAACAGAGACCTCCCCCAAATTTCCAGTCAAACTTGGGGGAGGTCTTTGTTTTTAGACTTTAAATAGACTTCGACATTGTCGTTAGAGCATGTTGAGAAGTTATTTTCACATGTGAATTTAAAAATTATCCGTATGACTGAGGAGGTTTGGAATAGAGTAGTATAAATAAAGCTTACAGTCTTTTGACTCTTTGTGCAGTTGATAGTTTTATATTTGCTGGAAAGAAACTTTCGCCTGATTAGGCTAAGAGGCTGTTAGTGTAAAATGTCTAACACCAGTACATTTTCATTATTGATGTAAAGTATATATATAGTAATTTGTTACGGTAGTATTTTGCAGACTTTTAATCTTGACTTAAACAATACCCAGATGAAAACAACACAACTTCACTCAACGCACAGCAGCCTTCAACTCAAATCGCCTGAGACAAGGAGCACAACCAGGTTGGACAATAAACTGCCTGGTTGATTTGGTCTTCGAGGTTGGAGGTAATCCAGTGTGATTTGAGGCTTTTGGCTGAACATCTTTGAACAACTTAATACCCAGCCAGTGGAATCAAAGTTAATAGGAAACATGTTGGCTCTGTTTTTGTGTGTGTGTGTGTGTGTGTGTGTGTGTGTGTGAGAGAGAGAGATGATGATGATGATGATGATGATGATGATGATGATGATGATGATGATGATGGTGGTGGTGGTGAAGGAGGTCAGTGGGACAATTTCTGGATGCTGAAAAACCTTGATTAACATATTTCACTGATGATTTGCAAGAAAACAACAAAACGACAAGACCTAAATTATTCGCTCCTCTGACAGTTAATAGTCAGTGTAACCATTCTGCCTCACAAGTGGGAACAACCTTGTATGGAAGTTCTTTTTTGGCACCTGTCTTTTAAGGGATCTTAGTCCCTTCTTAAATGGTCAGTGATTAAGTGTGTGAGTGTTTAAATGTGGTAAAGAGTCGGTGATCTAAATCCAGACGGGTAACAGACGTTTTTACATTATCTTTCAAAATGTCAGCATGATTCCATACAAACCAACGAGGTTTTCTGTGCCTGAAATAGCAAAAGAGCCCATTGTATCATGTCCCACCACTATGTTTAACTGTGGGAAGGGTTGAAGACCTCTCCACGATGAAGAGCCCTGACAGCTGTCTCCCTTGAAACAAAAAAGTCCAGGGAAGTTTAATAACAGTCATCTTGACAGATATCTGGGGATTATTATTAACATCTCTAACTGTTTTCTTCTCCAAAGTTTTTGAACTCTTGCACTTTCTACCACAGTCAGGTTTGTTTGTAACAGTGATGCAACATACAGCTGTTCTTTTTAGTCCTTTTGCAAGAAATTAAACATTTTTTTGTTATGGCCATTTCCATGGAAAAATTAAACATTTTGTTAGATGTAATGAAGGGACTGTTCATTTATTTAAAGTGCTGCCCTGCAATAAATGGATGATCGTCTCTACTTCCTGAGCAAAAAGCTGCCACAGCTACGGTTGACCGCAGTTAGGTCCCTCACATCTCTGACTGTGGGATGACCCCTCCACCGACATGCAAACTCTGGTCACCCCCTACAGATGACTAACTCCAGGCCTAAACACACAGACTATCAACAATCTGCATCAACAAACAAGACACGGTTTGCGCTGCCTACGATGATCACTCTTTTCAAATGAAAGAGTCAGTGGCAGTGCCATTGTTTGGGGGGTGGGGGGGGGGGGTGAAACAGATATCCCACAAGACACTTCTCTATCAAATCAACAGACATTATTGTAAACAGCTCCAGAGGGTTTTGGAATGTGCTCCGATCCATCACGGCCGATCTCCTCAGTGTTTCCCTACTTTTCTGCAGAGAAAAGGGTCATGGGTATTATTATTGGAAACAGGTTGATCACTGTTTCCATACAAACACATCCCTTATGTTTGAACAAACGACAAGGCAGAGAAAACAAAAAAAGAGATGAATATCATCATTTATCAGCAATGACTCCCAATTGTTCCATGCAAGAGAAAAGGATGTAATACATCTTTGTTTATTAGCATTTTCTAAAAAAAAAAAGAGACACTAAAAAAAGATGTCATCATTCAAGGCTCAATTTGGAGAATGTCACATACAAAAGCCTCACAAAGATCCCATTTAATGAGCCATTCCACTGTGATGCAGGACTGTTTCTTTGTTGCCTGGTTATCAGACTCCTCTGCTGGTATTCAGCAGAGAGGCATCATTAACTTAGTGTAGAGTTGACTTCCCAGCTATTTCCTTTTGTAAGACAGACATGCCCTGCAGGCAATTACTCTGATGCCACTGTAAAAGGTGGTAAACAGTTTCACAGTTGAACCGGTATTTAAGGTGCAACAAGTAGGATTTCACAGGTCAACGTAAAAAAAAACGTTGTAATTGTTTATAGATTTGCTGGTAAAAACAAAAGAACCATTCACACGATCTGCCTGACTGTGTATGTGACTGAGGTTTGAACGTGACATTTAGCCCTGTTAGACATCTTTTACAGTGTATTTTCCACACTCCAGGCCTTTGAAAGCAATGTTTCTCTGACATCTCTGAGAGCAGAGTTCAGGCAAATCTGCCAACATTTCTCCAAAGCACATCATAAAATACTCCTTAGATCTAAAAAAGTTAATTAAGGTGCTGCTATCTCTCAGTTTTGTTGCTGTTTACCGTTATTTCCAGTGTATTATCACGTTCACCGTCTGCTGTGTCATTTTTTAAATTTTTTGACACATTTTCTGAAGAAAGTGTGATGGAGGTGCTTTTGAAAACTTTTTATCACAGAGGTGCTGTAGGAGAACAAACATACCTATTCTTGCAATTGTGGGTACTTTGTACATTTTTATTTAAAAAAAAAAAGGTTTTGTTGTTGCTGTTCATCATACTGAAGCATTTATCTTAGTTTTAGTAAAATGAAGGATTAAATGTTTCTTTTCTTTCAAAGGTATTTCAAAAAATGAAGTAATCAGCTTTAGATTTGACACAACACTCAAAATAAATCTCTGTAAGAAAAACTGCTTTTGGAAACTGTTTTCGTTCTGCAGGTGGATCCTTTTCCTTATTGAATAAAGTTAGATGCAAGATTAAATGCAGTCAGCCAGCGGCCCTCCAAACACTCATCATGTAATTATTGCAAACATTTTTTCAAAGGAAACTGTTGTAGTGGTTTGGTCTCAAATCAGATCTGTCTATAAGCCAAGGTAAATGAATGGTAGTGTTACCAAATGTGTCAGTTCTTGTAAAACCAGCAATCTGAGCAAGGTAACGACAAGCTCAGTCCCTCCTGCAAAGTTTCCAAGGCTTATGCCCAGAGTAGCTCCGCAAAGGAGATCCCAAAATTTTCTTTCCAGTGTGGTTATTGGAGTAGGACTTTAGATTATATTGGACTGGACTTTCCTGGCTGACCCTCAAGAGGTTAAGTTTTTCTCATACCCAATATGGAGACCGGCTCGTGATCTTGCTCTACTTGAGAAAGGGGCAAAGTCAAATATTCACATGTGTTTCATAAGTTTCTGTCTCATGTGGCCTAATTTTGTAGGTGTGATGTTAAATACAGCGCATGGGCCCATGGGCAGGACACAAACACCAAATGAAGTGACCAAATGTAAACACACACTGTATAACTCAGCTCCCTTTGGAGATATGTAAATTGCAACTGAACTGCAGCAGCTTTTTCATCATGTCAAATCAAAGCTTGATACATGTAATTTCACATAGTTCACAGCATTATAAGTTCAGGCTTTACATGAAGACTTCCTCATTCTGGATGTTTCAGACACTGTACAGAAATTCTCATGGCTCAGACAGGAGGAAGTGTGTTTGCCAAGATTTCTGACATGTCTTCATCGCTTATGTGAACTTGAACCGTAATCATGCAAATGTTAATGCAGAACTGTTGGATCAACTCCTTTGGTATTACTGCTCTGTTCTGACCTAAACAGGGCAGCAGCAGCAGCATCAATTTTAGAGATGTTGGCTGTTGTTCACCAGTTCAATTCCACAGGCTGACTGAGGTGGGAAATGTGGGTGGGAAACACTCTGACGCTTCTCTATTCCCTCATTAACAGTACTCTTAACACCCACACATTACAACACAGCTGGTCAGTGGCCAGTATGTGAGCTGTACAGGGCAGCTTCCAGGTGTGCCTGGACTGAAGGGGATGACATGAGGTGATGACAAGGAAATGTTCCTCCATGAGAAAGTATAGGAAGGCCTTATGGGTTTTGTCAAGTTTATACAAAAATTACCATACTTCAAACAATAAGGAAAACCATATCCTCCACGTACAGCCACTTTTAAGTTAAGTTTAACCTTTGAGTTTGTTTCTGGATAAAACTATTTTGTCTTTTTTCTAATATTTTTTTACTATTAGGAAAATATGTTCACAAACATACAGTATTTTAAAGTGGGGAGGTTCTGTCAAAAGCAGCTGTGACCTACACAGTTATTTCTGTTTTGTACCATTCTTATTTACTGTAAAACTGAGGACTGGGCAGAGCAGAGTGGATTAATGCAAATGATAGGGCTGAATCCAAAAATTTAGATATTGATTCACTGGATAGGTATTTGATTGTCAATTTTGTTATTCACATATTTGTTTTTCTTTCACTTTTATTTTTTTAAATTATGTATTTATTTATTTTACTACATCTCTGCTGCAATCTGCTTCATCTCGGCCTGGGTACCTACACCCTCTCACTCACCACGGTGAAGGTCATGCCTCTTGTTTGCCGTGGCAAAGTGAGTATTATGTAAAACGGCTGCGGTGATTATGAATGAACACGTTCACGCTCTGTACATTGCCACATCCACCACCCCACCGATTTTTGACGTTTCAGATATCCACTGACCGTTAGAACCACGGCTCTGTAGCTTCAAATCTGGGACAGCTCAAAGGACTCCACTAACAGACAATTAGACAAAAGGCTCAGCTACCACCATAAAGGGATAAAACTTTATCTAAGTATTTACTGGCAACAATGTTATCTTTTGGCTTTACAGAAACAATGCAGGCCGCTCCTTACATGGCATCTGAAAAATGGTCTCTATAAATAAGAGTGGACCTTTTCCCTCTCCATCAGTCATGAGTTTTCTCACATGACTGATGGCAAGACAGCTTTATATTGTAGGCAGAAAATGAAATATATCGACCACTGTTTAACCCTAAACCTCTTCTCATGTGAAGTACTGGTTGACCACAAGAACCCACTGAAAAATCCACACATATACATAAACACTCAGCATGTGCACACATTCAGACACACACTCATCTTACAAAACATTTATATTTATATTTATATTTATAAAGTATGTCAATGTTCAGTCAGGCGGCAAATAACTCAAAGTGCTCGCCATGGGTGGGAAAGTACCATAAAATGCTGCAGTGAATACAAACTGAGCCATGACTCCCTCCAGTGGAAAGACGGGTCGCGTGATCAGACAGGCAGAGAAGGATGTCACATAGGTCAAAGGTTGTGGAACTACCTTGGGTGGCATAGTTTGGCTTTCCCCTGCAAAATCCTCCCTCAGGGAGCCATGAGGAGACTTATAATAGATGTGAACACAGACAAACGCATGCTGATGTCCTCAGTGCCCCACAGCAACTTTAAATCTACACACTATTTCCCTGCTACTATCAGGGAAAGAGCTGGTGAGAAAATTAGCTGACGACAGATTTAGTCATGGGAGACTTTCACCACATGTTCCTGCCAATGTGAATGGAGTTTTAAAAATCCTTCTACAAATACACTAATTCTTCTTCTGATTTATGCAGCAGGAAGATGATGAACTGTTGAAGAATAGAGAATTCTTTCTAAGCGCTGGAAACGATGAGGCAGATAGCGTTTTCTTTCTGTTTTCAGAGGATCATCATTAGACCCCCTGAGTGTCATAGTCTGTATCACAGACCTACAGTAGATTACCATCTTAATAAACATTTGACAAATAATGTTTTACACATTTTTACACAAAAGATAAAGTGAAAAATGAGACAAGACGTGTTGTCTCTCAGCTGTTCTTACTACATTTCATGTTTCTGTGTTACATACTGACCCTCTGTTGTTATTCTGGTGAGACTATGTGTGTTGTTGTTGCATCACACTTGTCTTGCCTTGTCCGCTTCTGAGCAAAGAATAGGCCAAAAGCGAGTTCTGATTTAAAACAAATGCTGGAGCAAGTCAGTAAAAAACCTGCTACCTAAGATCAGAATTAGTCAGACAACTTAACCAGGATCCATATTCAGGTACAACATGGTGATTTAACAATGACTGGGCTGGGTTTTTCCTACATGCGTCTTTGTATACGCTAATGAATCAGAAACTGTGTATGCAATTAAGCTATAGTGAATGAGATGTACATACATGATTTGCATGTACTAAATGTGTGTGTGCATATATGTGAACATAGACTGAATCATGTCACATGTATTTATAAAATGCTTTCAACAATGCATGTTTACAACAATGTACTTTTCAGAGAACACAGGACATAAACAGAACAACTATCAGACAATCTCTCAGATATTGAATAGACGTGAGGGAGGGAGTCTGCAGGCGTGGTAAGGTTGGTCTAAAGGGGATTTCAGGGGGCCACATGAGGCCACTAAACCAAAATAAAGAGTCCTGGTGCTTCCCCCAGTCTTCATCCACAGTCTTCACTAGATGGCCTGATAGTGACTTATAAACAGCTGGTAGATCCATAACTCCAAGCATGTGCCGTCACTTGGGCTAGACAGAAACAGCATTATACACAGCCTGCTGCCGCCACCACACATGAAGCACTTTGATAAACTCAAGGCAGGTTGGGAACAACAACCGGTGATGTAAATCAGGGTAACAGCAACCATAGTTACTATAGTTGTGCATTTTTGTTGAAGAAGTATGAGACAGATGCTGCATCAAAGTCATGCATAACTGTGTACAGTGAGCAAAGACAGAGATCTGGACGTGTGTGAGTCCAATAAGTGATCTTTTTCTAAAATGAGTTTTTCTGTAGAGTAACGTCCTCCGGTGATTATATAATAAATCTTTCACCTCCATGAAGATATTCTAGATATATCATATTGCACACATCTGGCTGTCATATGTGTCAATCATCAGGTTGCCAGTGACGTCTGGGAAGCAGCACTGGTAAATCCAGGGGTATAGTTTATACTGGCCAAAGATAGACCTGTCTACCAGACAGGGGCTTCACAGGGACCCAACTTTAATTAATTCAGTTTAATTCAGTTTATTTACGTACACACACAAAATTTAAAGGCACTTTACGATGTAAAGTTCAAGGTCTTACAGAATATAACAATTCAACTATACAGAATTACATAGAAAACTCCACCCAAAATTAATTACTCAGATTGAGGGTGAACATAGAGAAATCAAGTGAATCAATTCAAATGAACATGAAAATGCCTTTTCTAATTTTGTAAAAAGTAGCAATCATTTATTATTACAATGCTGAACACATAAACTCAGATTGGTTGTTGTTTTGTCTCGTAGCATGTGGCCACATTGAAAAGCCGCCTTGAGGAGTAAAACATAACTTCCCAGGCCAATTACACAGTGATTCGTGTCTTCTGATGCCCTATTCCAAAATCCAAAAAAAATTCCAAAAACATGAGTGGGCATAGTGGAGAGGGATGGTGTGTGTATTATATGTAGGCGTGTGTCTGTGTGTTAAGCATGTCAGTGTCAGTATGACAATGCACTTGACCATATGCTGTGTGTCTGCCCGGGTCAACCTCTCCCCATTGACAGCTCTGTCAACAAAGCATGGCCATTCATGACACATTTTATCTGTTGACTGAAGAGGGGGAAATCTCCTCTGAGGAGACAACCTTGTGTTAAAAAGTCATTCGTCTTGATTAGCTATCTTTGTAATTTTTCATTTTAAAATGAGAACAAGCTGAATGTTGCCATCTGTTCTGACAACTGTTTACTGCACAGGTTCACCAGCCCTGTAAAAGAGAGGCAACTACACACACAGGTCATCTATGTTCAGTAGAATCTGAAGTATGTATACAACTGCTATGGGACAATGAAATGACTTGGCTACAGGAAAAGACGGATGCTAAACGGGCAGGAGTGCTGTAAAGAACGTGAGAGAGGTGGAGACATCTTTGTTAACATGCGTAATTGTAAAGTTAGATTTAACTTTAAACTTAGAGGTGTGAGAGGTGAATATATACAAGAGGGACAACAGAGGGAAACTAGAGATGGTAGGTCATGACCATAATGGACATAATTAGGAACCAGCTGTGTGGTTTGATTTCACCACTGATGCCTTTATGAAAAAAAAACTGATAAAGGTAATAACTGTAGCCTTTTTCAAGTTTCCATGTGTGGGACATTTCTCCCAACAAATTAAAGCACTTTAGATAATATACAAATCAAAGATAAAGACCGGAAAGGTAATCAGAGATTAAATTAAATGGGGAATAAAAGCACAGTAAAGTACCCAAAAAGAAATAAAACAAGTTGGTACTGTCTGCTCGGTTTTTACCCACAGGAGTCTTATCATGTTACTGTGCCAAAGTAAGTATGCTCTCCTGACATGGATCGTTTAGGAAGCCAATTCAAACCTATTAACATGTTAACAAGACAAGATAAACTGTTTTAATATCACTCCATGCAACAGTATAAACATTTAAATAAATTCCTTTGGTTTCTTGTTGTTATTACGTGTTTATGCAGTATTAAATCTAAGTAGGAGTTATGGGATAATTGTTGAAAAAACATGACATGGCAATGATATAATTAGATGAGTTGAATTCTCCTAATGACTCCTAATGTAGTTTAGTGCTGTTTCTGGACATTTCGCTGCCTGGATCCAGACACCTTCTGCCCCCCAAATGTATATATCTTATTCACTCAACTTTATTATTTATTATTTAAAAGTGAATCCATTTAAACAAAATATTTCACTGTAATTTATTTGGTCAGCTTTGCCAAACTTGGTCAAACTGGTTTGACCCAAGACTTCTCCTGGTTTTAATCATATTCAGAATTTACAACATACCTCTGTGCTATGGAGGGATGCACTGAAAGTTTCCATTCTTGGGCATCACCATCTTCTCCTGGCATGAGATTAGTATTTTAAAACAAAAGCTAAATCTAGTGGCCATCAAATAATCCTCTTGATTAGTGAAAACAAAACAATAAAAAGCAGCTACAACCTATTAAACTATCTGCCTAAGACCAGTCAAGAACAGACTTTGTATGTCCTGTTCCCCACTTCTGGTGAGTGAGAGAAGGAAAAGCATTTGGAGATAACTCTGATTGTCTGTTTCACAATCTTATATATAAGGATCAGGACAAAAAAAAACGTTTGGAGCTTCACTGATGGTGATGATGATGAGAGGTCTTGACAAAGAACTGCTTAGTTTTTAGGCAAACCTCCATAAGATGATTTCTCCAATATTACACAGATGGACTCCATCTGGAGACAAAACACAGGAATGATAAGATCCAGCCCCATTGTTTGTATGGTGAGCTGACGATTGGTGGTGTGCAAGGCAGGAGCGGTAAAAATGAGATAAAATCAGATATATGACCAGCGCGGCCACCCCCATACAATATGTACTACATATAATGTATTTTATGACAGTGGGCATATAAGACTAATAACAATAGAAAAACTGAAAATACAGTATAAAAAAGAAATAGTTCTAACCACGTGATTTTGTTGAACAGGGGAAGAGCAAAGCCCCAAACACCCTTTGTCCCAACAATGTCGATGGAGCATTGTTCTACATGAATAACATTGCCAGAATATAAAGAATAAAAATACTTGATACATAAGATAAATATTATTATAGAAACCATAATAGCAACCATGTGTGTTTCTGCAAGCATCACCTATAGTGAGGTAATGCTCCTATGTTCAGAAAGCTACAGTGAAGTCAGCCAGCTTCACTATGAAAGTCTGAGTCTCTTCATTTTATGCCGTCTGGCCGCAGACGTGTATACAAGGCTCCAATACATTTCAGGCCATTAAACCTTGGAGACAACTGCAAGTACAAGGTTACTAATGGATCTGTTCCTGTACTGTAAATGGTCCAGTTTACAGTAACGGACTCAGTCTAAAATATCATGAGAACCACCTTAAATTTCTCTTCATGATCAGGTTCACAGAACACAGCCTGCTTACACAGCAGCCTTTGTTACCCCGTGTCCCCCCAGACTGCTGCGCCCTGTTGTTAATGCAAAGCTTTGTTCAAACAAAGGTTCAAATCTACTGGCAGCAGATGCGTAATGTTCAGATCCCTATTATTTACAATGAAGAAGAGATTTCGGGACTTAAGCAGGTCAAGCTGTTACAAATTAAAACTTTTAAGAGAAAGTGCCGTTATTCTGCTGACAGTACGTAACACATGCACTGCACAAAAAAGTCTATTTGCCTTAAAGTATGATAAGTGGCTATGTAAGTGATTTATCATGGTACCTTGTCAGATGTATTTGTGATTTTTCCTGATTAAGCTAACTCGTGTATAGATCACCTGAGGCACAGTACTGGAGAGTGTAGCCCTCAGGAGATCCTTATGTTCACAGTCACCAAGAGAGACAGTAAGTCACTAGCACGGCCAAGTAAAGGTCTGTTGTAAAACCAAACAAGTGCTCAGGTCTAAACCATGGAGATAACTTGTCCCTACGTTTTCGCATGACCTATAGGATGTTTCATGAAACACTACCTTTAGCAGAAGATGCTGCAGATTGTGCTGCCGTAGTAAACATTTTGTTGGGCATGAGCACTAAAACAACATGGTTAGGTTTAAAGATGGTCTGGGTTAAAATATGAACTTTGTCATCATGGTTAGAATAATAAATACTAAACACCTTGACTGATGATTGAAACAGCTTCTTGCTCAAAAACGCAAGTTATGATTATTGGTTCGTTATTCTCCTTTCTTCTAATTGATCGGACTGTGTATACTGTATTCTGTGTATATTTGATGAGTCATTATACTTGATAACTGTCCACTGAAGACCCTCACCCCAAACCCCCTTAGAAAGATGACAGATTTGTGGTCATGTATGCTTTAAGATCAGCAGGAGATAACTAATGACAGAGTAAAAACAAACCACCTAATCACAACTGGAATCTATCACTAACACTTTACGTCTGTTTAGACAAACTCACACCCCATGAACATTGAAATACATAAGGCTTACACAGTGTTTCCTTTATTCATCAGGACCAGATGACATAAGTCATTAGTTAAGAATTGGATCTCAGCTGGAAAATGTTGATTTCACAGTTGAGGGCAGCACCTTCTGCCTGAGCTACCTGCAGTTGATGACAATGCCTTACAGATGCTTTTTAAACCCTTGTCTAATAGTCATTTATTAAAAACAGAAATATACCCTACAGTGTTTATTATGGTGTTATTAATCACATTTAGGATTATTTTACCCAAAGCTACCTGACTTCCAAGCCTGAACTGTTTATTTAGACAAGCTAAATACACACATGAAAAACGTGCTATCAGGTGAAGTGAAACGAGCCTCATGTGTGTAGAAGGTGTAAAAGAAAATGTAAAGCATGAGTAGGTAGAAGGCAAAAAAGAGCCCTTCAAATGTCAATCTGTACAATGTTTGAAGTCAGCAGGGACTTGTGAAGGTCTACGTAGCTCAGTGTCAAGGCATCTGCTGCCAGCTGAGCAAACAACACCACAGGAGGAAAGCAGAGGGTCATGGGACAGAAAATGGAGGAGATGTGGAGGGAGATAAAGGATATTTATATTCACTGTTTGCATTAGGAGAGATAAAGATGGATGGATGGAAGACTGGGTGGGTATAATTTCTGCAATGCACAAATCCTGTAATGTAAGTGGGCGAAAGTGGATATATATATGTTATGGTCATATGTAAGTGTTTTGTATCTCTATTAAAAAACTATTGGCATCAAGTTATATGACACTAAATCGAGAGAACCGTTTTTACACACCTGGTTTTGTACAAAAGAGGGATTTTTAAGTTGAAACAGGGAAGTCCCAGAAGACTGTAAGCACACAACAATATTGTTGTTGTAGGTGGTAAAATCTCCACATACATTTGTCCATATACTGTAAATATAGTTAATGGTGAAGTTACCAATGCCATTTAAAGATTGACGTAGTTTTATATGACCTCTGCATTATACAGCACCATATGAATATAGCAAGACATCACACAGGGCATTGAATCACAATATCAATAGTCTAAATTAAATATTTGCTTTAATTCAGAGGGCCATTGTTCAGCAACACACAGGATTACTATAATGCTCCATCATTTCTCATCAGCTACTTGATCACAGCACGAAACTCCTGACGCTTTCTTCACCATGGCCACCCAGAAACTAGAAAAACGTGGTTGTATTGGGCAGCTCCCAGATGTGAGTCTGAACATGAAGTAGGCTGATGCTACAAAGAACAAATGTGGTCAGAGTACTTTCGTTAGATAAACAAATGTCTCCCATATAATTTATACACATATTGCACTGTATGAAAGTTTCAACATTGCTGCTGTCATATTGATACAGTGCAGAGGTGACTTTAGCAATAATGATAGGCCCTTTGCACTCAATTAACGTGGTTATCATAAAAACAATAACTCATAACTCATCATGCTACTACACTGAATTTATCTGGGGAGAATGGGAAAAGCATCATATGCATATGCCAGAACAAATATAATGGACATTTGACATACAAATTGCCCCAATTTACACTTTCTATGAGGTGACAACATAAACATGCCATTCTGATCCGTATGGAGCTGCCAAGACACCTGGACTCAAACCACACACAGTTAAGCCAACATATATAAAAATTAACTTATACAAGATGACAAGACGTTTCACAAGCAGGAGCAACTACAGTATCTACAGTAAACAGAACAGAAGACAACTAGTGCACATTACACTGGGCGGATAAAGCAGAAGAGTGATGTGCAAAGTTGTGACAAAAGGATGAAACCAAAGTAAATGTAACCAAATCAAGGAAGTGCGTTTGTGTTTAGCACAGAACACCACAGTAGGATGCAATCAGCCACTTCTAATCTCGGTGTGCCAGACAGGGAGTCTGTTTACCTGCACAGTGTTTACAAGAAAACTTGGAATCCCCCTCCTGCACAACAAAAGGTGTACGTGTGCATGCACAAGTGAGCTGTGTTTGTGTCTTTGTGCCTGCACTCTCAGAAGCAACTGTGCTCTGTTCTGTATCTCTGATTCGCTTAGGTGTGACCAGCTCTGTTTGGAGCCTCTGCTCCTGCTCTCTCCCAGCTCCCCTCCTTCGCCTGGGTAGCGAGGTCGAAGGAGAGCATGATCGAGTGAGGGAGCAGCGCTGACCTCCGGTGCTGAATGCGGAAACAATGGCGACGCGCCTCAGGGTGACAGCGGGAGACAGGAACAGGCACAAACACAGGAACTGTCCATTCTGCCACTGAGACGGACCCACAGAGGCCTGAGAATCTGGAGGAGGAACTGTCTCCCTCTCTCCCTTTTGCAATATGCCCTAATATGTCTAAAAGTGATAGGCTCACTGATTGTATGCTGTTATTAGCCAGCAGTCCCAAAGGGAGACACTGTGAGCGCCACAGAGTCGTGCAGAATGAGAAAGGGATATTTTAGGATACAATGACGGTTTCTTTGAGCTGATGTACCTTACACGAGCATTCAGAAGCTTCATTACAAAATACGATAAACACAATTTTGCACTTACCGGCAAGAGCCAGGTCAGCAACTTTGTGAGGTACAGGCACAGCAGTGCTTTGAGCACACGAAATGCTAACACGTTTACCATGCTCACCTCCTTTAGTTTTGCTTATTGCATCAGTATGTTGCATCCACTGTCTGTGAGAAGGGTCGTTGAAAAGTCTGATGATAATTAGATGAGGATTTCTGTTCTGTTGAGTTTAAGTCTTTGTTTCACTGCATGGGGGAAACTGTCACCTGCACTTGTTTTTGTGCATTACTAGCCTACGTGTTTTTCTACGTCTGTGTGATTACAGTTTGTTCCTCCACACAGTGGATGTCAGATCTCCTGGGTGCCACCATCTTGTTTTACCCTCTGGTTTCCTGCTCTACTGCATTCAGTCAACACCTCATCCATCGTTGCTCCTCTGCAAACCATTCTCCAGTGAATCTGCTTCCTTTTGCCTCATTTCTAGTCTTGGTGCCAAGTCAACCAAGTCCTGGCATCAGCTAAATTTGTTTTACATTACAGTCTTGTCTAGTGTAAAAGTAATGAAATGATTAAATATTCATTTTTCTGCCAGCAATACTTACAGACAAATGTGGATATAAATGCGTGATCTGCACACACACAGTATACTGTATATGCTTGTGTGTGTGCATATTAGTGTAGATGGAAATACCAGGCAATAGCCTGTCAGTTCACAGCACAAAGAATGAATGATAGGCTCCAGCTGATAGTTAAAGCAGGGCGTAGTCTATGCTGAATAAATGGGCCTCGAGTTTGGACTGAAATACTGAGATTGTATCTAGTTTCTTGAAAATATATTAGAGTGGGGAAATTCACTCCCTGGGTAAAGTAAACTGTGAACCCTAAAGAGTGAACAAAAGCAATCCATAAAATCCACTGTTAAATTTACACAGAGAGATATTTTATTTTCCAGATTAAAATATGTCAAAGATCCTATGACGAACCTATGACATTCATCACTAACCAAGACCAAACATTACCTGAATAAAAGTGAAATACTGAGTGAACATGGTGAATGTCATTGACATGTATCCTTAAGGTGAACATTTTGACCACATGCCTTTTAAATATACACATTTAAATAAGCTATGACCAGTCTTAGCTTTATTTGTCCCATGTGAATCTTCATGAAGAGGTATTAAAGATGCACATTAATCAATGCTGGGTATCCTCTGTGTTACCTTGACATTTTCTTTCTTAAGGTCACAGAGAGATGATGTTGAAAAATGGAAATGTACATAGCTCATTTGTCTCAGAATAATATGGATTTTTTTGAAGTATATGTGGTTACACATGAAGCATTTGTTTTTTCCATTTGGTCATTTCAGCAATCAGCTGCACTGTCTCATTAACAGTTGGTTCTGGAAAAGTTGACATGCTGCTGAGGAATTATTTTCTGAGATTTGTTTTCTCCAAGGATGTCAGATGACTAACAGTAAGCAGAGGGTAAAATAATGCCTTAGCCAAAAAAACCAAGGTTAAACAGAAGTCAGCAAAACCAAATGAGGGCTTCATATTTATTGCAGTAAATTCCCTTTTACAAGTTTCGAGTTCTATTATGTGTTTGTCATGTTCGTGGTTTTTGAATTTCACATTGCATCTTGGTTATTTATGAATTAGATGCAGACCTTTATGTTATTAGATGCAGACATTTTTTACCAGAAGTGTAGGTGGCTGCAGCATTAGTGGTGTTCTTCCTTGTTTAAGCTAAGATCATTTATCGAGTGTGATGCTCTGCTTGTACTGGTGTTAACATGCTGTTGAAGAGAAAAGAAAGCAGTCTCACTGACGTTCTTCACAAATCAACCACAACTTACCACAATATGCAGAAATGTTTATAAAGTGGCAGTTAATGGTCTAATGTTGCCCCAAAAAAAGTGCTTACCACTAAATCAGCCACAGTGTACTATAATTTAAAGAAGCCATATTTTAAAATGATGCAAATCGAACTTTGTTATTTAGTGTTTCCTAAAAATGTTCTTATTATGGTGCACAACTGTAATTCTACCAGCGATACTGTAAAATCACAATGAGAGGCAACAGGAAGAAACATTATTTTTCAAAATAAAACGACTGTGAAATGACATTTGGTATTAGACATTTGGCAACTTTGCTGCCATACTTTTTACCGTTTATTTACGTGGGGTTTTTTTTTTACAATGCAGGTAAAGTAGTGCACATTGGTCAATAAGAAAAAGCTATGTACTGTGTCTGGAAACAATACCGGTGAGAGTGAGGCACAAAACCAAAGCAACGGGTGGAAAGACACCAAAAGGCATCCAAGATGAGGGAACTGCAGACTTTTCTATGACTATGAGTGACATCTTACACAAGAGCTTTTCTTACAATAGCTGGAACAATACAAACCCAACAGAGTGTTTCATTTTGTTTGTGTGAGCGCTCCACATTAGTCTGAACTGCCTTAATGCTGAATGTGAAAATTTTTCATATTTATGGTTTTGTTCATAAAAGCCTTTTGCTAAAAAATATAAAATTGCCTTTATTGTTTGCACTGTTAATTTACTTTATTGCCTAATCCACAAATAGAATAACTCACAGTCTATTCTCAGTCAATACAGTATCAGTATCATAAATTATACACAATGGAGCTGTTGATAACACCATGATTAAGCTATAAACCTGCCAACTGTTGATATACACCAAAACACTGACTTCCTCTTGTGCTCATTGTGCTGTATTCATGGTAAGTACTTGGAGCCTCAAGGGGCAGCATTACAATTTACGAACAGATTGCACTACTCAGCACCCGAAGGGCACCTATACCGCCCGGCCTCACTCCACCCTCACACCTTCCTGCCACCTCCCTCCAGCATCTAGTAATGTGGCATTGTTCAGTATTGATGAGATTGACCTTGAGGAAATCCCCCACAGCTCCAAAGTGGAGACTGTCAGTCTGACAAGTGCAGCCAGAGTAAACACGATTAATCAGCCAATCAGTCGCCCCCATTCTAATCCAACACCTGTCTAAAATGAGGGGCTAGCTGTTCTCACCTAACAGCATTCAGTAACAGAAAACTGAACTGAGAATAGCACTGGAAACACTGGGGACATAATGTTGGGAACAGAGTAGTCTCCCTCCCTCCAATCTGTATTAGTCTCTGAGGCCAAGTCTCAGCTGCGCTTGTCTTTTCAGCAGGAACCTCCCACTGGGTGAGGCATTACTTTAAAAGAACTCAAATATTCAGCATGGCCCACAAGGCCTTTCTCTATAGGTCGGGTGTGAGAACCGGTCCTGTATGCTGGCTTCAGTGTGTTGTTTTAGGGAGGGAAACTGGATGACAAAGATTCAATCCAGCATGTCGAATGGGTGCAAATGTTTTGCATATTAACCCGTGAACTTTGCTGGGGTCCTTATGAGGGTGTTAATATAAAGTGTTTGATGCAAGTCACCTATTATGTGTGTTTAGTCTGCTTAATTAACCTTATAAGGAATAATGGAGCATATATCCAATCTAGTGTCATGAGGGAATATTACATCCATATAGGCCACTGCCCTTTGCAATGGACAGATTTTCCTTAAAGAAATACATTTATAATTTAATAATAATTTAATACCACACACACAATGCTGTCTAAAAGCCCAGACACAAAAATAGAGAATTTTTCTGTTGTGGATTCCCTGGTGAAAGAATGCTGTGCTGTTATCAAAGTAAAAAAAAAAGAAAAGAAAGTTTGGTTCTGATTCAAAGAATTGCATATTTGGGCTCTGTGAATAAAACTAGGAGACATTTCACCCCAGAACACAATGGATGTTGTGATGCGGATTATCCATTGTCTATTGTCAGAGTCCCCCAGCCTCACCCCGTGTTGTCCAACAACACATCCCCTCTACTATTACTGGAAAAAACATAGGTCCAAGTAGTGAATACCTAAATCTTTTTGTTTTTAAACATATCCCACTGGAGAGGGCTTTGCCTGGCCTTGGCTTACATTACCAGGGTGGTGGGATTTGACACTTCATAAAAACATTTGAGGAAACAGAAGATGCAGTGAAACATGTCCAGTAACCTGGCTCCCCAAGCTAGTCTGTCTGCACCTTTTCTTATATTTCCATTCCATTAAAAGAAAACTAAATTATTTCTGGCAGAAACAATTATTTTATTTAGGATAGGATTAGAGAATATTGTTTTTAAGATTAAAAAATATACTTAAATACTTATAATATAATACTAATTTATATAATACAATACTTTTTTTAACTAGTCCAGTAGATATTTGAAGTGATTTACACAAGGCTTTTGTATTGTTTTTACATTGTTTTTATCAATCACAAACTGACACAGAAACAAACAGGTCAACTCATGGCATTTTAACTGAAGAATTTCTATAGTTGTCAGTAAAACATACAGACCTAAAGCAGCTTATGAAAAAGCGGAAGATGGAAGCTGCGTATTTTGTGTTAGCAGGGATCAGTTGGATTTCCTGTCTTTTGTGGATTTCAATCAAATATAACAGACAGACGACATAGATTTCCCATCACTAACATATGATTTCTGATCAGACAACTCCATATGTTTTACATTTCCTTGCAGAAATAGTGGATTACAGATATAAAGGGGATCAGTCAAACTTGAGGGTTGGAGCAGCTCAGAAAATCTTCCTCACAACTTCCTCCTGCTAAAAGTCTGTTTATCTTAGATAAAATGTGTAAAATAAATATATTGAAAACTAAAACTGCTTTTCTGTTGTAAGCTCACAGGTTTGTTCAGAACAACCTTTTTAAATAATAACAGTCAAATCCCCGCGCTAGATTATTATGAGTCAACCTGCAGATCTGTAGTTCAGTGACGTTTAATTGAAACATACAGTTAAAGTATGACTATTCGTTTCCCTTGTCTCGTAGGTTTTCTCCATCCTGCCCTCTCATGCACCTGCACATTGTAATGAGGTGATCACAGTATTCAAATACCAGACTGTGATCACATCGCATGCCTGCCCCATGTGTACACTTTCCTCTCTTTGTTAGCCCGCGGCATTGCACACACATGGAGACCTGGTCTGTTTCCTGCAGGCAAATGCAGCGAAGTATGTTTCTAATTATAAATCTGATGCAGGGTTAAGCACACTCTCTGCAGGCCACCATAGCCACCAGGATTTATGGTACCAGGGTCCAAGGTCCCAGGTCCGAAAACCCACCAGAAACACAAAGCTGTTCACTTTCTGTGGCTATAAATCTGACATGTATGGCTAGTGGCTGGCAGTTTGTGGCAAACTGATAGTGTTGTATCCTACGGGAGGTGTAAGAACAAATTAGTTCCTTGCACATGTCACTTTACTGCCTTCATAGATTTATTACATGGTGGACAAATAACTCTTTGAGCAGTTTCACATGAAGCTTTCTAGTGGAAATGTATATTTTTCAATCAGCACACTATATATTTGTCCAGTCCGTATTTATCAGCATGCTCCTCTTTCTAACTACAGTAGGTAAGATTTTTAGGTATAAAGTCAGCCGGTGACAGTTAGCATAAATGAGATGTAGTGGGAAATCATGTGGCCCAGATTACTAAAAAATATATAAATTTTAGCAACTAAATTTTATCAGCACATTATATCTTATTAGTTCAATGGGCACACATACAGAAATGTAACATTTACAAACACCTGAAACATATTGCTGAACAAAATAAAATCAAATAATGTGAAAGGCCCACACTGGTGCTGTTATCCCCAAAAAGAAACACAATGATCTAAAATTTGAACCAAACCCAAATGAATTCAGCTCTTGATTAATGTAGCCTGAGCCCTTTGATTATTAACAACAAGAGGAAATCCTCCAGAGACAGGAAAGTTTCCCTTTTGTGTCATAAAGATCCAAAATATTGTGCCAAAATGAAACTGGAATGTGGTAAACAATGTAAGGGAACAAACTGCCCACATCACAGAAGTGTTATTACCAGGATCTGGCATTGCAGGACACTTGATCATAGCAGTGTCATGTAAACCCCAGGGACCAATGACCTTAGTTTAGCACTTACAGGGAGTGATACAGACATGATGGCATCCAGGCTGTACTGTGATAAATGCCTCTTTGGGAATACACATGCGGTCAGGCATACTTAAGAACATAACACACCAGCCCTAAAAAGCTGCATGAGCCTTCCTATATATTGTTAATGACTAATAAGTCAGAGGAAAGCCGCCAAAATATTCGTAAACACAGGAAATTACATTGAATATGAAGGCAAAATCAGTCAGGCAGCAATGGAGTCAAGGTCAATGCAATATTGTTGATCATAGGAAGCTTGTCTCAGTTATTAACAATGACAAAAACAAACAGAGGTGGGTCTGTAGTTGGACATTTGGAGCAAGACAGCAACAAGTAGAAGTGGGGTTTTCCTACAGTGGAGCAGGGCTCTCCCGGGGCTTTCAAGACATGAAAGAGGCCCACTGAGCTGCCAGAATCCCTTTCAATGAACGGAGATTTGGCTGAGGAAAAAACTCCAATCCAGTACCTTCATTCCTTTGTTCATGTTCTCAAGTGTTCTTCTGGGAGGCCATAGGTGAACTGAGGGTTCTTTATCTAGGGTGTGACTGCAAACACACAGTAACTCCCTTGCTCTTGAATGTTTAAGACTGAGGTGTATAGTTCATAAACAGAACATGGCAGTGTATCAGACAGTGACTTTTAAACCACACACTTTCCATCTGATCTGGGCCTCTGGTGCCCTCCTTGCCAAAGTCAGAGGCTGGAGATGCTTGGGTTATGAATGAAACTTCAGGACATGGAGAAATGAGCAGATCTGAGGATTATATAAACTATTATCATTATAAATAATAAATAAAACGGGGCTTATTTACATTTTTTGTGCCACTACAATTTCATAGAATTTGCAGCCGAGTAGATGTTTGCAGTGGACTGATGTCAACTCCCTGATATCGGAAAGAAAATCCATATCCATGAGTACACAGACACCAAAGTCCACTGGTACTGGTAGAGCCCAGAGAACTCCCACAGCTTCACATGGGCTTTTACATCAACCAGCAATAGTAACCACAGCAGCTGAGTAACTCAATGGTTGCAGTGTGCACCTGGCATCGATCAGCTAACAGGTATTATGATGCACTGTGGTGAGATTTCACTGGCACTTTAGATGACACAGATGTGACTCAGTAAGTTGAGCAGGTTGTGTATCAGCAGCAGGCTTCAGTCCTCAGCTTCAAGTTCAAACTCGAATGATGGAATATAAATGACCATCAGTAGATTAGGGTAGAGTAACTGTATCTGAAAATATTAGATTAACCTTAAAAGCATCCAATGCACTTCATTCATTGTTCTGCCCCAAACAAACCCAGCAGTAAAGGTAAGGCAGTGATCTACAAAAGTGATGGCAAAGTGGAGTGATGGCGACATCTGCTGGTTAAATACTTAATACTGCGTCTGTTTGGGTGAAGCTAATCTGAGACCATCATGAAAGAGTTTGACAGAATACAAAGACGAAAAGCTTTAAGAATAAAGATGATGCTTCTCTTATATCCACACTGTGGATCACTGGTCTTGCATGAATCTATTTTCCTTGTTCCTTTTACTTACTTTCAACAGCAAACGATAAAATTAGAAACACAATTTCAGTTTTGTGCCAAACACTTAATGCATTTGTTTATAATTTCTATCCATCTGTTTTCTCAATCACTTATCAAGATAAGGATTATGGGGGTAATGGAGCCAATCCCAGCTGACATTGGGCATGAGACAGGGTACACAGTGGACAAAATAAATTATTAGTTATGTTGCAATATTGTTTTCTTCTGTAATTGATATCAAAGTGACTTACACATTGTGTCGAGTATTTGCTGCACCTATCAGCAAATTGTGGTACATTTTAATCACCTGGCCTATCTTCTTAAAGCAGCACGAGCCCACCCCCACTTCATTATCACCAGTGATTCTCTGTCAGTGACAATCATCACTGATCAGTCGTGATTACTGCAGAAGTGCTCACAGCATCATAGCAGGCACTAAGATAACAGATACTATGAAGATTAAACTGCTGCTTTAATGAAATACAAACACTGAACAACATATGACTTGACTTATTTGATTATTTGTGAAGTTAAGTGCATTTCAGTACATTAAAATGGGCCTGTGGATGTCCGGTCCACATACTACAGACAGAAAAGAAACGTAAGTGATTCAAAATGAAAAGTGATTCTATGTGAATTATGCAGAATGAGCAGCTAAAAAGCATGGTTTGTATTTGGAGGAAAATCATTACTCATCCACTCAACAGTAGGTTCAAATGATGGTGTTGCAACCTTAAAATGGAGCTGTAAAGTGGTAGATGACATTATAGAAAAACCACAGGAACTTGACTGAAGAGATGAAGAATGGAAAGTACAGCAACAGTTTCTAGCAGGAGATGCAACAAACACTGAAGAACCAGAGAAACAAACTCACTGAATATGAATTATGTTCTGACACCACTGATGTTACTCTGGAGCTCTGGTAGGACTGTGTTTTAATGTTGGATGTGTGAAATAACTAAGAGAAGCAGGATTTTAGTTTAGTTAGTTTGTGGGAAGTGAATGAAGATTCTTAGACCTAGAAAACAGGAAGGTTCTGTCTGACTTCCACAGTGGTTCAAATTAGGATTTTTGAATGCAGATGTCAGACAGGCGTGTGCGTGTGTCTACATTTTTAGCCTTGATCAAAAGTTTTAGTCCAATGTCAAGAAAGGATTTATGAACTCTGTAGTACATTTATTATGATTTTCTTGTGGAAGCTTTTTTTGACTGAACCATACTTATCTATTATACGTATCTCTCTGTTTGATTAGATGATATACTTTTATTTGTATATGACAGTGAAAATGTTACAAGAATGTAACTGTACAGGATCTACAGAACATGCAGAGTGAATATTTTTAATATCAAGACCAAAACCTCTATGGTGCAAACAATATAGGCAAGAGTGTTTGTTCTATCTAGATGTTTGAAGAAATAATAACTGCTTCACATTAATGTTTATTCTTTGCCTTTTTCCTCTCAGGACTCCAGACTGTAGCCAAAGAATATTCATCAGGTTACTAGAAGATCTCAAAAAAAGGAAACAGCAGGTTCACTAATTTAAACTGTCCTTAAACGCCTTACTATTACTCATGCATCAACATGTTTGCAGTGTTTTTTGTGTGTAGCTGATCAACATGGACGGTTGTGGAACACTTGAATATTCTTCTACCACTGAAGATGTGTTTAAATTTTTATTTTAAAATAAAAAGTAAATATTTACCTTGGACTTATCACTTACTTGAATTTTTTTTACTCCGTTTAGAACCTGATAGTATCAGGTTCATGCAGGAAGGCAGCCATGTGCTAGTATACTGGAAATGAAACTCCACGGTGACTGGAAACCAGCGGATGGCTTGAAGAGGGACCTGCAATCAGCAACTTTAGCGTGTAGACAACTGAAATGTGGCTCTGCTGTTTCAACTCAAGTAAAATCTTCTGCACTAAAAGATGTGTGGGGGATTTCTTCACTGAGGGAGCACGTATCACTGAGGCCCTGGCACTCCTCATCCAGAGTGGAGATAGCTTGCTCAGGTAACAACTTAAGTGACTCAGTTGCGATGGTTATTGTTTACAATTTGTTCATTATACTGACTGCTAATGGGTTTCTGACATTTACAACAAAGTTATCCAGGCAAATCTTTCTGTGTTTTCTTCAAGCTAGACAAGTAACCAGTAAGTGATCAAGTGATAATGTATTTTACTGTCTCAGTCAGCATCTGTTTTTACAGATCTGCTGTTACAACCAATAATTTTCATTTCTTCCTCTACTGATCGGTTCTACAAGTCCTCCAACTTCATCATCAGCTGCTCCATTAAACCACAGTATCCAGGAGGCGTTTTTTGAGCTAATCTTCACCACTTCTAACACAACACATAGCTACACCCAGAACGCAGTCAATAACACCGCACACTTCCTGTTTCCTGCTGCAGACCATGACCACGAAGGGAACTACAGCTGTTTATCACATCTATGTATTCTCTCGTGAATTCTCCTCTGGGAGTCGGTCCCTCTTTCTCAGTATCTCAGGTGACATGAGAGAAAACCTCCCATAGTCCAAATACATGCAGTTAGGCTAAGTGGTGACTCTTTGTCTGTCTCTACACTTCACCTGTGAATAGACTGGCAACCTGTCCAGAGTGTATCCTGTCTCACCCAGTGATAGCTAAAATTGGCTCCAGCACCACCACAAGGAGGAATTTTTTTTTATTTTATTTCCACAAAAAGTTATTGTATACTTACTTGGACTGCACAGACTTTATGACTTATGCATTTTTAGAAGACACCAGCTACCATGTCTCTCCAGGTCACCAGGAGGCAAGAACACATTGCTAATGACAACCTTGATGAATCCAGAGCTAAAGTTGGGCCAAATGATTTGGCAGTGAACCAGGTAACAGGTCTCTGAGGATCGCACATCGTATCCAGTGAATCATCTTCTTAGGCAACACAATTTCAGTTAGAGATGTTTGACGTCGAAGAAAGAAATACGCACATTCAAAACACTGAGCACTGGTGACGTGTATAGTTTAGTCCAGTACAAGTGTTTAAATGCAGTTTTGAGGTAACTTGTCTTTATTCAAATATTTCCATTTACTTTTTGATAATTCTTTGCATCCCTTGAGAGGGAAATGCTCTTTTTAACTCCCCCCAAAAAGAGTATACTGCTTCAACATTTATGTTGAACTCACTTTAATTGCATTTGATCAGTCAAAATTGTCAGAGTTGCTAGAACAGAAGAGAACATAATGGAAACTCACATATGGAGTAACACGCAATATTTGATGTGCTGCAGGGTGTTGACCATAAACCTGACAATGGTATTTAAAGCAGGTTTTTCTTTCCTTTTAGATTTTGTGTGATGTATTAACACACTCGATTAAAACGTTTATATTCTGTATGCCAGTCTGGGCGTGAGGCTCTAACAACGTTGAGTTTTTTTAAATGTACTTTACTGAATGCTATTTCATTCTAAGTGAAGGAATTTCAGTGCATTTCTCAGGTTGATAGGTGCAATGTAATTAATTTAAAATGTGACACACTTTTTGTTAAAATGAAAAACAGTGTCACTTGCAGTAGATAAAGCAAAATTTTATTTAACTTTTTTTCTTCTTCACTGGTTATCACACAAAGATAATCTTTGAAACCTTAACATATTACTGTCAACATTGATTCCCAGCCATGTTGTTTCACTTTAAAGTCCACAGACCTGCAGAGACCTATAAATGTATATCCTTACATTTCAATAACAACTTGACTACAACATTCACAATAGGCACATTAAACACAAAGCTGCTGTGACACCAGGAACAATGGTATAAAGTTATATTATTTGCTTTTATTTATCATCATATAAAGCTATTGACTTAATGAATAATCTGTACATCATTTTAAATTTCCAAACACCTTCTCAAAACCTGGTCTGTCCACTACATGCCCAAAATGAGTGGAGAAATACAATGTCTGATGGGTGCTGTAGCGCTTTAATTTCAGTATTGTTTCATTTGTAGAGTCTCCTGTATCCCCAATGGTCATAACATCTGACACAGGCAAGAAGATATCATGTCGCCTGCCCCAAAAGGTGAGGTGGGACACTTTGAGTGTAGTCTGCGATGGGTCCAGGTACATCATCCCCGCAACCCTCCTAAAGAAGTGGCTAGCAGTGTAAAGCATGACACCAGCAAACAGAGCTATCCCTGTAGTGTAGCTGACAAGAAAGAAAGAGACATTTCCCTGGAGGTAGAGATAATATACAGGGGGCAAGATGACCACAGTGATTGCAGTTTGGAGTAGTTTGAGCCTGGACACAGCTCGGAGAAGCTTAATGTGCGGGAGGGTGTAAATCATAGTGTACTTCTGTGTGGCTGAGTCAGAGTACCTGACCAGTCCTGTGATTTTCGGTATAACCAGTCCATGGAAGCTCTGCTGGATGGATGGATGACACTGTGAACGAGGCTGAACACCAGAAGATATCCGACCTGTGAGCAGACATGATCCTCTGATACAGGACAGGACTTGGGGGGTTAGCCTGTGCAGCAGCACTGATCTCATCTGTAAACATCCAAAAGATAGATCCGACACTGACCTCAACGTGCTTGCAGGGGAGACAAAATAGCCTTTAGCCAAACAACTCCAAAATATTTGAATTATAGTTTAGTTATAACAGTTATTATTTTTAATTGTTTTCTAAATTTACAAATCAGTTGTTTAATTGAAACAAACCCAACACAGAGATACATAATCAACGTCCAATAATAAAAACACTATGAAAACCACACGAGACAGACAGTCCAGGTATAGCAAGTGTTAGCTTATGTGGCTAATAATCCAACATTCACCTTTTCTGATCACTTAAAAGTAATATACGAAGAAAAAACGAGCTCACCATAACTGTGGACAGGCTGAACCAGGGAAAAAAAGGAAATTACAAGTGAGAGGTAACAGTTTCACAAACACCTCACTGGTAGCTAATATGAAATATTCACTTTGACCCGGACGCTCCTTCGTTCTTCTTCCTCTTCTCTTCTCCTCATGTTTATCGGATTATACGACCATTACCGCCACCTACAGTGTTGGACTGGGGATCGCAATGGTTAAATGATGATACTAATTAAATAAACTAATAAAAAAGTTAAGTTAAGTTATCTGTCTTTCTTTTCTGTATTGGAGACAGTCTAAAAATACATGCTTTACAGTTTTCTTATGATGTTCTCACTTTTTTAACTGTTTCCACTGTGCTATTAAGACCCATGTGACCAAAACTCATTCTACAAAACATATCTTCCTCCCTCCTATTTCTAATGCTTCCTCTTATTTCTCCTACTTTCCACTGGATTGTACAATAGTATCAGCTCTAACATCCTTTTGTTCATGACTAAGCTTAAGATAGACATTTTCCTTATGGTGAATACAATTATCCCTGTGGGTAAATATTACATTTATATTTGTAAATGGAGAAATATTAAATATTAATTCATTTAAAATTCATAATTTCTCCTTACTCAAAAACACGAACTTGAAGAGCAGATATGAAAGGCATGACAGGTATCCAAGGTCATGTAAAAATATCTTTGAAGGACTGTAATTTTGTCAGTGTTTTTTCATAGTCTTTATACTGAATCAATATCTCCTTTACAAAATATTGTTGTGTTTCCTCTCTTGTTGTCCTACTGTTAATAAACTGACTATGAAATGTTTCTTTCCTCTTGTCGTGTGTTGTAAATGTTCAGTAAAAGGGAAGTTTGACATAACCTTGCACCAATAACCTATGTCATGTTGCATGTATGTGTTTTATAAACGTGTAATAAAGTAAAAAAAAAAAAAAGAGGTGGAACACTGACCACAACACGACTTCCGGTTTCTGCTTGCCGTGTCCTGCCGGTCCTGTTCCTGAATAGACGATTCATTGCTTCTGTTGAGTAGCTAATGTTATCTCGTTGACAGGTGGAGTATGAGACTTTTTCTGGGGCAGGTTACCAGGGGACTGTTAGCTAACGTCAGCTAACGTTAACACTGAACTGACAGGCGGCGGTGCGTTTGAGTCCAGCTGCTACCTTCAGTTGTTTGGACGCACGGAGACAAAGACGACACCAATGTCGCAGCTGGGAGATGAAGTCACTCTTTACTCGGTCGTCTTCGTGGTGGTCTTGCTCGGTACCCGGAGCCCGGTGTGGACGACGGTCCTAACCGCCTCCCTCTACCTCTTTCTGGCTATGTTCCGGTTCCCCCAGGTACCGACCAGCCGAGCCCGGCAGGTTCTGCACCCAACCAAGGGCACGGTGGGCTCCGGCAAGGTGTCGGTGGTCGCTCACCGGGGCGGTGGACACGACGCACCGGAGAATACGATCGCAGCCATCCGTGAGGTGAGAGGAGAGAGGCAGTGGTTTGTTATGTGAGTGGACATCAAAAACGGTGAGAACAGACATAGGCCCAGTTTAAGGCAGTGTTGAAAATTAACTACACTTAAATCAATATTAATTTAAAAGAGTTTCTTCTTTTCATGTGAAATCACTTTTCCTAGCAACTCTGAACCATATAATACTGTAATGTCAACATTGTAGGCGTAGAGCTTGAGACATTTTTAGCCGCCTAGAATAATTAGCTTTAAACTCTTTTACTTGTCTCCTTTACTCTAGGCCAGTAGGAATGGGGCAACAGGTGTGGAGCTGGACCTGGAGTTCTCAGCAGACGGTGTCCCAGTACTGATGCACGATGACACTGTAGACCGGACCACCAACGGGTCGGGATCTCTCAGTCAGATGAGATTTTCTGACTTGAGTAAACTGGACGCAGCTGCTAAACATCGTCTCCGGTGAGACAAAAGCACATACAGCAGCTATAAAGCATAAACAAGCACACTGACATTGAATAATCCCTTCTTTTTCTTTTTTTACAGTGGATGCTTTAGATTTAGGATGATGCGCTTTTTTTCAGGCTGATACAAAACTAGTATGTATTAGTTTATGTTAGAGATAGTTTTGTTTAGAGATTTGTTTTCTAACTGTTTGTAAAGTAAAAAATATGTTTACGCCTTGCAGGCGTTGGCAGCAGGTAAGACAAGTCATGCATGTTTTCTGTGGACAGCTGGTGGATAAAGGTGTTGAATAGTGTTGGCCACATTCCACAAATTCTAGGCATTTCTTCTGTCACTCATATTTTATGAAGTAAAATTGCCTGGAAAAACACTTTGCTATAATAAATCCAAAGACGAGAGAAACAAGTAGCTATAAATACAGAAGTAAGCTGATGGTAACACAGGTAAGCCAGATATTCCAGAGGGTTTCTAAAAAAAGCTGACTTCAAAACAAACAAAAGAAGAAAGTTGGATATAAAACAGAACCTTGAAATCAAGGTAACAAGGAAGGACGCATCTAAAATAGATGCAAATGAAAACAGCTACAGTACGAAGTTGCTACAAGAACGTCAGTCTAGTAATAAGAGAAACAGAAAACTTAATTTTCTTTATCACTAACATTACAAAATATTACAAAACAAAAATGTTTAAATTTTTATAGACATGAACAGATTACTGTAAATGGATAAGCTCATCATATTCAGATGACACAACAATATATCTACCTCATGTACAAATACAAATGGAGAACAGTGAATACAATTAAACTCAGTTTATGTATATAAAGATAAATCACAACGAGAGTAATCTCAAGGCACTTTTAAGACCTTACAGAATATAACTATATATAGAAAACAAGGGTGTGCATGGTTTCAGTGTTGTTGTGAGTGGCAGAGTTGCAATGAGGAAACTGCTACTATGCAAAAAACATTGCTGAAATTAGAAGAATGTTCTTTGGACAGATGAGATTGAAGCTCAGCATAAAGAGGATTAGCAGCAAGACAACAACCTTGCACAAACTAATAATTACACATGTCGATGTCTCCTCTTTTACCAGGGAGAAATTTGCTGGGCAGAAGATCCCAACCCTGGAGGATGCAGTGGAGGAATGCATCAAACTGCAGCTTACCATCTACTTCGATGTCAAAGGTCATCCAGATGAGGTGCAGCCAACAGAACTAACAAACAAAACAGCTTGATTGTGTGCAATCTCTATGTTATACTTTGTTGATTTAATTGATCTGAACCCAGTCAACATTGCCTAATGATGAGAACATGATGTTATGATTATGATGGTCCACAAATAGCTTTTACAGTTCCTTAGTACAAAGTGATCGAACTATACTGTTTAAATGTTCCAGTCCTGAAACAACAGGTCAGTGAATAAATTAATCATGTAATCAGCAGGTAATTATTACTTTTATAAGGGTGAGTGAATTAATTTATTAGTTTCCCTCGTGATTCATGTGTTCGGTGATTCTGAATTTATTCACAAATGCATAAAAAAAGCCAAACAACAATATTATATGTAATTCTAAGATATAACTTTTCATGTAGTCTGTGTGCAACAGAAAGATAACAGAAGATGAATTAATAGCTAAACAATCACTGGTTTGATGGCTCGTCACTGCCAGTGACATGTACTAGAATACTTGTTTTAGTTCGTACTGAATTATGCAACAAACCAAATCCCCAAAACACACAAACACGCGTACAAATTGTCAAACAGTGAGGACATGGATAAGTGATGTTGTGGTGTAGTTTGTTTACAGGGTGATATTTTGCATCATTACTAGATGTTCCTTGTAGATTTGTGCTCAAACAACTTGCAGTATTCTTTCTAATGTGAAAATATGACTTTATCGTTTCATGCTTCCAGCTGAAAGCTGTTGCAGGGTTCATGCTGATTAATTCTGTATAATAAAAAACAAACATTTAAGTTTGTATCAGTGTACTTTCAACCACTTGACACGTGGTTTGCTAACTCAGCACATTTTCAGATGACTAAGGAATGCAGACCTTCATTCGTGGTTGTTGTTTCAGCCAGTGATATTCTTGAGCTCAGGACCCACAGCAGTGTGTTTAGACATACACAGCTGCTAGTTAGCATCACATGGTTGGACACAAACACACACACACTGTACACAGTTGACTGACCTACAATAACAGCGTGTTTCTCCTCTCCTCTCAGGCAGCCGCAGCCCTTAAAGAATTGTATAAGAAACATCCAGTTCTCTACAACAGCAGCATCGTCTGTTCCTTTGAGCCCAAAGTTATCTACAGGGTAAGAGGGATCTTACATACATTTGTTGGATCTTAGTGTTTGTGTGCAGCATACTGTTCTTAAACAAAGTGCTGGCTGTGTACGTTTGGTTAACCAGCCTGCACACCTTGCTGCAACACCAACACCAAGTGAAATGGTTTGTTCTGGTCATATCCACTGCATGTTTACCATATTTCTGGAGACCTTTACCTGTCTTTGACTGAATAATGCTATTGAAAACCAAACTATAATACTGAAGTTACTGAGTTGCTGAGTTATTCTGTTTATAGGACATTTTGAGCTCAAACCCTGTACTGAACAGTCGGGTACAGCACATGTAGCATGTGTTTAAATCACTGTTATATCTGTCAACATTTGTCAAAATGTAATCCTTGTGTCTGTTCCACTCTGGCCCAGATGAGACAGAGTGATCCAGAAGTGGTCACAGCATTAACCCACAGGCTGTGGAGCCTGAGTCGTTTTGGAGATGGCTTGCCGCGTTTCTCATCACTATGGGAACACCACTGGATGACACTAATGGACGTGGTGTTGAACTTGGCCCACCATCACGTGCTGTGGAAGCTGTGTGGAATCTCAGCCTTTCTGGTCCAAAAGAACTTTGTTTCACCGTGAGTTTCTGCTGACACTGTCATATTTTCTCATCCAAGCTAGAATTTCGTTTAAGGATACAAAAGACACAGTCGTGAGACTGTAGTTCTTCAGTACACAGTACGTGTACTGTATGTGTACTAGACCAATATCTAATACATGTTAAGGATATGGATGTTTAAATGTTCTTAATGCTTGATGAAACCACAGATTGTCTGAGGTAGATCATTTGAACATATGTCATATAAGGGTACTTCACTGGCTGTTTGAAGGCGTACAGTATGAACAACCTTTAACAGTGGACTTGTTTTAAAATGTCTACATCATGTTTACAGCAGACAATACCTTTCCTGTGTGTCTGCAGGGACTATGTGCAGTACTGGGCCCAGAGAAATGTGGAGGTCGTAGCCTGGACAGTCAACACAAAAGTAGAGAAAGAGTATTACCATGAGCTGCTACAAGTCAACTACATCACTGACAGCCTGGTGGAAGACTGCGAACCTCATTACTGAGAAACACGTGAATGCAGCACATATGAGTATTCTCAAACACATAGTTATTATAAAGATAAATACACACATAGAACCAACATATCACTACTCATCAACCATGTGTGGCATCAGGTAAGAGAACATACGCCACTGTTTTTGTGACATTTTTAAGCACACTGTCACTTCTGTGATTGTGTTTATGTTTGTTTGAGGCAGTGAGACTGGGTCTCATACCTAATAACAAGACACTAGGTAACAGGTTTTATTCTGACTGAACCATTTTTAATTTGATGAAGAATTCAGTCACACATGTTGATGCACCTGACGTGTGTTTATACTAGTGCTGGGCAGCGATTAGAATCTTAAATTGATCTCTGTATCGCGCACAGCTCCGTTCTGATCTGCGCACACACAGAGAGACACAGACACACACACACGGAGCGCACGTCGCAAAAACATTATTAAAAGAAACAAAAAAATAAACACGAGCGCCATGAATCCTTTAAGTGTTTATGTCCGTTGTCTGTGTGATTTGCTGCATCAACGGTCTGTATTGTATTTAAGTGATACAAGTTCTTTGGTGATAAGAAAATTCAACTTTGCAGTGGTTACAAATAATTGTGGTTCTATCAAATCTGCCATGTGGAAGAGATTTAAAATTAAAATGTACTTGTAAAAGTTCAGTGCCTTCAGTCCTTTGCAGCAGACTTAGGCCCACCCCCAAATGCTCTCATTGGTTGAGACGTGCGCCGCCGCCAATCCAAAGCCAGTACTGATCAACATCCCACTCCTCCTGTGACCCACTGTTGTGTATGTGTGTGTATTTAGACCCAGTGAGCGACGGACTTTCATCATCATCATCATAATAATAACGAAAGTACATTAACACGCGATAATAATTATTGGTGACAATTAATTAATGCGTTAACATTCCCAGCCCTAGTTTATACACATTTGAAAAGAAATATTTTGCGTGTCTATAATAAAAGTGAAACAAATGTACTGTATTCACCAACTCAGGAGTGCTATGAGTTTTTTTTGTTTTATTTAACTGCCTGTAATGTCATGCACTGTCTGTGCTTACTAGTTTAGAATTAACAGAAACAAACATTTTATACCTGTGAAAAATGCATAAATGAAACTTAAATGTAGAATAGAATAAGATATATATACATTTTTGTGTCACTTTTCTGTGTGACACCTATTATTTTTTCCTGAATAATCTTCTAATTTTTAAATGAATCATGGCTGCACAGTGCCGTGTGTGGCATATTCAGGGTGTGTATATAAACATAACGTGGTACAGTTTAGTACCAGGTTATTATTTCTAAATAATTATGTGAGACTATTTAGGAAACATCCTGACAAAGCAAATGACATTGATCCAAGTGCTATTTCAGTCTTGCCTCTGTCAGTGCATCTCTTATAGTGAAAAATCATTCTGTGCTCATTTCCTGTTGATCCACACAATGAGGAACTAGATTTTTATATGTATTTAAGTAACCCAGTACTGTATATGAAAATACAGTAGGCCTGAGCAAAGGAACAGTAAAGGACCAGGTAAGATAAAGGAGTTAAAGATGGAGTCAATCGTCTTTTTATGAGGCTTTAAAACTGCAGTAGATCAGAGACACTGACTGCTGTCAGTGAGTATAACAGACTAACCTCTGAAATATAAGGCAGACCCTCACATAAGTCTTGTAGTAGGCAAAACATGACAAAATATGAAATGAGATTAAAATAACAACTCTGAGTTGTGTACTGTTACAACAGTCACATGCACTGTGACAAAGGTGTAAGACACTTGGCTACATGTAATCACATATGATTGTTCTTTCCATTTGATCTGAATTTATTCTCAGCTTCAGGTGAATTTATTTAATTGTCATTATTTGTCTAAATATTGAAAAACAGAATAATGAAGATTTGATTTCATGTGATTGAGTACTGTAATGAATGAACTAAATAAAATGCTGGATAACTCATTTCAAAGTGAAAATGTTATCATTCGGTGCTTCCTCGCACCTCGGGACAGCTGACATCAAACAGGTTTCAGCAGACATTCTGCACCTAGACCCTACACGAGACATTGAAATTATACTGTAGGTTGCCACCAAACCTAAATTTGCATTAGAAGGAAATCATTGACACACAATCTCAGACGTTGAGAAACATATATATATAGACAATACATACATACATAGATTTTGTTTGTTTGATCACACAACCTGGAAAAACTATTATTTGTAAAGAGCTTAGTTAAGGAGTTAAGAATTAAGGAGTAGAAAGTTACAGGACATCCAGACCTTTATGTATTTTAAACATGCTTGAAGTTTTACTAATTGGTTTGTTTCATCTGATTTCATAGATAAATATAGCTGGGTATCATCCGCATAGCAATGAAGGTTTATAGAGTGTTTACTTATAATATTGCCTAGCTGAGACATGTATAAAGTAAAAAGAATTGGTCCAAGGAAAGAACCCTGTGGGACCCCATGATTAACTTTCGTGTGCATGGAAGACTCTTATTAACAAATTGGAATCAGTCTGACAGATAGGATTTAAACCATCTTAGTGCTGTTCCTTTATTCCCAATGACATGTTCCAGTCCGTATTACAAAATGTGATCAATAGTGTCAAATGCAGCACTACAATCTGATAAGATGAGTATAAAGACAAGTCCATTGTCTAAGAAGATTGTTTGTGACTATTACCAGTGCTGATTCTGTACTATGATTTACTGATCATTTATGTACTGATGATTTACACTGACTGAAAATCTTCCTACAGATTTTTCCTGAGCAGGTGGTCACATAGTTGCTTTGCCACAGCTTTATGAATTGCACTAACTTAATCCAGTATCTTGACAATGTACTATTTGGAGTGCTTGGCCCTCCAAAGTATATTGTTATTGTCAACAGATGGTGAATACTAATAACTTTCCTGCAGATAATCTGTGCACACTATTCTAAACAGACACTGTCTATCTTGTGAAAGTGTAGAGGGACAATATGAAAGCTGATAAATGTACCTATTTCAGCACAAATTGTCCATCTGACCGTAGTCTGGCCTCTCTACTGTTAATGCTAAGCCTGTATAGTGTGGACTGTTGATGATTAGCCTCTTGGCCTAGAGACTCAGGTGACTGACCCAGATAGTACAGATGAACTGGGGGATGAGTGGGCGGTGTAGTGTTGGATATCACACTGGATAAGCCTGTCTGAGCTGCTTCTTGTCCCAGCTGATTTTCGGTTACGGGACGCTGACCGTCAGCTCACACTGTGTCGACTCAGGTGATTTTTACCTGCACAACAGAGGTTACCTGTGTCATATATTTAAAAGGTATCCAGTAGTACAATAAGCCATTATATAGTATAAAGTGACAATAAAGGTCAGGTTTATAAATGTATTATATGTGCCACTATGTATGCTGTCAGTCCCTGAATGTTAGTTAAATTGTAATTTTCTGACAGAATGTGAAGATTTATTATCTAATAATAATTAGGCTGGAAGTTTCTTCATTTTTTTCTTCACTGATAATTCGTTTGGTTTAATAGGTGAAAGGTGATCGCTGCCGCTCCTCCCAGAAAACTACGTGTGAGGGGCGTGCAGCGACGTCACTAACGGGAGGGGGGGGGGGGGTGCCCATATGCGTAAAGTAGTCCGACCACATGTAAACAGAAACACCGTGAGCGGAAATCAAAATACCCTAAGTCCAAAATAAAATCCACCAAAGGTAGTAACCCGCAGATACGTCCAAAATATTAATGAATTACCTTAAGACTCAATTTAAAACAATTTAAAAATAGATCTAAATGTAAGTATAATAACTAAAAATAATAAAGATAATGATGAATGTGTTATGTAACTATCTACAGAAACTGTGCCCAGTTGCAATAAAGTTGCAAACCAAACCCAACCAAAGTCAAATATGAAAATTCCTTTGTGAATGAAATAAGAAACATAAAACAATGCAAAATAGAAACAGTGACTACTGCAACACAGAGACATACCCTCTCACTGCCTTCGTCTTAAAAAAAAAGGGCATTTATTTTGAAACTTCCCACCGGAAATGGGGTTCTTCATTCTGACTGGCTCGACTCTGGCCGAGCATGGTATGTTTCCGTCCTGATGAAAATATCAAAGTGTGCGGTGTCCTTGTGTCCTGTCAGACAGCGGAGGTGTCGCAGTCAGTCTCAGCGGTGCAGAGAGGGCGGAGTGACCGGTCCCGAGTGTCACTGTCCACGGAAGTTACAAACCACAGTGCCCCCCTGGAAGTGGCTGGTCCCCGGCATGTGGAGCCACTTTCTCCTTGATTGACCTACACGCCACCTCCCAGGAGCTGCGTACGTCGGTTTACTACACCTGCTGGTCAGGAGGAGCACCGGGGTGCGTATTAAAGAAAACACAGTGAAAGCGAGGATCCTGCAGGTTTCAGACCGACTCAGGAGCAGCTGACCTGGGGAACAAAATAAGATACGTCACGATTTTTCCCAATCGTGGCTGCGTCAGGAGAGGCGGAAAGAGGGCTGGAAGTTGCAGAGTTAGCAGTCCATGTTTGAACCAGATATTTAAAAAGACAGATTTTAAAACACTACTACAGATTATTTTTGATCTTGCCGGCGTTCACATGATGTACACAATCACACGGGGTCCCAGCAAACTTGTTACACAACGGAGGACAGGTGAGTGAAAATGTCTGTGGACATGATGCAATGTTAACGCCACACAACTCCTGGCTCACTGGAGTGAAAGTTTGCAGGTTATTGCATTCGTTAAAGTTTCAGAGGAATTAAAGACAATACCTGTGCAGAGCATGAAAACTATTTAACAATTAAAAAAAGATGTATTTATTGTTTTATGTCAGGTCCTACACAACAGTTCGAGAATAAATTCAGCGACCTGAAGCTGAAGCAGACATCTTGGCTCACGTCAAAGTAAGTATCAGCTCATATGTTGCGCTCTCTGTATTTTTTCATTATTCCAACATTATTTACATGTGCCGCGTGGGCCCAAAATACTCTGCACGTGCGCACTGGGTGCGATCGCGTAGCGCCGGCGACAGTCGTGCGTCCATTATCGGACAGAACCTCTCTGGGGCTCAGGCGAGCTGACGGTACCGTGGATGATACACCCGACGGCTCCTCTGCCTGTGCCCGGGTGCTGACGGCCCGTGAAGCCAGTTTGAGTGACTCTTTGTATCTTGTTGTGACTCTCAAAGCAGCAGGAGCCCTTGTGATTCCTTGAATCACGGCAACTGGACTTCTTTCTTTAAAGAAAGAAGCTGTTGCCATGACTCAATCTTCAGACAAGGTTATGTAATAAACTACAAGATGTGCAAGTACACATGATTTTCTTGCTATTCTAAAAATATTTTCTGCTTTTTATAATATAGGGTCATTTAAGCAATTAAATAAAGAAAAGAGGAAAACAAAACGTTAGTGTGTCTTCATGTTTATAAATCTGTTTCCCGACTTATTTAAGTGGGCATTAAGTTATTAATGCTGAAGACATAACATAAGGCACAAAAATCACCAGCACTTAATCCACAAAGTAACTTTGCAGCATTAACTGATTCCATCTCTGTGAGATTTAACTCCTCACAATCCCCAAGCTGACATCTGTAATTAACCCTGTCTGCCCTCTGCAGCTCTCCGCCCCCCAAGATCGTCTTCAACCGCCTCAACGGGAAGCGCTACCACGGTGCAGCCCCGCAGAAACCTGACAGCCCAGCAGAGGGTTTCACTCCCGCACACGAGGAAAACGTTCAGTTTGTGTATGAAGGTAATGGTTGCAGGCTCATATCTTGTAGTAACTCAGGGTTAATGGTTTCACAGGTCCTCAGGTTCAAAATTTAAGTTAGGTTTACAATTGAAGTTTACAGACAACAGCCCTACAAATAAGATTTAATTTGACACGGAGAATCCTTCACAAGACAGTTGCCCACAGTTAAGTCATGGCCATGCACCATTCACCATTGGTTTGAAATTTACCCAGCATGCCCAAGCACATTAAATACCCAGGTGACAGTGAATGAATCAGCATGAATCAGCTGTCTGTGTTTCTCTTGGACTGCTGTCAGATAAGGCCACCCTGTGACGACCATAAAGTTCGTCCAGGGCCAGCGCTTCCTTTTAACTGTTCAGTCCTGAAGATAAAAAAAAAAAAAAAAACCTCAAACAGTCGGAGGTGTTTGAACACAAAACTCCTGATGGGTTTCGTTTCAGTTGAACCTGTTGACTGTGACAAACATGACATGTCATATTGATGGTGTTTACATGCTCCCCCCTGCACACACACAACTGATGTATTCCTATTTGTTGTTCATGTTTGAAGTCCTTACATTCGTTTAAGTGTCCTGGCTGCACTAACCCTAAATAAATGTCTCGCTGAATATTTGCATTCAAGGCAAGCTGCAGACCCTAGAGCCAAAACCTTGAGGTTTATCTGGGGGTGAGACTGGAAAACCTTCACTCACAGCTGATAATCTCACACCACAGACCAGTCCAGCCCTCTGATGAGGGCATTACGCTGCAGTAGTGTTTGCAAATGATCTTTTTTGCACATTAGCTTAAAAGTGGACCACGCATGTGCTGCTGCGATGCAGTGGAGGCTTTATTCTTCTGAATGTCCAAATTAAGAAAGAAAAATAAGAAGTGAATGCCAAGTTGTTCTGTTTTCATAGCCTGTTTCCAAAAGGCCATATTCCTCTTGACTAAATATGCGTTTAAGGATTATTCAGCACAAACTGTGTTTTTGTTTGGGTGCAGCATGGCAGGAGGTGGAGCAGAAGCTGGGGGATGGTGACACTGAGGAGTCAACCAACAGCCAGGGGCCCGTTCAGTATTGTGAAAAGACCCCCAGCGCTGCAATGAAGAGTAAGTACATGCATCTCCCTCTCTCCACATTGACTTTTTTTTCTTAATTCATTCATGTAGTAAAATTTCTCAAAGAATAAAACAATGTGAAACTGCCCCTATTAATCTCACAGCTTCATAGTATCCTGACAGATAAATCTCCTACTGCTCAGCACCTCTCTGAACTTTGAGCCTGTAATCTCACCATATTTTAATCATTCACGATTATTTACGCCACTAGAAAGCTTAATGGCTCCACAAGACCTACCTGCATGAGCTTTATTTGTAACCAGAGGGCTACTGTTGTTTTTAAAAATTTAACCCTTCTTTGGTATCTGAGAACCTGGTTAAACCAGCTTTGGCTAGTGATCACAGCATCTGGACTCTCACACACCTGCCTAAACTGGTTCCTGCTGTGGCTCGGTGCTGTCAGTAAAAATATCTTTAATGGGACAGCCTGTTTTTTTCCCTGTGCAGACTTTGTGCCCATAGACCTGGAGGAGTGGTGGGCCCAGCGCTTCCTTGCCAACATCGCTAACTTGTCGTGACTGAGTGCGGCTCGAGTCAGGACAGGAAGTACCACGTTGATGCTCTGTTCGTGAAGACATCGCATAAGTGGAGAGAAGCAGAATCTGCGATGCAAAGAGGTCGTACATAATTGGAAATGGTGCCCTGTGCTTCACGCTGATGTAGAGAAATCAGAGGGCACAACATGAAACCGCCCCCTGATACAGCAACAGTGACCAGACTGCGATCTCTGACAGGGTGGACTTGATGTTGAGCTGCTACGAAGGACCTGTCTCTCTCTCTACTAGAATGACACGTTGGATAGAAGTTCTGAGATTTTTCTAGTTAAAGAACCTGCCCCCTTTTCTGAAGTGTGCTCAGCTGTATGTATGTCCTGGCTGATCTTTGAATATAATGCAACTGATGAACCAAAAAAAAGAAATAAAAGTAAAATGTTTTTTCAAAAATTTCCTGTGTGGAATCAGTTCTTTCATCATTTAATCCCTCCAATTTCCACAAACTCCAGACATGGTATAGATAAATGTCATGCTCATACTTAGCTTTTGAACCATCATAACGATGCAGACAGAAGCTGTTTAAAATCTTTAAATCTTTATTTTTTGAATAAAATGAACTGTTTGTGAGACAATAACATTCACATTTTTTTATTTTCACAATGGGAGTTCATAATAAATGCAATATTTGAAATGGTATTTTATTTAAAACCTACCCTGAAGAAACCTGATATGTTAACATGGTTTTTGAATCTTGAACATATTGACACGCTGAATTTTGAACAGTGAAGTGAAGCGACTTTTTAATTGAAAGCCGCATGTCCAGGAGGTCTTTAAACTCTTCATAATTTATTTTCCTTGTGGCATCCCTCAAAGTTCTTTTCAGACAAATGTTCAAAAACTGAAGTCAAACCTGCCACTTCTATTTTTAATTTACAGCTGTAACACCTTTTTTCCTGCTCGCTCTACTTTCTCCCAATGCCTTTGCTCCTCTGCCTGTCCTCTTGCCCCGCCTGCGGCTGGGTGCAGACTGCCCTGGCTTGGCAGTGGTGAAGGTGACACACTGAGAGTCCAGATAGTCCACCAGCTTGGCAGCACCTAGGTGGATCCCAGCTGCCTTTAGTTTCTCCTGAAACTGGGACAGAACCAGAGGTTTGAACTGGAGGATCTGACCGTACAGGTCGGAATTAGACAGGATGAAGGAGCGCACCGCTTGGAGACTATCCTGAAGGCGATTCGCTGCCTGAGATGCAGAGATTCCACCATCGCTGTCTGAGTCACCACTGGAGGGGAGGCACAGCTCTGGATTGGACCTGATGAAACAGAAATAGTTACAAATAAAAAAGCTACACAAAAAAAACTATTATATGGTGTCACATTTCTGCTGTCAAGAAGAGTGAAGACTTCTGTCTGTTTAGAATCGTTACATCCCTAATATCTATTAGCAGGTTTCCACCGTAGGGATCAGGAACATGTTGAGTAAGTTCTCAGTGTGTCACCTTCACTTTTCTAGAAGGAAAAAAAAGTGAAGGTGACACCAGATAAAAGTCATTCTGTAGTAGAACTACTTTAAAATTCAGGGTCATTGTCCTGCTGCATCACCCAACTTATTCTGTGCTTCATGTAACCGACAGCCAGCCTGACATTATCCTGTAGGACATCTTGATAAACGTAGGAATTCGTTTTACCCTTTACAACGCAAAGTTGTCCCGGTCCAGAGGCAGTAAAGCAGCCCCAAATCACGATGCTCCCTCCGCCAAAATTTACTGTTGGGATGATGTTTTTAATGTTGATTCACTGTTCTATTTTACCGTCAAACATAAAGTTGTGTGTTCTTCTCAAACAAGTCTTTGTTTAATCTGCCCTCGTTGTCAGTAGTTTTGTGTGAGTGTCAAACAAAATTCAAGTGTGCTGCAATGCTTTTTTAGAGAGCAATGGCTTCCTCCTGGGTGCCCAGGTCTATGGAGAGTAGCAAATCAACAACTCTTGATCGTACAGTGCAAACAGCAGCTGGTGTTGCTAGTGAATAGCACATTGACACTGTCTTTAGTGGACTCAAGATTTGCCAACATCTGACTCCAGCTGACATTTAGTGACATCAGTAGCCCAGTGTTGCTGTTACTTGTACCACCACTCTGTATTTGCATCCGGTGTGCGAAATGAAGACTGAATGACTTGTCAAGATGAGAATACATGTTACGTGTCATGACCAATTTATGCAGAATAACATTATTGAAACAGGACCATTACATTTTCAGTTTAGTGAAAGTTTATATGCAGATATGAGGTTTTTTATTTATTTGTACTTATTTTGGACCTCTTGTCCCTTATGTGTTGTTTAAGTGAACGTCTTGTGATCAATATCATCTTGACCAACATTAAAGCTTGCCATAAACAGAATATTGAGTCCATGAATACGTACAGCAACAAACCAAATGTGCAGTTATGCAACACCTGAGACAAAGCAGACACACACACACACACACGCACACACACAGTACCTTTCCGATTCTTCGCTAGCAGCAGTTGAAGAGGTGTTGGAGCCCTGTGAGGCAGACAGTGGCTCTTCCTCCGCATCTTGGTTGTGTTTCACAGGAGAAATGGCAGCAGGCACCCTCGGCTCTTTAAACTTCACTCTCTGGGTGCCAGAGAGCGGCCTGGTTCCAGCAGCTGCAGAATTGGTGGCATGGGGCATCGTTTGAGCAGTACGACCCACAGAGAATGCCTCATCCTCAGAGTCTGAGTTGACCAGCTGGTGGGTGTACTGGTGGATCTCCTTAAGCTTGAGGATCATTTGACGCTTTGGTAAAGGCCGAACACCAAACCTACACAGAAGAGAAAGTTGGAGGCATCTGTGATTGACAGATGAACAAACAGATGGACTGGAGAAAAACAGCCCGAGATAGAGAGCTCAGCCAGACAGATTAAGCTGATACCGACACCAGAGGAGGTAATCGGATAGGCTCCTCAGTTAATAGCCTTGATAGGGAAAAAGAAAAAAAAGTGTGGCCGTTCCTTGGCCTGACTTTAAAAGGATGGGGATGAGAGTGAACCAACTGACCTGTTAAGTTTGTTCTTGAGCTCCGGTGTGTCCATGTCTGAGTAGTGGGGCATTGGAGTGATGGGCACCAAAGAGCGTCGTTTTTTATTAAGCAATGATGCTAATAAGACACAAGCAAAACAACATTTTAAAGTCTACAGTTGCACCAGAACTTAATAAGTGAAAGAGTTAAACTTAACACTTCTTAAATTTTAACCAAACATTCCTAACAAAACAAATATTAAAAACTCTCTCACACACATGAAGATAGTAACATGATCTTTAAAGTATAATGGTGTATTTAAAAAAAATCTGCTTAAAAGAGATCAAGTGTTTTAAATTGGATTGTAGTTTCTCTGCGCTGGCCTCACCTACCTCGAATTTTTCCCCACAATGCCTTTAGAGTATAATCAGTCAAGACACATACAGTAGAAAGCTAGGCAGAAATATACTGATACTATTTGGACAACATTTAGCAGGAAACAAGTGTGGCTTTCACTGCAGCAACACACAGACAGTCTAAGATATTTAATTTACAATGACAGAATACAGAAATAAACAGTAACTCAAACAGGAGAAAATGGAGCCAGAGAATGTTTCATGTTCTTGTTTGACAGTTGACCTAAACTTGAATGAATATTTTAATCAGATCTAGCAATCTCTTTATTGAAATGCACCTTTACTAATCGTACAAACTTACGACTCCTCTGTGTTTTAGAGGACGTCATATCAACCATTTCTTATGTGGGAACAAATATTATACAGTGGAACCTTGGTAGTGTTAGTACTAGTGTTTTGCAAGACGAGCAAGAAAAACAAGCGATATCTTGAAGTACGAGTAGTATGTATACGCTTTGTCTGCTGAGCCTTACATGATCACAACTTCTCTCTGAGGCATATTGTACGAATGAGATTCACCAATAATGTCTCTTCATTCCAGTGTAATCTGAGTTGTTTCACAACATTAATTAATAAGTCACTAAAGTTTAGTCCGTAGCTTCCAGCTGTGTGTTAATTCCTGAGTTTGTAGACATCGCTCAGTAAAAGGATCCATATAAAACATCTACATTGTGAGAACTTCTGTGCGCATTTCTGCAGGTGTTGTAATATCAATATAATGTCAATGTAATGTCACTTAATGAATTAGTCAGGATCCATCAGAACAGTAAATTATATTGTACTCTGGCCTTATTTGCTGCGTCAGGGATGTCTGCATATTTACATTTGCACAATAGCCACAGCAAATGTACAGAAACAGGTTTCATTAATGAGAGAAGTAGTGAAAATGTACTGGTCGTGAATGTTGTTACGAGCACGTTTGCGGAACGAATTGTGCTCGCAATCCAAGGTTGCAATGTTTAATAATAATATACAAATATTCTTATTTGTATAATCTATAAGTAAAAACGACTCCTAATTGGACAAAATATCAGTCTTATATCAGAGTATTTAGTCTTAGGTTGTAGAAACAAAACTTCAGCTTAGTGCAAAATCATAAATAATGTAAATTTAAGACTGCTTACCTGGGGTTTTGAGCTGGGCACGGGGGTTCACCCTCTGAGAGAGAGGAAGAGCGTCTTCCTCTTCTTCCTCCTCCCAGCTATCCCACATATTTGATCCCAGAAGGCTATTGTTGATCTGTGGTGTTGTTTTGGTGGAAGGGTCTGGTGGTGATGCGGTGCAGGAAGGGCTTGTGTGAGCCTGTACAGTGGTGGGTGGTTGTCTGGATGGGGAGGACTCAACCATACTGCCACAACCCTTTGATGACTGCACACAGCAACTGGATGATGAAGGCTGACAGCTGGTAGAGGATGATGACTTGGTTGTTCCTCCTTGACCCAGGCTTCGCTCCTGCTGGCTGGATCCTCCACTGTCCTCCAGCCTCAGACTGAAGCAGCCTGGGTTTTCTTCTATGCAGGGGTTGAGTCCCCATGAGTCATTGAAAGCTATGGGAGGCTCGTCCATGAAGCTCTGCTGGAAACTGTACTCTGCACCATCTGCCTCACTACTTTCTCCTTTGGCTCCTTCCTCTTCTCCTTTGTTGCCCTGCTCTTTATCTTCTCCTGTTCTATTTCTAAGTACTACTTCTTCAACTCCGACCTTCCTCTTGAGGTCTGTCCCTGTGGTGTCTGTCCAGAACTCAATGGGACGTTGACTTTCGCCAAAAGACTTACTTTGTCTTTGTGAACCTTGAAGACCTCCGTGAGAGAAAGAGGAGGGTTGATCCGAAGGGTTGGACAGGGGGGAGAGATGAAAACTTCCCAATTCTGTCTTCTCTGGGCTTTCTGAAGTTGCCCTCTTCCTTCCTCCATCTGTTTTTATATCAGGGTCAGTGAGGAGTGGGGTGGTAGCAAGATGACCAGGGGGCTGGTGGAGGTCTGTATGCAGGGGAGTACTGCTGTAAGGTTGCGGCTGGAGGTGCAGGGGTGTATCTTGCTTTGAGGACACTTGGAGGGAATGCAAGTGATTAAAGCTTGAGAGGTGTGAGATCTTAGATTGTGATTGGGGAACTGCAAATACCTCTCTATCCTTACTTGCATCGTAACTACCTGTCATTTTAGGAGAAAAGGTTAGATCTAAGTTGATGCTGTGGGAGACTATCTTGTCCAGCTTCACCCTGGAGACACTGCCCTCTGTTGGGCCACCTTGGGTAGAAACACTGTTTGGACTGTTGGAGGTCTGAAGTCTGTTAGCTGATAAAGCAGGGAAAGAGAAAACAGAAGAAGGTGATGTAGCTTCATCTTTAGGGAACAGCCGTGTCCTGCACATACTGCTTTTGGTCTGGCTGGAGCTTGTCCTCATGCTTCTTCCGCGCTGCACTGGTGTGGACGGGATCAGCCAGGAAACTTCTGGAGAACAGTCTACTTGATCACTAGAACCAAGTTCCAAACTAGTGGGCTCCTTGTTATTAAAGGTAGATTTATTAGGCTTTGGAATCTGCTGGGATCTGATCTGGGTGTAGCTCTGCGGGTTCTGTGCAGTGCAAGGAGAATGTGGTGAAGGACTGCGAGAAAGAACTACCTCTATCTCTTCACTTGAGTCAGACAAAACTATGAGTTCAGGTTCCTTCTTCTTTGTGTCACAAATACTACTGGGACCTTGGCTTTCTGGCTTTAACGGCAGACATTCATCCACTTCAACAGTGTCTTTACTCTGGTCTCCACCACTGCCCCAATCACACACTCGACCAGGGGAAACACCTGGAACAGGCAGGTTGGATGTATTGGGAGGAGGGCTCGAAGAAAAGTCGTCCACCACACTTGCTGAGGACTGAAGCAGTGTTCTGCCGGACAGTTCAGAAGATTTTTTATGGAAGGGTTGGGATCGAGGTGGATGTGTCCTCGACAGGCCAGAGGTAGACGGTAAATCTCCTTCCTCATAGACTCCCCATGACTCTGAAAAGAGGCGGCTGTAGCTGCGCTCCAGACTGGGGTCTAGCTCAAGCTCAAGGTGAGACTTCAGCTTTGGGCTTTTTTCACTGGAGCCTCTTTTAGATTCTGTCAGATTAGTGAAAACATCTTCTTGATTTTCTTCCTCATCTACCCCTTCCTCCTCCTCAATGTCATTCTTCTCCATTCTGTTTCTCTGTGTTGCAGCAAACTCATAGATCTCATCAAGCTCTTCCTCGTTCACCTTCTCCTCACTTATTTCTCTGTCAACTGATGCAAGTTCGTCACCCCGATGATCTTCTTCTAATGTTCTCTCTTCATCCTTTACTCCATCAGTATCCGTCTCCTCTTCTCCTTCATCGTCTTCGTTCCACATGGAGCGGAGGAGCTCCATGAAAGCCTGGTCTGTTTGGTTGTTGACCTCTTGCTCCTGGCTGGTGTAGTCTGCCTCATCTTGGTGGAGCTTACAAAGCCGCTGTAGCTCCTGCAAATCAAATCTTAAGAAGCATGTAAGGATGTGAGATGAGAATTAACAAAAATAAAATTACACTACAGTGTTATGATTTTTATTTATTTAAGAGAGGGCCACTTCAAAACATTGGATCAAAAAAAATTGCGTTGACCACAGCAAACTGCATGATTTGGTATAAAATGCTCTTATAAAAATAAATGTGCATAAGTGTCCAAACTTTAAACTAACCTGAATGCTAACTCCAGTACATGAAGCTGCAGTGAGGCTGGGATGGAGCAGTGGCCTGTGTAGAGGTACTGCAGGAGAGCAAACACTGCCTGTCCTGGGATGTCACTCATCAACACCCTCTGAGCACGCATGCCTTCCTCCTGCACCCCAAAACCACTTTCATACACCTGTGAGAAGATGAATGGTTCAAAGAGACTTAATGTTTGGATAGCACCTTCTTGTACTTTTTTGTACATTTTGATTTGGTTGAAGATGCTGAAAATTATCACAAAGCAATGGAAATACAGATATTGTGCTGGTAATTCATTGTACACCACACTTTCCATTCTTACAAAAAAATTCCAAACAAATTCCATCCCTCACATCATTGTTAAAATTCTTCCAATCAGTTACGTTTCCTGACCCTGAAATTAAATCAATTTTTAATTAGTCTCCTTTAAACTAAACTGTACTTATTAGCAAAATGTTATGAAGAAAATTTTATCCAGCTCAGTGTATTAAATGTGAAGCATGAACAACACAGGAAGCCAAATTTTTGCAACAAACGAGGAACACTTTTACCATTTCTGCCAGCAGGGGACAGCGAGCATACACCATGAAGGAATGAGCAAAGTAGACATCTCCATTGTCCACCTGGAGCTGCACATCACTGAGCTGAGGGTTGTTTACCATGCTACGCAGGTCTGTTGCAAGTCTGGACAGCGCTGCCTACAGAGGACAGAGACGTGTTTCTTATGACATGTATCATAAAAAGAATCACATTCAAATTAAACTCCAATGCTGATTTCAACTGGTCTTACTGATTGGTGGCTGTCTTGCCCTTTATCGGCTCCTGACTGATCAGTTTTTTCTGGTAGGAAGCCGCTCACACACAGGGGAGCCTGCTGCTCCACATCCTCCAGGACAAAGCCACTCAGATGAAGGTCTGGGGAAACAAAAAAATCAGGACCAGAACGTACGAGTAGTTAAAGTGTTCTCTAAGCTGTGTGCACTGATGAGTTCCTTCTACAAGTGTGTACAACAAATTCAGAAGTTGGAATTCGGGAAATACAGTACTTTATAGTAACTAAAAGAATTTGGACATTTTCACACTTAATAATGAAGCCAACATTTAATTAATTTTAGTATCTAGTCTGCATGTGTGCAACCTTTGTTAGGTTCAGAAGCAGTATAGTCACACTGTGTGAGGGTCATGCCATCTTCAGCCAGCTCCATCAGGTCTCGCAGGGTTTGGCTGCCCACTGCGAGTTGCCTTACTCCAGGCGTGGAGGTAGCTGAAGAACAGGAGGCAGTCTGGGAGGAGGAAGGCAGGATGGAGGCCCTGGTTTCTGTGGCAGGAGTTCCTTCATTCACAGGCTGGAGAGAGAAAGCTGCATCAGTCTAAACATGATGGATACCATCATCAGTTTAACTCAGCTGGTTGGGTTTTTTGGTTAGATAGTCAGTGCACAATGAAAGCTCACGTTCCACCTATGATTCTGTTTCTTTAAAAAACAAAAGGTATTCTAATTGTGAAAATTTGTTTCTTTTTCAAGATCATTTTCACTTTTTCAAAAACTTTCACAGTCAGCACATCAGCAATGATTGAAACAGCTAAAGTCTACTGAAGATAGGACAGAAGCTGTGTTGTCAGTGAGAGTTGACTTGAACTGCTATACATACATAATGTACATCTACATAGTGAATATATACACAGGAATTACTTTTTAGTAAAATAAATAATAATGAAACATATGTAGAAGTTCTGACTAACGTGAAAAATGAAAAATAGCATAGCATATATAGTAAAGAAGTGCTACTGTGTCTTATTTTAATTAATCCTTGTTTATGCAGAAGACAACTGGGATTAGTGTAATTCTTTACATGTAGTGTTTCCCACACAGACTTTACCTGCGTGTGCCACTCAAGTATATTTGGCCATCCATTTTTTACAAATCTGTCCAAGAGATTGATTCCATCTGTGATCCATTAACTAGAGGACTTTTTCACTGGGCTCTACTGTGCCTGTATGTTGTTTGCTGCTCAAAATGTCAAACAGCAGCTTAGATTAGCTGTCACTAGTTAACGTTAATTCAACGATTTAAACTGATGACAGAACAAACATGCTGTTGCCGCTGAGTGGACTTTCTGCAAGTTGGTGGGGAGACAGGCTTCAGCACCTGTATATAGCAAGAAATGGTCTAAGGTATAAGTTCTTCAGTCTGAGTTCAGAAGTACGATTCAGTTTAGACAAGACAGTAATAAAAAAACATAAAAGAACTCACCTTTGATGATTCCCACGGTGTGATAAACTGCCTGAGCTCTGGAGTGTACCAATCAGACAGACATGTGGTGCCTCTGCCCAGAAGTGCACTTTTTTCCCAGAGGGGGGCAGCACCAGTCCAGCCAGGCAGACTGCTAGAGCAGCGGGTCGGGGTGGGTGGAGAGTGGGGCCAGCTGCATAAGAGGAGAGCAGAAACACGTTCCTGCAGTCTCGTTATGGCCTCCTGAGCATCCTGAACAAGGAGGAGTGGAGGGGGACGATGGATGACGCCCTTTTTCTTCTTCCCACGACCTTTACCTGCACCAGGAGGTGGAGAGGAAAAAGTTCAGGTGGCGATGCATCTGAATGGCCACAAAACATTTCATACAGTATTTGGACAACTGCACAATGTTCGTCTTTCAGCATTATGTGATCAGTAGATCTGAAATGCTGTAGTGGCCAAGTCAATAAAAACCTGAATCCAACTGAGCACAAATTCAACTTGGTGAAGGCAAATCGAGCATTAAAACTGACTATGTATGATTATGTTAGTGTGTTCAAATAGTTGATCCAAAAATGTTGAAAATTATGTCGCTTCCCATATATATGGATCTGAATGTAGTTTGAGTATTTAAAGCAAAATGTATTTTTCTAAAAGGCCCGGGGAAGACTTTTTGTTGAGCACAGATGAAACTGTAGTGGTGTTACTGTACCCAGATCTGGCTTCCACTTCAGCACTGGAGTCATAGATGTCTGAAAGACAGCGGTTTCTGCTTGTAGTTGTATCTCTGCCTCCCTGTCTACCTGTTGCTCCTTTTCCTGTTCCAGCAGGGAGGAGGATAGAGCCAGAGCCACCAAAGTGTCTTCATCCAGGGGGTCAGTCTTCTTCTTGGACTTTTTCCTTGCTGGAAGACCTGGCTTGAAGGGACCTTTCCTTTTAGTTCCTCCAGTCTGTGCACTGAAGAAAGCAAACAAAAAAACAAAACATGAAGGCTAGAATCAGGTTTGAACACTTATTGTAAGTCCTCATATATTAATAGGAAAGCTATTCCTATTACGGGAAAAAATGGGTAACTAATAAAGATTACTGTGGTTAAGTTAAACCTTTCTTTCTTTGATACCCGTTTACTACTTTTTTTTCCCCCCAATTGCAACTGGATTACAAGTAGACACTAAACATCAACTAACAAAGATTATGATCTAATCACTTAAATCATCCAAAACTCAAGTAGTCTCCTGGACACCATGGAGACGCATGTATAGGGACATGTGTAAACAATAATGATTCTTTGCTGTCTACTTGTGACACGATCATCCAAGACACATTTCAAAACAAAGTGTAAACTGTGTTTGTCTGAAATGAAGGAATTAATTAAAATTGAGCTGTGAGAGAAACTAGAAACATGTGGATGGCAACAGACATCATCAACAGCCATATTGTATCTCAGAGATGTTTGCAGGCCTGGCCTGATGCCAGCGTGCAACAATTGCTATGACTGACAGTAAGCTCAGAACTGCACTATGTCACTTTCAGATAGAAATTCTTAGGGAAGCTCACAGTGTGCTAGCAGTGGAGACTTTCTGCGTCTCCTCAGCCTGCCTCTGCAGAGCCTGCAGCAGCACGGCTGGAGAGATGCCCATGTCTGAGGAGCAGCGCTTCAGGTGCGTCGAACGACTCTTCTGGGACTTGAACTTCTTGCCACAGATGGGACACTCAGGGACACCAGGAGGAGGAGGAGGGGCTGGTGCGCTCTCTTCACTCTCATCTAAACACCTACAAAGACAGATAATTAAGTGAGTTTACATGCACTTAAGTAATCAGGTTACAGTTGTTTTTCTCATGAGCAAGTTGATTTCTTAACTGTCATGTAATCAGGAAACCTGGTTTCTGTATTTGAGGTAAGGGATTAGAGAGACCTTTTTCCAAGAACTCAGATCTTCTCAGCCATGTATACGTGTTACCAGAGCAACCTGATTACTTAAGTGCATGTCAACCCATTCTCACCATCAGAAGTTAAATTACAATTTTCTACTGCCAACCCCTTTGAGTAAGACAATTAGGCAAGCACCTACAATATATGTGTCCAAACCTGTTGCTATGCTGTGTGCGTCCTGCAGGAGTCATGTGTGACAGGTCTTTCTGGCAGATCTGACAGAAGAAAAGACCTCCATCATCTAAATCCACAGTCTGGGTATCTGCTGACTCTCTGTCCAGCTCCTGTTGAAGCCGCAGGGCCAGAGCTTCATCACTGTCCTGGGGCTCGGGGTGGAGACCTGAGCTGAAGGACTCTGAACTCTCTGCACTCAGAGAGTGTGGACCAGATACAGTTATAGGTAAGGTGTGTGACAGTGTAACATGATAGTATAGTGACGTAGTGCCTTCAAATGGTATTTCCAACAGTAAATACCGTGCAGATTTTTTAAGCATCCATAGTTTTAAGCAGTCAGTGAGAGAGCATGTCAAAAAACAGATATTAATCACTGCTGTTCTCTAGATGAAAAAAATCATTAATAAGAAGTTATCTCACCTTGCATTTGTGGCTGAGGAAGAGTTGCACAGTTGCTTGTTGGCTGGCTCTTGTCTGTATGCACCATCCTCTGGGGAATGGCTCTCTTGAACTGCTGCATTCTGTGGAGTACCTTGTCTTTTGCTGTCAAACCTCTCTCAGTTCTTGGCCCTTCTGCTGTAAAAGGCACAATTGATGACCCAGCATCTCCTGAACCATGTCCAGTCCCTTCATTGTCCAAAAGATGTTCTATTCCAGCACCAACAGGCTGGGTCCCAGTGACCTTTGATCCAGAGTCACCATCTTTTTTATTATTTCTTCTCTTCTTGTCTCCTTCATTTGCCTGGCTGGAGAGCTCGTGCTCTGCTTTCCTTGGTTGTCTGGGCTCACCTGGTTTCTTGCGCACACGTTTTAGCAGCTTTGAGCAGAGATCAACAAAATCCTGGTCCGAGTCATCCATGTTTATTTACTTTTTCTCATATTAAAAGACCACGCCAGCATGTCCTCAGCTGTAACAACCATCCTGCAAAAAACAAGACAAGACAAGAGAAGACACATCATCAATCAATCAATTAAGGAGATGGCATGCAGTAGATAAAAAAGTTTATGAGATCGCGAGAAGCAACAATAGCACCGAATTGAGGTGCTTTTAAGCTGAGAAAATCAGGCAGATCATTCTGAGGTTATCCAGGTCACTTGAGTTTGCTGGAAGTAATGGAAACCAAGAAGGCGGATGACAGAAGCCATGTGTTCCTCTCCACACCTCAACCTCCTGGTGGATTTCAGGTTTTCTGGATGATTTCTGGAGGAATCCAGATCTCCTTCCTGGGATCAGACCTATGTTTTGCAGGGCAAATACCTAATAGCAGGTTAGCTGTTAATGTAAAAAACTATGATGTATCCATGGTAACGTGTGCCTCCTGACAAAGTCACCAAAATTCTGTCATAAACGCATTAGAGGATTAGAAAGATCTCCGTAACTTCAGTTCTCATCACCAGCTCAGAAAAGCACACAACATAAGCTAGCCAGGAAGACAGCAAACCAAAACTCAACAAAAGTAATAAAAGGAACACACGAAAAGAGGATCTGCTGTGACTGTCACCAAACAGGCGACTTTCTAGAAGGAAGGAAATGAATGGAAGAAGAATAAAAGCTAATGTTAGCTGGACATACCTTGGGTTCGGACACTAGGGGAATCTTCGTAACGGAGGAACAGTTTATTTTTTATTAAAATACATGCTAATAATATTTATGACTTATGACTATTTCATTGACGTTCGTGTGTACCAGAATTATCATTTAGATAGCAGTTAGCCAGTCAGCTAGCTTACATGCTAACACTCACCCAGGTTTGACGAATTAGCTCTTCTCCTTTACTATCTCTCCGCCTCATTTCTCGCATTAGTGTGTGCGTCCCATATGATTTAAACTGTATGTGGCATTGTGTGTTAATTACACGGATAACACAACAAACAAGAACCTAACGAGGTTTGTTTACATTTTAAAATGACTCATAGTTAACCGCTTCATTTTGAGCTTCCGGTCATGTGACGGCGACAGACTGATTGGGTACTCTCCGGATCACGTGACTACACGGTGCGTCGACGTCTGCCTGCAGAATCATTTTTAGCTTTTCTAATTGTGTTTACAGACACTTGGTCCATGTTACAAACAGATAATTAATAGGGGACCACGAACTATTTTAGTATCGGTGATAAAATCACAATCAATGTATTGTCCCTGTTGATATTATGGATCCTTTAGAATCTGAGAAATTAACTGGGCACAGGACCCTGGGTGTTATAAACTGTGTGGATGGTTAGATATATAGATAAATAGATGTTTTATTGATCCCCAAGGGGAAATGTCAATTTACTGTCCTCTACCTTTAATTATTTATCATAAGTTTTCAAAAACCAGTGCAAGCAAACCCTCCCAAAGGACAATGTGAAGGTGACTCCTCTTGTAAAGTACACATTTTTAGATACTCTATTGATCCTCTTGGAGAAATTTGACCAGGAACTGAACCATAAGTCCTGGGGCTTGTGGATGACTGCCTTACCAACTGATTTCCTGAAACTTCTGATTAGTTTGAGTTTGCAGCTAAATTAGATTTTAATCCTAACTTAACTTTAATCCTAAACTAGTCCTTATGTACCACAAGTCTGTTACTAAACTAACATTTAGTCTGATATTTTATTTGTGTAGCCCTTTTTGTTGTAGTGCTGGGTCATTACAAACTATTCTAATTGTGAAACTTTCACAGTCACACACACACACTTCCAGGTCCAAGATCGTCATACAAAACAGTTATGTTTTAATGTCATAACTTACACTAAAATAAATGCTATATGAGGGCAGCAATGTGAACAAAGGGATTAAACCAGAAGCTTCTGAAAGACGGTCCATGACCTCTATCACTCGTTCTTCCACCCACTGTTGCTGATGACCGAATAATGAAACCCAGCTCAGCTGAAAAAAAATAAACACAAGCCACCAGTTGTGAGATGCCTCATTATTTAGTCAACAGAGTACTGGAGCTCTTCTGTTGCACACAGTTTATTTAACAATATGGTATATAAGTAAGAAATGAGTCTTTTACCAGTTTATACAGTGATTTCATTCTCTCTTCCTTATATTTATAGTATTTTGTTTATTAACTTGATTTACAATAGGAGAAAAAGTAAATCCCCCCCCAATTCAAGTTTTCATGACAGAGGAATGAGGGTTGATATAACAATTAGTTTTCCTCAGGGTGAATCTCAAATGTGCCCTTCATCCCTAGATAGCACACGACTTAGTGTAAAATTTAGAGGATGGGGCGTCATCCGAGATGTGGCCTACAAACAACCGGTGATCATTCCACCTCAGCTTAGGGGGCTGGTCTCTTTCTCACACTCTCTTTACACTTTACAACATTTGTATGGCAAAAACATATGACAAATTCTTTTTTAATGTCAACGCAACAATTTGCTACACCTGCAAGACAGATTTTTCCAAATTCCACGTCAGTGAGATGTAGTTGCAGTCCTTGTTGTCTGTGTTGGTGAAACCCGGTTGGAGTTGTGTTACTCTTAGTGACTGTGAGGGTTTTTGTCAGTGTCTTCATGTGTGCCTGCATACGTGCCCGTGTATTCACAACCTGCCGCAGTCCATTTCCTATTTTAATACAACTGAGTGCTCTTCATACACACAAAGAGGAAGGGAGCGGTCTATGTCCCTGAACACATCGTCTTGGAGTAATGGTACAACACTAGATTACAACAGCCAGGAATGAACAGCTTGAGAAGAGAACGAAAACCTGGCCCTATTCCCAGACAAATTATTTTACACTGTCAACACAAAAAGGCTTTAAGATATTTTTTCCAAAGGTACAAAATAAAAAGATATGAATAATATAATGCAATTGTACATTTTCTTAAAAAAAAAGAAAATAAATGAGAAAGGCATGAAACCATACCAAAGCAAAACCAAAACCAAAATAAATTGAGTATTGAACACATTTGGTCTGAACCAAAAAATATATTCTTTGCAATTTAAATTTTATTTAAGAAGCATCTTGCAAATTCCTCAACATCTTAAGGAATCAGTACCCATTCTGTTGGGTTTGGGAAACAATTACATTTCCTAGAAGTGTTGCCTTTTTTGTTTTTCTTTTCCTCAACCAATTTTCTTTTTTACAACATTTGAAACTTTTTACATGTCAGTACAAAAAAAACGTTAGAAAGAACAAACAAAGCCCTCTAACGGAATAAAGAGTCTGAGGGGAAACTAGGGGAAGGACAAACAGGAGGGTGGGTCCCTGGGAGCAAAAATGTTTTCTTCAGTTCCCAGCAAAAAATGCTACAATCCCTCCACAAACTTCTCCAGGGTGTCCCCTGTAGCATCTCCCACCAGCCCCAAGTCACTGTTTAACACCCCTCTGTTGGGTGTATTAAGCTGCGGTAGCATGGCGCTCTGTTCAGGTGTCCCCAAGTGTCCCTGCTCCATGGACTGCAGGGGACCTCCAAGTCCTGGGTGAGGTGAGCCAGAGTGTGGTGGTGGGTGCTGCGGCGAGGGCTGAGGTTGATTCTGGACCTGTGGTGAGGGACTGGAATGTGGCGGCTGTGGCTGCTGGGGTTGCTGTTGTGAGGGTGGACAAGGCGACTGGACTGGTGCAGGAGAACGGACCTGGTTGCCGAGGGTGTTGGCTAATGTGGGCTGACCAGGGAGATGGGTTCCACCTTGGGCCTGGCCGGCCAGCAAGTGGGTCTGTGGGCTCATTGGACTAGCCTGAGCAGGTGAGCCCATCTGCTGCTTGAGGACAGCCTGCTGCTGCTGGGGATGTTGCTGCTGCTGGAGCATTCGTTGATGCAGCAAACTCTGGGCGGAGTCCATCCCTATACCGGGTTGGGCCATCTGAGCCATGGGAGGGAGCTGACCCATAGCTCCCCCAGCTGCTCCTGCACCTGCCTGCATGGCTATCTGCTGCTGTTGCTGCTGCTGCTGTTGCTGCTGCTGCATGCGAAGCTGGGAGTACGTAGCTGTGTGTCCCTGTGCCTGAGCAGGGAACTGACCCGGGTGGCCCTGAGCCATCACTCCCTGTTGTTGCTGCTGCTGCTGCTGTTGTTGTTGTCTTAAAAGCTGCCGACGGTAAAGCTCCTGGATCTGGGGGTTGTTGTTGTTGTGTGCTGCGTTCATCAGCTGACCTTGAGCACCTAATGCTGCCATGCCCTGGGCAGGAGGCTGCTGAGGGGGCATCCCCGGCCTTTGCACTGCTCCTGACATGGCCATGGCTGGCATTGCTGGCATGCCAGGCTGCTGTTGCTGCCCTGGTTGCGGTGGCTGGTTGGCATGATACTTCGCTGTTCGCTGTTTGATGAAAGCAGCCATGAGCTGAGGGTTTGATTTGAGGATGTTCAAAACTTGCTGCTGCTGCTGGGGCGAGCTGGGAGATTTGAGGGTGCGGAGAAGGTCCTGTAGGGCATTAGGAGCTATAGCACCAGGTCTCTGGGGTGTTTGCGGCCGGGCACCAGGCTGCTGGGGTATGAGCATTCTCTGACCCTGCTGAGGTTGCTGCCCTGCAGGCATCATAGACCGCTGCATGGTCAAGGGCTGCTGTGGGGTCTGGCCTGGAACAAGGCCTGGCTGTTGAGTTTGAGCTGCCTGCATGGGCCCTGTGGCTCCGGGCCACTGGCCGGTGGGCATACTGGGAGGCATGACCTGGGGTCCCCGAGGCCCTGGCACCATCTGCATGGGTGGCTGCATTGGTCCGGTCATGCGCTGCGGTGACTGCTGCGGGTTCATGGGCAAGCCATTCATATTGACCCGGTAGTTCTGCTGGTTCTGCTGGGCCTGTGCCATCATCTCGATGTGCCGTGCCATCTTGACTGCAGCAAGTGGAGGCTGCTGCTGTAGCTGCTGAGGTGGCTGGGGCGGCTGGGGAAGAGGGGACTGCTGCTGGTGTAGAGGGGAGGCCTGAGGCCCAGACTTGCCCTGGGACACTGGTGTTTGAGGTTGACCATTGCGAGGTGCATTGGGGAAAGTAGGAGACATGACACCTGCTGAGTTAGGGGTCTGCGGTTGGTTGGAAAGCGGCTGCTGGGGCGTCTGGGGAGTGTTGGGCTGGGTATGGGAAGTGGGAGTGCTGGGGGCAGCTGAGGCCGGTGGGGATGGTAGTGGCATGGTTCTGCCTTGCATGGTGGCCATTCTTCTCCTCATCAGCTGGGCCTGCTGGAGCCTTTGCTGCAGCTGCTGCTGGCGAAGTTTGTGCTTGATGTTCAGGCAGAACGGGACAGGGCACTTGTTTTCCTGACAGTGCTTGGCATGGTAACAGCATAAAGCAATAAGCTGCTTGCAAACAGGGCAGCCACCATTGGTTTTGCGCTTGCAACCCTTGGTGTGCTGAACCACGCGTTTCATCTTTTGACAGGATGCCAGAGAGCAGTTGGCATTACGACACTGACAAGCGTGGACTAGGGACTGGATGCAGCGTTGGATACTTAGGCGCCGGCTCTCCTGCGGGCTTTTGGAGGCTTCTCCGCTCTGGCTGTTGCTGTCGTCGTCCAGGCCAAGACCCCACTTCACCATCTGGTGCTCATGACCCTTAGAGTTATAGCAGTTGATGCAAAGATCAAAGTCCTGAGAAAAAGGAGAGAGAGGTCACAGTATTTAATATTAGTCTAACAACAAAATACACAGATTTAGCAATAGTTTCACATATAATCTCTTTAATCTAGCTCATCCAAATTATTCATTTATGTCTGTCCTAATCTGTACATTTAAAAACAACAGACTTCAATTTACAATTAATGTTGTCAGATTATGATCCTGCCTTAGATACTGACAAACAACTGACAACAACACAAAACCCAGGACAATAGCAGCAACTCACCTCGCACACAGTACAGTGCCAGCGTGTCTCCACATGGTGTTTGCACTCGTTGCAAGTGTAGACAAAGCGGTCCTGTCCCTGATTGTGAAGCTCAACAAGCATGCACATGGTGCTCCATTTGCATCTCCTGAGAGAGCTGAATTCCCAGTGCTTGTCCCTGGCAAGAGTCAGGAAAGCGTCACGACCGTCCATCAGGTCACAGGAGAGCAAGGGGTCAGGGTCAACAATGGGCGGCAGAGTGTTGACCATGGGTCCAGAGTGGAGGTGGATCACAAAGAACACCTTCAGTGGACAAGAAAAAGAGACAGAATTTGAAGTCAGAGAAGCACAAAAAAAACTGAAACAGATAAAAGATTTACACATATAAAAAACAACGTTTAGCTGTTATCACTTGGAAATCATATAAAGGTCTGACCTCTTTGTGCTTCTCCATGGTGGCGTAAAGCTTCTGGGACAAATCATTGGCTACATTCGGCATCCCAGGCTTCTTCTTATTGGCTCGGCTCACACTGCTTTTGTTTTTATTGGTCTTCTTATTGTTCTTCTTCTTGCCATTTTTGCTGTCACCTGGCGTACCCTGGGAGGGGGGGAGGGGGGGTATACACAACAACGACATGTTATCACACTGTCACCAAGTTGATTATTCAAACTCTCAATCGGTCAAGTTATAACTCATTACATTGAGGATTTCGGTTATCTTCAATATCTGCTGTGTCTTCAGTAACCGTTTGCTGTCACCGTAGCGATCATTACAATTCAACAAATTCCATTCAAAATGTGTTTGAATACTCCAAGGCTTAAGAAGAAATAAGGAATAAAATTATATTCAAAAATATCGTCAATCTATACAAGTTCTGAAGTGAGAATGATAATACATGATTCCCTGCTCTAACCTCAGGAGTTTCAGTGGCAGCTGTGTTCTCTTCCTTCTTCCTCTCCTCCTCCTCCTGCTCCAGCTCCTTGATGCTCTCCTCCAGCACGTTGGGCCAGAAGTCGCCTTCAAAGTATGGGAGCTCATTGGCACTGGTCAGTCGATCTTCTGTGGCCTGTTTGAAGATGTCCTGAGAGAAAGGCATTTTAGTATTTTATTGTATTTTACTTGTTTTCAGTAATGCATTATATGTTGAGCATTTTCAGAAATAGGCCTATTGTCCCTTTGGTCTATTTGAAAGACAATTTCTCTTCCTGACTTTGTAGTCATGTAGGATCCTCTCTGCAAAGGCTTTGTCCAGCATCTTCCTGTACCACTCCTGTAGCCTTTTAGGCTTTGGGATCTTCTGATCAGGTGGATGGCAGTGAAAGATGTAGTCGTCTCCTTCACTCGGGGGACATGCCCAGATGTGGCCCTGGGCATACCTGTGAATGTGCAAAGACCAAAAATCAGACCAGATAGACAGTGTAGAGGTTAGGACATACACTTGTCAAGAAGTGGATCCCATCACAATTTTTTTCCCCACGGTTCTTTTCAATGTTGTTTAAAAAGGTTGAAGCTAAATAAAAGGATGAAACTTACCCAAGTTTCTTGACATATTCTAGATAGCCAATGAGGATCTCATGGTACACTGCTGTTCGGAGAATCCGAGGTCTGAAGAAGTGAATACTGTCAAGGTATGATATGTAGACCCGTCTTCAGAAGAAGAGAGAGGAAACATTAAATTTCACACAATACTCACGTAAAGGTAAAAAATGCATTACTTCACTGCCACGACTACATTTAATAATTTGATGCACAGACCTAGTGTTTGGAAATAGACATTCAGAGCCGTACTCCTGCACGTGCATGCCAAAGAAGCAAACATCCACACCATCAATCTCCTCAAAGGCAAAAAGTGCTTTGGTTCTGTAGGGAAAGGTCTCAGGCATTTCCCCAGTGTCCACAAACCTGTTGTAATGAAGGAAAGATGGATGAAGCAGATAAAACATTTTGTGATATTTGGGTTATTGCTGGCTTAAATATGTTATGATGATATGTAATATGATGTTAGGAGGGTCTGATCAGTACACAAAACAAAAGGTGTTCATTGTGCAAAGTCCAGATTTTATATGTTTTTTTACTTTATTAGGGTATGAAAGTATGTCATCACATATACATATTAAAACCAAATTCAAGATTGTATTCCATAGTTCAGTGTGTTTAATACAGTACATAAAATATTTATAAACAGTGAAAAGCTTTAATGCACTTTTATTATGTCTTTACAGGCTTTTAGAAAAAAGGGGCAGTGAGTTGCCAAGTTTCCTTGTGTGTCATTTTCAAAGGACACTCAAGTATACAATGAGACAATTCGAGTAAAGGGTCCTTCAGTCAATAAAAAGCAAATGGCGTTAAAATCAGTCAACCTGAAGAGAACAGGTTCTTAGTTGCAAGGAGAGAATGAGCATCACAGACTTTACTCTTGTGTGAGGAAACAAAATGCAACCCTATGACTTCATCTAGTCAAACAAGTAGGTTCCACAATCACAATGAGTGGGTATAAAACCTTTATAGAGGGCAATCAGCTTTGTATGACAAAGACAATAAATATAAACTCAGAAAAAACAAGCTCCGTCAGCGTATATATAAAATCATAGTAGATGATTTACATTATATGTATGTATTTTGAGACTGTGTGGGTCCTATAAAACTATGGATCAAAATCCCTTTAAACATCACCTCACAGTTTTTGTATCGCCCTGTTGACAGGGATGCTCTTACCTGGCTTTCATGCCTTGTTTAACCTCCACTGTTTTGTCAGAGCTTGCCACCACTCGAACAAACACCTCTCCGGCCTCAGGGTGGTTCTGTCTCTTCAAGTATTTATTCACACGGTCCTCTATGTATGTTCCCAGTCGTGTCGACTGAATCCCTACAGTGCACAAAAACAATAGAGAAGTGTTTCCAGATTGAAAGACAAGATCGTGTTTAGGTAGGTCTAAAACAACCTGCATTATCATTCAAGCATAACAATCAAGAGAAGACCTATAAATTATGTTACAATGCTAGTAGTGGTTCATGTGAGACCATGAGATTGGAGATCTGTTAGTGCCTTATGCCATAAAGGTCAGATATGTTTTCCAGGGCTGCAAACACCAGAGAAGAATACCAGTGAAACCACAAGTCTAACAACAAAAGAACAAGACTGTCACAGCAGGAAAGCCACTGAGAGGCAGATGTAGGCCATATGGAGGTGATTATATTATCTTTTTTCTACAGAGCTTTTGAAACAAAATGCAATAATTTGTTGACATTTTAAACAATACACATTCTAGGCAGATTCAAGGACTTTCACAGGAAAAATACAAAGAAGAGCACTAACTTTTTGCTGAGAACTTGTTGTCTTTCCTTGTTTTTCCACTCTTCTTCAGACAGTTGTCACATATGAATCTAGAGAAAGAAAGGGAAGTAAGTTAAACCTATTGTTATAATTAATACACAAATAATGTGCCTGTTTAGGAGAAGTTGAGTGTGAAATCTTACCCAGATGGCCAAATGACCTCGTAGTGCAATACACAAATCTGGTGCATCTTTCGTCCACAATCTTTACATTCAACAAACCTGAAGAAAAGCAAGCACATATGAGACTTGAGACATTTAAACAGTTAGTATTTGTACGAATGATGATATCTTAACTGCTCAGGCAGCAAGTAAGACAAATATCTCCATTCGGCTTAATGTTCCTCCAGTCGTTACACACTTGCAAGCTGGCCAATACAAGAGTGCCTTTGTTGGAGGTTTAGATTGACTATTTTATCGAGAACTAACTCAAGATGGCAATGTGAAAGACAATTGGCAATGTGAAAGACAATTGGCAATGTGAAAGACAATTGGCAATGTGAAAGACAATTGGCAATGTGAAAGACATCTTTGATCTTTGAACGCATTAGAAACGCACAAAGTTTGAGTATCACTCAGCAGGTGGCGCTGCTGAGATGCCTCAAGGCTTTACTGAAACAAATGTAATTGATCAGAGAGATCCAGAGAGAAAATATGCAGACCATGCACCAAACATAAGAAAACAAAACCAGATGTGGATGACACAAAGTAAAATAAAGTAAAGTAACTTCTGGAAAAAGAACCTTAGAAAGAAAATACTTAATGCCAGTATTAGTTCGTGTCACTGAAAAGATTTGGGGGTTTACGTCCACTTACGGTTCAGGGTCGAGTACATCATTCTTCTTCCTTTCAAACTGGTCCTTTGACATCATCCTGATGTGTTACAGAAACAGTTTGTCAGTGCTTAGCTCTGTCATTACTTAAACAGTTCTACAATAAATGGCGTTCAAAGTCAACGCGTGAACATGTGGATGGTCTTTTAGTGCTTCTTCATTTATGTAGATCTAATAATCATCTAAAACCCACTAATACACTGCTTATTTAGTTGTAGATCTATAATTAAATCAAGTAATTAAACCAGATAAGGAATTTAAGACACATTTTAAACACTGGCTGTTGTTTTATACCTGACTTGGTACAGATTAGTAACTTTTCTTTGCTATTCAAAAATATTTAGAAAAGTTCCAGAAATAATAAAATTGACAATGGTATCCCATCAACATATGTGGGTTTACTTACGTCTGTGGCTGCGCAGGATCATCTCCTAATGTCACACTCTCCCCCTGGATCTCATTGAAGCACTTCTCACAGAAATGATACCTGCAAAAACAAGCATTCATCATTATAGATGTAGCTGAACAGTTACATGCAGCTTGTCGTGATCTTGCGCAAAAACATGTCATACTGCAATGCATCATATTTAGTCTCTTGTTTATGTATATCCAATACAAGTGTGCACACTTGTCTTTTATGTTTAATAACAAAGAGCGGGGAATCCCTGGGCTCCCATTGAGAGTGTAAATGGACTGCACTGCAGGAATCTCACACTGTCTGTCAGGCTCTGCTGTATGACTACTGTTGCTGTGCTGCTCTGCTGAAGTGCCCAGTTTATGTGTGAAGAAAGCACTGCAGTTACACAGTTCATACAGCAGGCGGTGCAAGGGAACATAGTCTCAACAGAAATCTGCTGGTTTTAAACAGAGGAAAAAGGCAATTATGGGCAATTCTGTTTGTGGTATTCACCAAAGCGTTATATTTTCATCTGTCACACAAGAGAGGGGGCAGCAACAATAAAAAAACAACAACAACAAAAACACACAGTCGCTCAACAGATGCTGACAGAAAAACAGCCATCACACTGCTTTGCTCCTTTCAGTGTCGGATGCTCCTTTGAGTTCGGGTTCTTCAGCATGTTTCCCTTTGTGTGCAATGCTGGTAACTGGCTATCACTAAATGTTGCTGTGAGTCTCTTGCTGTGCCAGACCGTGCGACGGTCGTCATTAAACCTGTAGCTGTCAGAATGACAGTACTGCCTGGATGAAAGTGGTCTCTCTAGAGCAGGGTTCCCCACCCTAGTCCTCGAGGGCTACTACCCTGATTGTTCTCCAACCATCCCTGCATTTACAGCTTCTGATTGGCTGGACACACCTTGTCCAGGTAATCAGTAGAGGATAGAGCAGGGATAGCTGGAAAACAATCAGGATAGTAGTCCTCGAGGACCAGAGTTGGCTACCCATGCTCTAGAGTTATAGAGGAACAGATCCCACTGCTGCCGGGGATGAGCAATACAGTTCAAATGACTGCATTAACTACCCATTAAAGCATTTAACACTGTGTATGCAAATGTGTAATATGTATGAGATGATCCATTAGAAGTCCAAACAGTGCAATATTGTCACCTTTAACTGCAAAGATGTATTCAATACACACAGGCATTCAGCTGCACACACACACACTTACCTATTTTGGTAACTGTAGTATGTGCCTCCAGTAGGTATGGTGCAGAGCTGCTTGCCATAGCAACAGAGGGTTTGAGGGGAGAACTCGTACTGCAGACACAAGTGAGATGACCAAGGTGGTGTTTTTAAAGCTTAACTCTTTTTTCTTTAACCTTAACATTTATTAAAGTATTTTCTTTCCCGATTCCCAACTTGTAGACACCCCCACCATCTCACCTTTCTCCCACAGCAGTAGCCCAGGCCCTGCATGACAGGGTCAATCTCTGACTCGAAAACCTCGGCCAGCTTGGAGCAGTACTTGTAGACACGGGACGTCTTGCGGTTGTAGAGCCACGCATTGTTAAACATCAGCCAGACATCATCAACATATTGCCAGGGCTCTTGGTACTGACCTGTGTCGAGCTTGCGCTTTATTGTGGACAGATCTATTGGGTTCTTAACAATGTCAAAGTAATCCTAGAGATAGGATGACAGATACAGGGAAGGTCTGAGTGTAAAAAGCCATTACAGTACTACTGAATCATATGCAATTGCCCAAATGGTTCAACAAAATATTGAATGTCCTTCGACCAAAACTTGTCATTGTATCTTTTCAGCTTGTTTATTTTAAGTAAAAATGTTAGGTGGCCAGTGCATGTGTGCTACATACTGGAATACCCAGGAGCATGGGGTCTACTGGCTGTCTGAAGGGCAGTGACTCAGGATCCTGCCTGTAGAGAGACTCCAAGGTTGGCATAAGAGCCTGGCGCAACTCCTCGGGCTTGAAGACTAAAAGAAATATAAAAACAACACAGGTGTTACACAGAAAGAAAAGAAACCACAAGTTCAAAATGAGGGGAACGCTACAGCCACACGTCCTCTGCATGCTCTTTTAGAGGCTTTAAGGAAGAGAGAACTTGTGAGGTTTTAAGAATAAATCAAACAAAGTATGTTTGAAAACTAAACGCATCAGACTAACAAGACTGCGGTTTAATGAATAGTGACATTCAAGGAACAGCAAAATAAATTATAATGAAATGACAGCATTAGTTATTCTACAAGCAGGTACACAGCCTGTTAATTATCTGTGTAAAAAGCTAAAAAGATCAAAGAAGGCTCAACATTATATGAAAAAAGTGTGTAATAATACATTTACATTTATTTTCTTAACTCTCACCACCCCATCAGTCATACACTCTACACCAGTTTCATTCATCTTTTGGCTTCTCACTCACTTTTCCTCCGTGACTGAGATGGGGATGAGGAGGTTGTGTTGTTGGCTCCACCCTCCTCCTCTTCTTTGGGTTCTGTTTTGATTTCTGGCTTCTTCTCCTCTACCTCCATTGGCTCAGGCTTTTCCTCTGGCTCCTCCTTCTTCACCAATGTTGAGCCAGTGTCATCCTCAGTCTGCCGACAAACAGGCAAATGGCTCATTATACCACAGTCAAACAAACTGAAAGTTGCTCATGGCATTCTTACCCCATACATTGATTAATTTAATGACTACAAGATTATCTTTTTTAGTTAGCCTAAGCTTCATTAAGGTAGTTGTGTGCTCATATGTGCGTCTATAAGGTAGCTGTTTTGACAACAATACGCTTATCACACCACTGTAATGGCCACATAACTGTGATTTGTTACCCAATCAAAAGACCTCCTGATTTATTCAACTGTTTCTTAATGGCAGTCTAGATTTAATAAATATTTAAAATCTGCAACATGAAAGACTTGTGTCAGTCAATCAAGTGAGGTTATTACTAGTAAATGTCACTGCTTATCCAAGTAGTGGACTAAAGAAGGTAATTGAATGATAAGTGAAAAGTTCTGACAAGAAAGAAATCCTGTTGAAATGACTCAACTTGAAAGATTAAAGACTTGTGCGTTAGATCTTTTTCAAATGAATCCACAGGAAATAATGCCAAATAAGTACATGTAAGACATTCAGTTGCTGTTTTGATAGTCAGCACTCTGAAGCATAGTCATGCTTTTAAAGTTAGTGAAATGTGCAGCTCTAACCAACCTCCATCTTGGGCTCAGTTTTGCCACCAGCTGCCTCAAACTCCTGTTGGTCATGGTGCGTCTCCGATTTGACATCCTGAGCAGGTAGGTCTGCTCCAACATGCTGCAAGTGTAGGTCGGCACTGGTGGCTGAGGCTGGAGTGGGCACCCGGTTATCAAGACTGGCTCCTGGTTGAGACAGCTGAAACACAGAAGAGGAAGGAAAGATAGAGGCAAAGAAGAGAAGACAAATATGAGGTATTTGCAACAGCTTTGTTGTTATTTTGCATGCAGGGCTGAAGCTATGACACGGATGAAGACCTCCCATATTTTTTTTCTCTGCTCCCTAAAGCAGAAATGTGTGAACATTCCCACTGGGATGGATGCTACAAACAGTGATGCAGTTATAAAACAGAAAGGTGGATGTAGATGGGGCAGGCTGGTACATGGCAGTGAGAGGGATGGGATTTTGCAGGGGAGGGGTGGTGGGTCAGACTGGAGGGCATGCGGAGGGTCTCAGGCTCACCGGCGTGGTTGGGGGCTGAGGCAGGGGCGGCATCTGTGCTGCTGTGGTGAGCTCCACCTGGGGTTGGGGCTGGGTGGGGCAGGGCGGGGTGGCACTCTGGGCTGGGGCTGGGGCAGGGCCAGGGAGTGTGGGGGTGGAGCTGCGGCTGGAGGGCTGTGTGTGCGGCAGGTTAGTGGCCCCCCCAGCCGTGGAGCCGGAGGAAGCAGCAGGCGGAGGCGTGGAGTGCAAGGGGGTTTGGGAGGAGGCTAGCTGGGGGCCCAGTGAGGGGCCAAGTGCATTCATTGGGAGGTTAGCACTCTGCTGCTGCTGCAGGAGAGAAGGACACACACACACAAACGCGCGCACAAACGCACACACACACACACACAAACAAACAAAATATCAACATCAATTCTGCTCTCATATGT
>JAUYWH010000001.1:17285549-17304918 GCA_034779795.1 Ctenopoma multispine
ACACACACACACACACACACACACACACACACACACACACACACACACACACACACACACACACACGGCAGGCAGACACACACACACACACACACACACACACACACACGGCAGGCAGACACACACACAGGAGAAGCAGACAAACACACAGTAATAAGTACAAACACACAAACACCACACACAATTTGGGGTTTAGAGAGCACCTTGTTCATGTGAGAATAATTTAAGAGCAATTAGTGCACAGTATGATATGACAGTATGATAAAGTAGCTTGAGTTTAGTCTCCCAGCAGATAGGTGGAATTAGCAGAACTTTGTAGAAGCTCTAACAAGGACAGTATTACCAATGCAAAACAATTACTTATCCATCTGAGTTTACTACAGCCCCACACCCCTAGTCTCTCTTCATATCTCACCTGAGTGACGGCGGCCTGTGCTTGTGCTTGTGGCTGACCCATGCCCGGGCCCACTGTAACATTCATTGCACCCGTTGCAGTGACTGCAGCAGATCCTGGAGGGAACTGAGTCTGAGCCAGAAACTGGCCCTGGTTGGCTGTCTGGCCCACCATGTTGCCACCGCCGTGTCCAGCCATCATGCCCTGGGCCTGGGGCATCCTGGAGGGAGACATGCCCATCTACAAAGCAGGAAAAAATTATGTTAGTCTAAGCAGGGTGACAGAAATTCTTTCCACTGACCAAACAGAATTGCAAACATCAATCACATTATTCACATTCTAGTTGCATAATAAGGCAGTTAGGATGTACTATGAATATTTTCCCCATCTACAACAAGGTCGTATGACAGTGTGGGTGATCTAAATTTCCCTTTCTTCCACAGTGGGAGTTTATACTGGTGCTTAAATGAGGTACTCATGATTTTGTTATTGCAAATGATAGATTAATAAAATCTCACGGAAGTAAATTGCTCTTGTTTATCTGTTGACTCAAAACTAAATGAAAACCGGAGTAGAAACCTGGAGTTATTTAATATGTTGGCCTGGTAGCTCAGAGGCATCAGATAAGCATCAGACTGGGATGCAGAAGGTGGCAGATTCGAATCCCAGCCCAGACCCCAGCTCATCCCCCATACCAGGTGTGTCCTTAAGCAAGACACTCAGCGCTAGCTCATTGTAAGTTGCTTTGGATAAAAGGGTCTGCCAAGCCAAGTTACAAAAGTTACAACATGAGAGTCCCTGCCAGTAGTTCAAGTAAAAATGTAAGGGAAAAAAGCATGAACTTTGTATTCAGAAGCGTTGTACTACTAACACACATTCACAATATAGGTAATTTCCATAAACATCTGTTTATGGAAATTACCTATATTGTGAATTCCTGCTAGAGTCAGATAATGCAGAGGCATGCACATGATTGGATTTTAAACAGATTATTTTGTAGACTGAAAATATTTGGACAGTTATTTTTTCAAACTCTGGGAAACTGCATTATTACTTTCAATGTGTATGATATTTATGAGGTGTCATCATACACTCGGGGCGTCAGGGAGCACGGACTTATTTTTCAGTGGTACAATGTCCCAGTATCTTGGTCACAACACTTAAATAACTAAGCCGAAGGGATCCCAGCTTATTCTTACCTGCCCATATTTATATATGACATATTTTATATTTAATGTAATTCCCATTTAAGAGATGTCGGGAGAATAAGGTCTGGACATTGCAGAGTTGTGCATACGGCACACAGCAGGGGACAGTCTGAGCCATTTGTGTTGTCACCTAGGGAAATAATCTGTTTTCAGTGAGGGTTGGTTGCTGGTTAGAGCGTGACGCAAAACGTTCACTGTAGAAGTCAACTGTGTTTTGTTTACAGTGCTTCAAAGTAGAGTTTGTCAGATGATTTAAAATTACGCATAATTTCTTTAACTTAATCTTCCTGAAGGAGAAACACATGTAAAAAATTTCCTATACCTTCTGTTCTGCTGAGCTGATTGAAAGGAAAAGTCTGATCCCGCTCTGCGAATGTTCAGGACAATTACCTGCTGTATTTACACTTAAACTCACACGAACATTACGCTGACTTTGTACTGGGGGCACGTAGGATAAAACCAGGCAACCCAGGTAATGATTAGAGTTCAGGTTTCCATTGTATGTGTAACCCCCATCTTTATAGTCTCTCAAAGAGGATTATACCAATTCGCATGAGTGAAGCCACTATTGACACAAAAGCTGCCTCAGCCAAATATAATTGTTTGAATTAAACAGTTTATTTTGTGTCTGTCACAGGCTTATTTTTTATTCAGGACTTAAATTGACAAATATGACCATGATACACACTTTGTTTACTCACCAAACTCCTGTTTTTTAAAAGACATAATGGAAAATTATTTCATAATGAAAGGTCAGTGTCTTGTCTTGGTGTAGTGACTCATGCTTCTCAAAAACATTTAGGACCTGATCATTTTTAAAAAGCCGGAGAAACCTTGTGCAGACTACTACAGTGTGAATTTACCAGCTACTGGGCGTTTGCTCATTACTTCTGTAAGTCACTGTGTGTGTGCTAATATTTGTCTGCCCTTTAGCTTTCTTTCCTTCTCACCGCTGGGACGGAGCTCATATTCATTTGCTGTGGATGGTTCATGGGTGAGGCAGCTCGAGGTCCCATGGGTGCCTGGGGCATCTGAGTGTTGGGTAGAGCCATATGATTGAACTGGTTGATTCCTGGAAAGCAAATCACACTTCAGCAACGGATGTATAAAGTAGGAACAGACATAATTTGGAAGCTCATAGTTATGTTGAGGTACTTGCACAAGAGTAATGCAGCAGGTGGCATTTCATATCGCTGCTAGAACCTTCCTGTCTTTCCTATAATCGTTTGTCTTTCACTTAAAAGCTGAATATACATGTGAGTCAGTTTCATTGACATGTTCCTTAATTCAGCTTCCCTGCTTTCATCTCATCATTTATCTCCATCCACATCTTTGCTTTCTACAATTTCCTCTTATGTCTTGCTTATTCTCTGGGCTACTTTACTGTATACGTTTTGTGCATAGTGATAAGCATTTTTATGATGTGCTCTACTGTGCATTCAGCCAGTATAATCTGAACCTAATATACATACAACATTTAAGGCATACCTTGTGAAACCTGCATGCGATTCTGGTTTGGCATATTGGGCAAAGGAACAGGTCCATCTATATATCAAAAGAGACATCAATTAAAAAACAAATAGCCAAGAACTTACTAGCACTAAATCAAAAACTACACAAAAAGTTTTACTGATGCTGCAGTTTGCTATTTCAACAATACTTATAATATTTGCATATTTTTTGATAAAACACATAATAATGTAATATAATAAAAGGTTCTCAAAACATGATAAAGGTTTCTGCGGGGTTATGGTATAGTAAAGTCTTCATGCAGATACACAGCTCTACTCACAACCTTCAATATTTAATGGTGGATGGAAAACTTTCTTCAGTTAAATGGAAGTAAAAAGAAATTATTAGCAGTTCTGAAGATTTCCCTACTGATACACAGTAGCTGTTCTGCGGTCTCTGTCCTCAAAATTAGAAGAGTAGGTGACACTATGTTGTAGTTTGACAAACTAATTTCACAAAGTAAACTGATATCATTATTTGCAGTTTTTAACATTTAAGGTCAATAACAAACCTTAAACCTTTTCTTTATTTTGGAGAGTTTTACGTGGTTTACTACTTCACTTATTGAGCACTGCAACTAGTTATTTGGGAGTCAGGTCTATTGCTGACCTAAGACTGTGACCTAACAGCTTTCCCCTTATTGTCATTTTAAAATCCTGATTCTTAAACCTTTTTAATTTTGTCTGTTAAATGTGTGTTCGTTTTTGAATTATCTGTAAACCACTGTGGTCAACTCCTGTTCTAAAATTTACTCTGTAAATAAATGTGAAGAAAAGAAGGATTTATGTCAGAGCTATTCTTCATCTATGGCTGGCGGGTACTATATGCAGGCTCAACTTTAATTGGGGGACATGTTAATTTAAAAACTGAGATGTAACCTGAAATTCTGTTCTGGTAAATATTTATACTCACTCTGTGGCCTTGGGCCCAAAGCATTGGGTTGGGAGAGACCAGGCTGCTGGGAACCCTGGGTGGTTATAGGTCCCTGGTTGATGATCTGCTTCTGTAGCCTTGAGCGCCTTTTCTCCTCCAGTTCCTTTTGGATCTTGTATATTTTCTCAGCCAGGAAATGATAGTACTCATCCTGTACAAAAAAAGACGTGAAGTTATTCTGCAACTCTCCAACATGGCTATGTGTGCTTAGGTTAGCAACTCAAGTTGTGTGCTGGTTTAGGCCTGTTTCAGAAAACCCACCCGGCTGTTAGCTGATTCGTACATATCGCCCTCCACTTTTCTGGCATAGGCCACCAGGTTCTCCATTCGTCTGTCCTTCAAAGCTGCCGGGTCTGGGGTAGGGAATATGGCTTGTACTCTGCCACAAGAAACAAAAATTGCAGCAATGAATATATCTGGCTTTTTCCTACAAGGGCACTTTTCAGTCTACAAATAAAACTGTTACCACAGTTCAGCAGTGGTATACACTCACAGTTTATGTACAAGGTGATTACGCAGGTCCTGAGTGACATGCTCATGCCAGGATTTCCTATAGCCTTTGGCAGGTGCTGCTGTGGGTAGGTTGCCCATTGATCCCACAGCTGACCCATCTGGCAGCAGACTGGAGATGGAAAAGGAGGAAACGAAAACAGTGAGTAGGTGCACACAGGGTTGATCTCCATGTTTTCAGAGTATCATTATAAATGTATTAAAAAATAAAGCCAAAACAGCATTTCTTGGCAGTGACTGACTTGTTAGTGTTAAGTGTGTTGGGAAGGGAGTCTGTGTGTAGGTTTGACTGTTCTGACGAGGTCACACCCATTGTCGCACCTCCAAGAGCCATGTGGTTACCTGCAAACATAGAAAGCTGTGAGCAAACAGCACTGCCTTGATTCAAAATCAGGTTTGGTACATACAGCTTTAAACTGTCCCCAACGACAGCTGAAGTATACTCTATGCAGCGTGACTCCAAGTATTTCATGTGAAAGCTTCATGTCTGAGAAGATTTTTTTAATACTTACAAAATTATAATTTTGTCAGACACACAAAGATCCAATTTGAACAGAACAATGCTGGAAAGTGCTCATAGAAAGTTTAAGAAGAGAAGAACCTATCTGGCTTTACCAAGTGCATTGATGGGTCTCAACTGCTGCGAAAGCTGCTGTTGCTGCTGCGCCTGTGCGTTTTGTGCCCCTCCTGGCTGTCCAGGACCACCAGCTTGTTGTGCTTGGGCCTGCCCAGCAGCCTGACTGCTGTAGGGTAACCCAAGTGCCGCATAGGCTCTCTGCATGGAGCTGGGGTCTATCGGGGTTGAGGTATTGATGGTGGGAGCACTGGTCTGACCCACACCGACTGAGGACATGGGGTTCTGGAGGCCCGTATTGGGAGAGTTCAGCATAGCTAGAGAGAGAGAGACAGAGCAGTCAGTCCAAAAGACTCACATACAATCATACTTTGAAATAGGTTGAAATGTTGACCATGTTGTTCGTTTTATAGCTACAATAGCTTGGTTACACAAAAAATGCAAATGTTGATAATGTGTACCACAATCTGAAATGTCTTTCAGTGATAACACAGCAAACATATAGAATACTTAAAAAAGGTAATATAAAATACACAATACATATACATAATTTGAATACTCTGATCGAAACAAGACGCGTAACATGGGACGTCATAACATGGAAGCAGGATACAGTGAGAACATGAATGTACAGCTAAACATTTAAATGCAGTGAACTGAATAAATGCATAAATCCCTTCAGGGCACAGTTATTACCATATTCTTTCTGGGTTCAACATTTGGTTGAGACGTTCAGTTTATGCAAAGAGAAAAATCAGAGGACACAGAGAACAAAGACAAACTGCGCTCTGTTTGCATTGGCAGTAGAGACACAAGCCCTGGCATCTTGTTCTTCAACATGCAAGCCAAACAGGGACAGAGCAACACTGGAAAGCTCGAAGTGATGAAAAATACTGAGCAGTGTAATGAAATAATGAAAAAAAACCAGAAGGAACAAAAATGTGAGAGAACTTTTAAGTAATTTATAAATAATCCAGTAGTATGTAAATAATCAAGGGTAGTATCAAAACGATAGGACATTAAAATAGACTGAAGCCATGACAACTGGACAGAATGAAAAGCTAAACAGAAAGAAAAACTGTTTCAGTATGAGGCAGCTAGAGTGTAAAACTCAGCTTGGTACTAGTGAGTGTAGCAGTAAACAGCCAACAGCTCAGCGGGACTCCTCTACCACATTCTCAGTTTTCCCTCTCTCCCACCATCTAACTTAAATCCCTTCCGTGTGTCAGATTACAAGCTCAGTGGGACTACACTTTTACTCACTGAGTATAAACCAGTTTAAACATCAAAACATACACATTCGACCCAAACACTGTCTGGTTTGAGGAAAGCTTCAAGCAAGTCTTATATATTCTAAAGATATCACTATGGGTTTTGAGAGCCCAGCGCACCAACATATAATATTTAGGCATTTTAGTCTTGTGTTCATTGTTTGTGGTGACACCAAGTTACAGTGGTCCAGTGCCTGCTACTCATACTCACGCTGCTGAGTGCGCTTGTCACTGGCGTTCTTCAGCGGCAGGCAGACAGGGCAGTCGTGTCGTGTGCAATTTTTCCAGTGGGAGATGATCTGTCTGGATGACGCACAGTGAGGCACTGTAGAGAAGAACAGATTTTGGTCACCACCAAACTCTCAACATGACGGATGTGTAATATCTCCTGAAAAAAATGTTGTGGTTATAGCTTTTAGCCCAGTAATGATGAATAAAACAACGGATGAAACATGAAATGAAACATTTCCCAACAGATTTCACATGTAGCCTTATTTTGTTCTATACTGTACTTTACCTATCTTTGACTGGGCACGCATGGTACATTTTTACATGATAGTTTAATAATAGATGTTTCATGTTAAAAAGACTTTTCCATAATACTTATAAAAGAGCATAAGCACTGCAGGCAGCTGAAGCTGTTACTGGGTTGTAATTTTTTGATTAATTGTCCAGCTCAATTTAGCACATTTTTCTAAAAACATGTTAGTCATGAGTTCCAAATACATCTTTCTCGAAATCCGGCTATTCAAAATAATACCACAATTGAATACTCAGCCTATTGGTCCTTTGAGAAAAGAAATAAGGCTAAATGCACATTAGCAGAGAAAGTCAGATGGACAGTAAATGAGGTAATTGTATTCTGAGAAAAGAAATATGTCTGCCCCAAACTCAAAGATCTCATGGTCAGTTCAATGTATTCATTTCCACTCTTGAGAAGTGTGGAAAGAAAACCTCAATTATATTTCCTGGTGCGTGACTGAAAAAACACAGGCACTTCATTTCATCTGTGGCCAGGCGAATGTGCTAGCAGCTAATCTGACAAGAAATTACAAGCATGTTAAAATCAGTCTCGCTAGCTGCTAGGCACCTCCGAGTGTTACTACATATATAATTACTTAATGGCATCAAGCTTCAAGGGTTATGCACAAATAAAAACAATTCATTTTATTGCCTTTGTAGGAATGCCAATACTACTGGCAAAAACTCAAAAATAGCAGAGCTATCACATTGGTGGCTTATTGCGATGAAGTATGCAGCAACAAACAAAGAAAAAGTTTTGAATTTATGTCCAATGCCAATCCACTAGTCATACCGCAGAGTCTAAAGTCCCTCAAGTGAAAATGAAATAAACCAAAAGACATCTGATGAATCTAAAATATTACAGATGTTAAGTTTTGGGGAACAAAATCTCTTACCATGGTTATTTCAGTGGTACTGAGAAGCAGAGACCCTGAGCATGAGGAAATGACCTGGCATGCACAAAGTAGAGACGCGGACTGCTTCAGACATAGCACACCTCAGCCTCTGAATATGTTTTGGCATTTAACTTACGTATTCTGAGCCAAGAGCACAGCAATGTACTGGAGCCAAATTTCAATGAGAGTAACTTGAAGGAAATTCTTCATCATAGCAATGATGGGGTTGAAACAGGAAGGAGCAGGGGGGACCAAGAGTAGGCAGAAAGAGATGATACTGGAAATCTAGAAGACGTTTCAGGTAGTTTGAGGAGCAGTAGTCCAAGTCACAAATTCGAGCAGGCAAAGCAAGTGATGTGAGTTATAAATAGATGAAATTTCCCCAGTGTGGGAAATCCATATCGTAATCTGGACCCCCCCCCCATATTTTGAAAATGGGTTGATGCCATTTTCAAAATAATTTTCCCTAACAATGTAGACGTTTTCATTATGATGTTGTAGGTGTAATTTTCACCTACTGCTTTCTAAATGTGCAATGTGTAGAATATTTCTGGAGAGTGCCTACAAAAAGCTACATAGAAATCAGCTTGTCTGGCTTGTAGCAAAGCCTGCATAAAGTAATAAAAAACTGTACCAACCCTTTGTTGTAAAAATGATCAGTTTGATTTGTTTCATTATCATTGTTTGAAACATTCAAACTCACCTTGGCAGGATTTGCCAGCCTGGCAGTGGGTCATGTGGTTGAGGACGTTCTTCATAGTGCGGCAATGAGGCAAGGAGCAGGCTTTCGACACCACCCCAATGGCCTGCTCCCGCCGCTGGCACTTGTGTGCATGAAGCAGCAGGACCAGCTGCTGCTGGATCAGTTTGCGTTTCTCTGGGTCGGCTGTGGGGCCTGCTGAAGGCACTGCCACACCTCCGCTGCTGGCCAGTGGGATCATTGCTGCCTGCTGCTGAGGCTGTTGTTGGAGCTGCTACATTTTGACAAAAAAAAAAAAGCAGACATGTGTCAAAGTTTCAGTGGGTTATAATAATGCCAAATCAACCTCTTTTCGCCTGTAGCACTGTCAATAGACTGAAGACTCAGTCTTGAGTTATGATTTTACATATTTAGTTACCGCTGACAAAACAATTAACAAATTCACAAAATAAAATATATCTTCATAATAATAACCCATAACTTCTCAGCTTCTAACATGAGGATGTGGCTTTTCTCCATTTTCATATAACTTTAAATAATAATTTGACATAATAATAGACAAAACATAAAATTTAAATAGAACCTTTTTTACATTATTTATATTGTTTTATATATTTTCTATTCTGGCTAAATTAATAGAATGAAAAAAGTATAAATAATTTGTACATAATTTCATATATCAATGTTCATAATTCATGGATCATAATACCACAATGCTCCAGCTCACTAATTTTTTCTATTCAATTAGGGCTGCTCCTAAATATCCAGATATGTGTTGGTTGGAAACGTATTCAGTTTTTACCAAGGCTGCTACATCACGAACAGCACGGGATGTTCGTTTTTATGAGAGAATGTGGACAAACTGATCTACCTCGTACACAGCAGCATAGAGGGTAAAGTGAATTTATTAGTTTTATTTCAATGGAAAGAAATAGTTTTTAGCATGATGCTGTTATAAATACGCTACCAACCATCACTCCTATTTTATTTTATTATTTATTACAGCTTGTTTTGTTTTAAATCCCCCTACCCCAGGACCAAGCCTCCAGATATTTGCTGGACAAAAGAACCAAATTTCCAGAGCCCAGAATGTGGTATTCGGGATAGCACTAGTCTCAAGCGGTGAAGGAAACTTCAGTGAAGTTTCAAGTGGCAATGCACCCACTACACATCTTCAGTGACCTCTTACTATATGAAGCTATCAGTTCATTTAAATTGTTGGCAAGTGCGCTACCATTTTGAACTAATTTACATTTAAAAGATCAAATTAATCATTCAGTTATGGTCTGCCAACTAGAAATGATCAGAAATCAGAGCACATCAATTATTGGAAAAATGTTTCAAAACTTCTAGTACCAGAAAATGGAAATTTAAAAAAAGGCAACACAAGGGTTAAATGGTTGCACCCAGATCAGAAAATGATCGAGTATGTATGAGAAGTTACTATCTATCAAAATGCTATGTTACCTGTATGGTAATGTAACAAACACTAACCATGTTTGGCACGCTAGTGACAGCAGCTCCTTTGAGCTCACTGGGGAAGGATGGCAAGCTGCTGGCGAGAGCAGCTTTGTTTTGCAGCTGCTGCTGAGGGTTCAGCTGTTGGCCTGGCCCCGCCGCACTTTGACCGTAGGGCTGAGCTCCAAACGGACCCCCATTGCTGCCTAGACCCATCTGGAAAAAACAAAAAGATATCAGAAGAGTTAATACAATGATTTACCTGCAGTCAATTTTACAGGCTGATGCAAAAAAAGATACTTTAATGCCTGAAAGGCCCGATTCAGCCTGACTGAGAAGTTTAGTACTGATTAAATGTGATGAAGAGCCTGGGGCATTATAACTCACTGTCCCACCCGACCTTATCCCTACACAGAGATGGAATATCTAACATGCCTGGCTTCACTGATGTGCTGAAAAGACAGGTTTGTCACTTTTAAATTCATGTTTCTCACGGCTTCATTCAGACATAAACACACCTGTGATGAAAAGAGGACAGTATTCAGCAAGTGTGCAGGACTGCACAGTATACGTAACAACATCTATGGCACTTATTCATACAGAAAGCTCACACAATTAGATGCCATCAGATTTATGTGTATGCCTGAAAGAGACTTTTTACACCCTATTATGTAGCCAGTGGCTCACATCTGTTTGAAAATGATGTGGCGCCATTAAACAAACTGTTTCCATAAACAAAGACTCAGCACTGTTACTCAACAGCAAAAGAGCAGTTTACAAAGATATGACGTATTGCTATTTACTTTCTGATTCAGCAGCATTTGTCAAAAACAGCACCACAGTGCCAACAAAGGTTCTGCATCCATTTCGCTTCAATTTGTTATTACAAGGTCCCCTCTGCCAAAGCAGGCACCAACATAGCTGTGCCAGGATGGCTTTGCCTGGATTGGTGTAAACCAGCACACTGATGCTCTGGCACCAAGACAGCTCAGCACGACACCAGCTATTGGCAGGACTTGACTAGAAAAACATTTCTAGCCTTTTCTTCTCCTGAGGTCTACAGTTGGTAGTAGAGCAGTTGGTAGCACAGTTAAAACATAACTTACACTGCAGCAAAACGTTTAGGAAGACACCAGATAAATGCCAAGTTATATTTTGAGGTGTTTCCTCAGTTGACAGGTAATTAGCTGTAACTTGTCAAATCCTCAACATCCTATTGGTTTGTAGAATAAATAAAGTAAAAAAACAAACAAACAAAAAAAACTCAGGAGTCTCCCTACAGTCAGGCAACAAAAGAATATGGTGGTGACTCTTTATCTAGTGCCTAATAAACTGACAACCCAGTTTATATAATATAATATGAAAACACCACCAGTAAGAGGTTTTCCTACATTGCCCAACTTCAAGAACCATGACTGTGTACATTAAGGTGTGAGGCATCAAGTAGTAGAAAAACCCTGTGAGTGCAATGCTTTACACCCTGATCGACATGATGCTGCTGTCTCGTTCACGGAGCTGCTGGGAGACCAGACCAGACTCCGCCATGCCAAGCCAGGCTGTATCCCCTCGGGTTGTTGACACTGCTCCAACAGACCAGATAAAAAAGACCCAGCTGAGACGACCAGACACTGGCAGCTTTTCAACACAGCTGAGCTGGCCAACACACACAACTGTGCACACACATACGCACACCCCCTCTGCTTCCCTATTCTCATTCAGTCTCACTGACACACTCCACAAATCGGCAGGCAGGACTGTTGCCAACTATCATCTCACTGCTGTGCTGCCAGGCCAGACTATTCAGCTGAGCTGTCCTCCCTCCTTCTTACTCGTTGCACTAACCCTCTGTCACTCTAACTAATTAAGAGGTTTACAATACCTGTCTTCCCCTATGTGACTGTGAGGGCAAGTAGATATTGAATAAGCCAAAGAAAGCAAGGGGAGTGTTCATACATATACAATAACAAAGGAACGTAGGGCGAGAAGGAGCGACAGCAGCCGCTCACTAATACACATGCTCAGAAAGAGATTTACAACCCACAATTAACGCACACTAGAGGAAGCCACATACAAAGACTGGGTCTAGTGGTTTTCTCTCTAGAGCTGTTCGTGACATGATAATCACAGGACCAGCTGAGCTTACAACACAAACACCCCCCCACCCCCCAAGGCCTCCCCCTGCAAATGCTGACAGTCACCTCAAAGATATTTCCACACCACCTTTTAATCTTTCTTGTGGTTAAAGCACGTGTGCCTACTATATTTGAGAATAAATCACTTCACACATTCACTATCTCTCCAAGTCTCTTCTCAGTCACTCGCAGCATCTGTGTTGAGGTTACAAACCGTTTTAGTGTCTTGGCTCTGACTTACAGCCATCGAAATAGATGGCTTCCTACTCATTTTCTGTGTAACCACATTTGTGGCAAACTTATGTATAAGCATCCAATGACATTATGAAATTCATAATCCCCCCCTCCCCTGACACACACAGGACTAATTTTAAAGACTGAGCAGTTGACAGCAGTGTCAATATTGGCTATGTGCCAAAAGTGAGAGCAGTGCTGTCAGAAGTGAAGTGTACTTATCTTTTCAGAGCACCGAGAACGAGTAGGGACAGGGAAAGACTGTGCAGATGAACTAACAGAGCAACCACCACGATGTACAGATTTAAATGAATACATCAAAAAACACGAACATTTAGTTGTTGTCAACGCACAAGTGTGGGAGACAACAAATAGGTCTGTTATAAAATGATCTCAAAGGTTGATGTGGTGAATGAATCAAGTGAAGGACTGAGGAAACATCTAGCTACTATATACTGCATAAAAGGTAAATGGAGTATCCCAAGTCCATTCACAAATTAATTTCAAAATGGAATGCTGGTGTGTTTCTATATTCATCCATCCATCCATCCATCATACTCCAACTATCTTGGGTCAGGTCACGGGGGCAGCAGCCTAGGCAGGGAAGTCCAGACTTCCCTCTCCCCAATCACCTCCTCCAGCTCCTCTGAGGGGACACCAAGGCGTTCCCAGACCAGCTGAAATATATAATCCCTCTATAGCTCTATCCTCACCAAAACTGATCTGTCCAGAGCCTGCACATTTCGTTTGTCGACCTCCCGCCCGATTCTTCCCTCACCCATGAACAAGACCCCAAGATACTTGAACTCCTCCACTTGAGGAGAGAGCATTTAAGCTGTAACCCAGAGAGAGTATTCCATCCTTTACCCGGCTGAGAACTATGGCCTTAGATGTAGAAGTGCTGACTCTCATTACATGTTACTATATTTAGTAGTAATATTTTTCTAGGCCAAAAAACACCCATGCAGATTTCAAATGTAGGCAATTTGTCTAAATAAATTCTTATTTGGAAATTTGCGCTGATGTTTTCAGATATGTGAGGTTTGGATGCGCCTGCCAAGCGGCCAGCCAGCAGGACACAGCCCTGCTACAGAGATGTATAGCTGTTAATTAGACCTCCACAATGTCAAAAAGAAATGTTGGACCAGGCTTCCTCACAGAACTGCTTAGTCTAAGGGCTAGCCATAGTCTAAGGATGTCTGGTGTGAATTTTGGCACAGCTCTCTCAAGGTCTTTCCACAGCATCTCTACTGGGTTGAGGACTGGGCTCTGACTGGGCCACTCCAAAAGACAACATTTGTCTCTCTTAAACCATCCTGTAGTCAATGTACTTAAATGCTTGATGTCACTGTCCTGCAGCGAGCTTAAGCTTGTAGACACCAAGCCTGACCGTATCCAGTAGGATACCTTGCATCTTAGCCCTCTTCTTTGTAGAGTAGCCACAGCACCAAGTCATCTCCAGACAGCATATCTAACTGAACTGATGGATATTTAAACTATGTAACCATTCACAGCTACATGCAAATTATTGAACTATTGATTACAGGTGTCCTAAGATCCCTTCTTTTTTTTTTTATACGTCATGGCTCACATCAGCTGCTGATTTTTGTGAATAGCACAATAGCACTGACACTGAGTGTTAATCCTCTGTTAATGTACGACTGATACCATTTCTGTCAATACATAATTAATTCAACTCTCCACCAATTAGATACTATGTTAAATACAGGGAGCTGTGCCTACCTAGTAATGGAGTCCCTTCTTACTTTACATTTTAAGAAAAAAAAAACATCTGAAATTTGTAGGCCCCAAATCCATGCATTTAATATTATTGCTGGAAAAAGAAAGATGGATCTGGTGCAACATTTTCTGCAACTAAGTAAATTAATCGACGATTGACATACTAAGCACTTAACGGGGTTTGAAATTTGACAAATGACAATAAACAACATATTTTTTCTTGGCTAATTTTCTAGTCTCAAGCATCACAGAGAGAACAGCAAGCAGGCATGCGTTGGCCCAGAATGCAGAACATGAAACACACTGAAACGCACCGTCATCAAACTGATGAAGTTTGTCTGTCAGGAGTCTGCCCAAATCCAGATGGATCAAATTAATTTATGCCAATGTTAAAACGGTTTCCACCCACATCCCAAGAGACACATTCTATAAGTGACAATTAATTATTCACTTCCAGTGATTAATAACAGACCTAACTGTGCAGAGCAGAATCACTAAAACAACGGTGGTGGAAATGGGATTGTGACTCACCTTGTTCATGTTGCCTGCTTGCTGGGCTGCAGTGAGGGAGGTATGAGCTCCCATCTGTTGCCCTCCCTGGGTGAGTGTCTCCGCCAACGCACTTCCTGCACCTCCTGGTCCTGGTGCAGCTCCCTGCATTGCCGGTCCCTGGTACTGCATGCCTGCCACTCCTGCTCCCCGTCCCCTCCCAGCTCCAGGTCCCATATCACCATTCATTACCTGCCCAGGTTGGGACTGCCCCCCAAGGGCCTGGAGTGCAGTATGCCCCTGACTATTATTAATCATAGCTTGGCTGAAGCCCGTGGTGTGAGAGCCCATTGTTGCAGCATTACTGTTGCTGTTCTGTCCTCCTGTTGGTGTTCCTGCTTTTTGGGCTTGGGGGGATGGGTGGTTGCTGGGGGAGCCTTGGCCAAGGGGGCTCTTGCCTAGGGATGTAGCAAGCTGAGGCCCCATACCGCCAGGTTGAGGGCTAGCTGAGTTCAGCCCTGCACCTGTTAGACCGGAGGTGCTGCCTCGAAGAAGCTCTGAGAGTTGCTTGTGCTTGGCGGCTGCATCAGGGACAACACCACTGCCAAGGCCAGTTGGGCCACCAGCTGCTCCACCGTTAGAAGGCATCCCACCCATAATTCCCAGATCCCCTCCATTAGGGATCAACTCATCTGGAAGATCATTCTCTAAATCATCCCAGGACAGTGATCCCAGATCTATAACAGAAGGGAGAACAATATTTTACTATTTTAATACAATTTTAGACAATTCACACATTGGAACACCTTAAATAAATGCATTTCAACAATCTGACACATGCACTCATCAAATGATCCGTCATCTCATAAATATTCACAATGTTCACAATTATGGGATACTAATGAGTCAACCGGTGATGCACAGTGTTAAGAGTGTCACAGCTGTCTTACAAATACAGTTTGATACCGGGAATCCAGCAGCACTTTGTGTTCTGTGAGGTGGTGGAGAAATATTTGTTAGACACCATCCAGAGGTGTGAACATGATGCTGAGAGCTTAGGGGGTCCATGAAATGCTTGCGATGAAGTGATTAAGACAGCAAGAACTGCGTTTGTGCCATCTTAGACTAGGATACCAAGTAGTGGAAACAAAAAAGTCTTACATACTTACTATCTTGTGCGGCATTACTGTTTGCATTTGTGTCTCTGGAATAAGACAGATAGAATACAGCACTAATTTCACTACAGAACTAGTGTCAAAACACTGAAGTGTGTGTGCCACATGGAATTGAGCAAGGCAGAACACATGTATTTCAATGTGACAAGTTTACAGTGTTACCTTTTCGACATGCTAGACATAGTATATCAACAACACTGTTAAAAGTGCCTACGATCAGTCAAAATTGTTGCACCGAGTAATTAACTGTGAATCCTTTCAGGTACTATGGTTTAGTAGAGTTAGGCTATCATGTATGTACAAGATGGAAAGACAAAAAAACAGGATTTGCCGCTGTTTACATAACTCAGAACGGGAATAAGTAAAGATTTTTTTGTTTCTATGATTTGTTAGTTTTGTATTTTGGACAGCGCAAAATGACAATGAGTAAATAAATCTGTATGTTCAGCATGCATCCTTGTTTTTGGCAGTACTATGGATCACAAATGCAGTAATTACTGCAGCTGTACAAATGAGGGAAGTGAGAGCTAAAAAATTCCACTTTATCCAAGACGTATGCTAATTAAATTAAAATGTATCATTTTATTAGTTAATAGGGCCTTGGTGTTAATGCTACAGAATGTGAGAGGAATGAACAGGAGACAGAAGTCATCCTTTCATCTGCTGCTGCTGGACGTCTTCATTGAGATTCAGTCAGGATCCTGCCTTTAATGAGGGCACTTGGCCTCCGCACTTCCCTGAGTAAACACAGCCTTACAGATCTGCCATGCTAGCCCGCTGTCTGTTCCTGGCATCAGGCAAGCAGGTGCTCCATGTGGAGGAAGCTTGTTTAAGGCTGAAGGGAACATCCGTCTTTTCCTCACACGCTCCTCTCAGCCCCTCCTCTCTACCAAGCGGCCACATGGAGACTCTTGAGAGCAGCAGCATTCACTCTGAGCACATGTACTCAGGTCTTTCTCAATGGGGACAAACACACACACAGTGTATGTGTGTGTGTGTGACCTTGCCCCCAGGCTCGTTGGCTCAAGACCAAAAATGCAAAGCAATGTTTTGGTTAGGTAGCGCCACATGCAGTCAGGGAAGCCCCAGCCACGGGAGGATGGGAGACAGAAACAGTTCTTTTTTTCCACCTAACCCCACTTTCATTTTCTTCTTTGTACTCTTTCCTTCTTGTGTTCTTGTATGCAATTATTCACATTCCTTGTAAATAATTAGATGAATGACTGTCACAAATATTTTTTTGTTTTTTCCTGCTAAATCCTCTGTGGCCACGTTCTGGGACTTGGTGGCTATAAATACCTGTAAAAGCAGGCCCAGCTGTGGTCCAGACAGCGACTGTCTGTCATCTGTGTGGCCCAAAGGCCAAATGTCTGGCCTTAGGGGGACAGGTGCTGCATGTTTGCTGGCAAACTTTCACTTGCTGTTCGGTATTGCAGCACACAGAGCACACAAGCCACTTAGCACAGAGATAGAGAAATCTATCCTCTACTTTTTCAACAATGCTTTAACATTGAATGAAGTGTGTAATAACACCCTTGAGAAGGGAGATACGAAAGAAACAAAATTGTTAAGAGTGAGGATGATCAAATGAAGGGCTATAGCTTTATTGAATAAATGCTACTTAGATAAGTTATCAAATACAAATCAGGTTACAGTGACTTGCCACATGCAAATGACAACCACTCTGTTTACATTCCAGTTAGCAAGCCTATGCCAAATCCAAACCATAAAACATGCAATATTAATGACTGTCGGCTGAGTTTAAAGTAGTACCTCAATAATAAATCAGATACTTCTTGTACAGTACTGACACAGTGACTTGTAAGGACACACAAACTACTACGACTCAAGAGAAATCAATGCAATTAGTCAACTTTGTCAGTTTTTAAAGCAAGACTATTGCTCTGGAATAATTTTTATTGAGCAGTAATATCTTAAGTGGAAATCAGCTGGATAATGCAACAAGTAGAGAATAACTGAGCCAGATTTGTCTATTTTTCTGCTAGCCATTGTTTGACAGTGCAACAATTTCACTCGCAAATGTGACTAAAAGTAAATGACTCAACCAGGTGCATTTTAATTGACACTTGAATAGAGCAGTGAATGAGGTTAGCACAAACCACAATATGGTGAAGGTGTTTACGGTGCAATCTTTCGTCTGTCTAAGTTGGCTCTGTGTGGAATGAGGGTGGGGCTCAGCAGACACCAACCAGGAGAGACAAAGCTCAGGTGAGGTGAGACCTTAAATTAGATGATTAAAGTTGACAGAATATATAGAATACAGAATATATTTGTCTCTGTATGTGCAATAAAACTCCACAAGGAAAAAGCCAATTAAAGTAACATGTTCAACAAGCATCAACTTGCAGAAAAAACATAATCACTCTGCCAATGGTCTCCCATCCACTGTTGCTATGTTTTCACCAAAGAAATTCTTATTGATAATTGCTAATAGCAAAAAATGACTTTAAATTATGTAACTGTTCAGCCCAATATGCAACATTTCTTAAAGTTTCTAAAGGTTCTGGTGGAAGCAGCCCCATTCCTCAAACAGGAGTAGACTATCTGGAGTTAAGCCCAGAAGCATTATGATCACATAATCACAGCATCAAGTTGTAGATTAGTAAGTAATAATGGTTGATTTCTATATTCTTCGTGCTTTAAACACTTCAGACAGTGATTAATGTCAGGACCGTCAGCCTTTACACTTAAGTTAGATACTGAATCTGTGTTGTGACTTTACTATTGCAGATATTAATTTCTAAATGTTCACTCAGTTGCCAGTTATTAGTGACAACTATAGCTAAAACTCTGTCTAATCCTTCAGCACTACAATAAATTGAAGACAATGTTCGGTTTTGATTAAAGCTGTTTTGAAGGTGTTAAGAAGATCCCGCTGTTGAAGTGTAGATTGTTTGTCGTAGATTCACTGCCAAATTCAATGCAACATAATTAGAATTTCACAAATAATATTTCAAAATTTAAGACACTACAGTAAGTAAATGCATCATATATGTGTGGCTGCTCTAAAAATAAGTAGATTTAAAAGATACCGTGTTTAAATGATTCAGATCAGTGAACAAATTTTAATATTACACAAAGACAACCCAAGTAACTACAAAATGCACTTTTAAATGATTATTTAATTTCAAGGGGAAAAAAGCTGTCCAAACCTGCCTAACCCTATGTGAAAAAGTAACAGCCCTGTTACATCTGGCGTACAACTAAAACAACATTTCATATCGTAACTGCATGTAAGCACCATTCCTTGACTACTCGGGAAAGGGTATCATGGACAGCATGTAATGACACACCTTTAAGTGCATTGCAAGGATGGAAAATTCATCTTGTTTGTAAATGTTTCTGCCTGCAAGCTGCAGTCACACATAAAAAGTGTTTTTATATCTTCAGAAATATGATTATTGCAAATAACAGCACCAGCAAAAATTTAGGATAACCGACCAAAAATTAATTAATTGCATTTGTCATGTTAATTGAAATACCGTTCTTTTTCATTAGCTGCAACATGGGTTTAAATTTAGTTAAGGCGAGCTCTTCTTTGGCGATAGTGTATGCGGTGTTAAATTTTACGTTCAGTTCTGCCAACTGCGCGGAACGGCT
>JAUYWH010000001.1:17305018-17322503 GCA_034779795.1 Ctenopoma multispine
TTTGCAAAAGAAATCTGTCAGTGTTCTTTTCATTTTCCCTCTACTTCACCTCTTTACATTTACATTTCCCCGCTGTACTTAGCGCCATCACCTGACTGAGTGATTGACAGCTATTATTAACCAATCTAAAATCTTAACGGCAGAACCGTCACAGTATCAGCATTCAGCACACAGAACACATATATACTGTTAACATTTTTTAGAGAAATAAAACAGGTCACACGACAACAATTACATGCACTCGCACCAATGTTCCCAAATATATTTTGAGGTCTCATAGATGAAATTTCGGGAGCATATGCGACCAAAATGGTCGCTATTTCGAGCCCTGAAATATCTCTGCAGACTGATATAGTCAGTATATCACCTAGTTCACAAATAAGAAAAAGATAGGTGGCAAAAAAGTATTTTTTCCTTGGGTTAAAGGAAACTGAACGAAGGGGGAAATGCTAGAAGTTTACAAACTCATCAACTGATTTGGACCAAAGCAAACATACTAAGGTGTGACTTTAGCACAGTAGTGTATATCAGCATAAATGCAGGAAGTATGGGTGCTGCAGCATTTCAGTTCCTCTGTCATGTGAGCTGACATAGCTTATTTTGCTAGTTTGTCCTATTGCATTAATAATTTTACCACACGTTCTGCACCACTGTCAGAACTGGGGGTGGGGCGGCCACCACTTGGTTATATCTGGTTTATCACCTCAACCACAAAGCATTTTAGAAGTCAATCCGGAGGTCTGAGCTAAAGCTATAAGAGATTTTGTGGTCTAAAGTCTGGTAATTTTTCATTCCGAGTCACTCGTTTGCAAAAATGTATTTTAACGGACATACTGTGAAATACTTAAAAGCCAAAATTGGCATATGCATTGTGCAAGGAAAGTTAATTCTGGGGCAAATTTGACATTGAACTGGATAAAATCTTATTTATAAAAGCCTAAAATTTGTTTTTAGAGTTGATGATCATTATGCACTAAAAATCAAGCCCCGCTAGCAGTATGTTCTGGGGATGGTAATGTTAGTCCATGTCTGTAAAAAAGCAAAAATTTTCTCCAGCGTCTTTTATTCTATTATGGAAGCAAAACACATTACAGTGTTATTATTATGATACCATTGGACAGTTAAATTCTATTGTATTCACACAGCCTCAAATCACAACAGAATCATCTCAGAACATGTGACATAATGAGAGGGTGGCAATTAATTTTCTGACGGGGCCACATTAGAAACTGGACTTGTTGTGAAGGGGCGGATCAATAGGCTCAAACCAATTCTGTTCAATATAAATTATATTCTTCTATAAAAAGCAGTCAGCTTTATGGTTTTGATATTTCCTACTAATCAGCAGCTTGGGAAAAGCAGAGCAGGCATAGTAAAAATGGGAACATTATTAATATTCAATCAGTATGAACATTTAATCAACATTTCGGAAAATGCACATTTTCTTCAGTATTGTATGTATACTAAATAAGTGCATTGGTATTTGTAGTTCAGTAATTTTTTCCTCAGTGAGAGAAATCTACAACAAGTGCTCTGAGGTCAGGCTGAATGTCTCAGGTGGATATGCGTACAGGTGATCATCAGTAAGAGACGTCTGTATCGTCACTGAGAATGGATCTACATTCATATTTGAAAAAACAAAGAACCAACATCTTTTGTGCATGCCTTTGCTTTGATGTGATGGTCAGGGTCTTGTATTACTCTGCATGTTCAGCCACGTAGTGGTTATTTAAATTGTAATCCACAGTGCTCTGTTCTCCACAAACTAAGCACACAGCTTTAACTTTGATATCAGTAAATAAATACTTAGAAGACTATGTCTTGTTGAACACTACATTCTTCATCAGTCTCTTTTTTTACCGTTTCGTGGCATCTTTCAGTGATAGTAGCTAACTAACTAATCCCTAAACACAGTGACAGCAATTGGACCGTATGTGGCCAATTGGCCAGGTCTGTTAAAAGGTTACGCTATTGTGAACAAATAGAAACGTTTTATTGGTAAAGGGTGAGCGACTAAAGCTCAGTTGGTAGGGCATTCGCCTACAAACTCCCGGGCTAGTGGTTCCACTCACAGTCACCAATGCTATGAACGTGCTAAAGTGACAGCTGTAATCAACAAGTTAATTATTAATATCTTACCGGCAGTGACAAAAAACAACTGTTACGACCATTAATGAGTCTGACGGAGGAAGAGCATTACAAGCAGCAGAACTGATAATCTCACCTACTAACAGTCTTAGGACTGCTGACTGAATATGTCTGTAATGAGAAGCTGTATCTTTGTATCTATGTCTGCATCCTGTGATGTAAAATGCTCCTAAAAATAAATGTAGGTACAGAATTGTGCTTGCAGAGTTTTGGTCTCCCCTCCTTTTTGATACAACGTGTAGTACTGAGTGAAATCACATATAATATGACACGATAAAGCAAAGATGCAAATTTGTCAAATCATTAAATCCAGTTCCTCAAGCTCAAAGTTTAATGGAACAACATTTTTCAAAAGACAATCTACAGGAAGGAGGGGAGAGGATGGTGTCTGTCAGTGAGGATCTGTTACACTAAGAAGGTTTCAACAGAACCTAATTTCTAACAACAGCAAATAAACCATCATTTTAAGAAACAGCACACGCTTAACTGTGCAGATGCTTATCAAATGTGATTGAGTCGTGACAACTGATCAGACCTAGATGCTTCCATGCTCAGTACGTGCTGATAGTCAGCAGAGAAAATAGTTATGTGTGCTGCGTACAGATTCCAGTGTTTAGTCTTAATAACTACAGAGGCACTAATTCCAATTTTCTTGACCGGTTTTTATTTCCGTTGTTTTCTTTGTTCATGGTCAGACATGCCAATTCTGATTTTCTCTAATTCTGATTTAATTTTTTACTAAGACGTTTAACTGACAGCTTATACAAACGTTTTTGTAGCTTTTCTTTAATAAATAATTTAATTATATAAAAAAAATAAACTATTTAAAAATTTTCACATTCTCCATCTTTCTCAGTCTCAAACAAATCCCAAACTTAAAGTGCTCCAAGTTACTAGACAAACCTTGAAGTAAAAATGAGGTGCAGTATTTGTAATATTCCAGATTTAAACAGGTATGAGACATAATAGATACAGAAGAATACAAGACACCATCCTTCATTCCAAGCCTCGTTTTGGCCTTGTAACTGTACACACTTACAGTTATGTCCACACCAACATATGTGTGACTGTGACATCACTGTCTGTGTCTACAGCTTTTTTATTTTTATTTTTTAAAGGACAGACTGTCACACTACGTCCTGCTTCAATGTACCGCTCACCTCAAGAGCCTGAAGCATGGATAAGCCCAACCCAGAATGATGGGGCTTTGAGCAGGTAAGTGAGGCAAGGAAACATCCTTAAGCGTTTAAGTGTTAACAGTTCAGTCCTTGGAACTTTTATTTCAAACATTTTAACAGACCTCTGCAGCTTTTGCCATCAAAATGAAATCCGTTGTTAAACGCGGAATTTCAGAATTCTGTTATATCCATGTGCAGGCAAAAGCAAAACAATAGTTTAGAATGAGTTTCGGCCGCCGCAGCCCCGTGCACGTGTCACCTGTTTAGACGGGACTCGGCTTTCACACACACACACGCAGAAAAAGTCAGTGGTCAGCTGTGGTGAAGAGGCTCAGTAAAACACTAAAGTCATTCCACACTTAAACAAGACGTCACATCTTTGCTACAATGTTACAAACTTATAAACTGATTCAGACCAAATCAAACATGCTGAGTGAAAAATCTTTTATGCTACCAGTGTTTAATGAAAATATGTGATTTTTAATTAGAATTTAATATATTGTGATCCAAAACAGCACTCAATATTCCCTAATTTCATCAAAACGTCTCCCTCTTGGAAGCCTTGTTCCTACGTTTTAACTACTTTTCTGATTACCATGGGGAAATTCAGAACACTGAAGGTGAAGGCATAGATGACTTATCTTTTAAAATTTTTTACTTGCTTCAGGAGGTAAATACAAATAACATACTAAATGTAAATACTATATTTTAAATAGTGTTTTGAATGCAATTGGTTCCATGATGAGTTTCAGAAAAAATTAATTTTTAGTAAAAACAGAACCGATAAGGTATCAGTTAAAATGCATGATACAAAGAAAATACCTGATAAAATCCTGCTCACACCCATCCCTAGCTCAGAGGTCCACCTTACCCTTAAACCATCTGCCACATATTCTTTTGATTTTCAAACTCAGCTGTCTGGACTATGTATTACCATGTCAACATCTTGAAAAAACAATTTCTGATCTTCCCAGCATTCACTTCCTCCTCCTGCAGATACAAGAGTTTTTATTCATTCATTCATTTTCCAAGCCGCTTTATCCCCGTAGGGGTCGCGGAGGTGCTGGAGCCTATCCCAGCTGACGTTTCGGGCGAGAGGCGGGGTACACCCTGGACAGGTCGCCAGTCCATCGCAGGGCCGACATACAGACAAACAGCCATACACGCTCACGTTCACACCTACAGACAATTCAGAGTCGCCAATTAACCTAACATGCATGCGTTGAATGGTGGGAGGACACCGGAGTACCCGGAGGAACACAGACATGGGGAGAACATGCAAACTCCACACAGAAAGCTAGAACCCGGGTCCTTTTCACACAAGCACAGTCCAGTGCTAACCGCTACACCACCGTGCCGCCACAAGAGTTTTTATGATTATGTAAAACTTAAATATTTTTCATACCAACATCTGTACAAACATAATGCAGAATTTTCTAGGTTTCTAGAAAACCTTTTAAACTCATTCTGAATTTGAGCAGTATTTAAAAAAAAAAATCACTAAAATGGAGACCTTGTCATACACTTTAAATGGGTGGTGACACACTACCCTTCTTCCACTATATGTGTTTGTTAATATGGGTATGGACTGACATGTGTGTTACTGACACATAGTATTGACCCAAGATCTCAGCGAGGCATGCATCAGATACTCAGAGGTCAAAGTTTAACACACTTGTAGCTTTGATCAACATAAATACCAAACACTGTGTATGCTTAGACTCAAACTATTAACATGCAACATCTCTGAAGAGAAAGAGGACTTTAACCACTGACCCAACATGGAATAAGTCACTGCAATGTCAAGGCATCTTAATAACACCTATGTCAAATCTATATGCACACCCCTTTCTGCATTGTCCACAAAGCCAAGGGATCCTGCCGGGTGACAGATGGCCTGGACAGGCAGACAGGGGGCACGTGTTTGATGAACCTCATCAAACTCACACAAAACTTAAAAACATAAAAACATCACAAGTACACTTACACTGCAAGTATATAAGGTCTACCACACACATTAAGTGTGCAAAATCCAAACATTCCCAGCAAACATGTTCTACATTACAGGACAAAACTGGACATGCAACTCAAACAAGCCTCTATTGCAAATGGCAAAGGCCAAATGTCAGGGCTAAGGGGTGCAGCTCACAAAGCTCCAGGCATGACACTTTTCAAAGAGTGAAAGCCAACTCTTTATCTGCGGTAATTTACGGCTGACAATGTGTTTCCCAGTTCTGTCCCACAGGGTCCATTAAGTCTCAACTGTAACTGGCAAAAACTATAAAGAGGAGCAATGATTGATCACAGCAGACATGTGGTGTCTCTGACATGGGTGAGAGCCGTAATTCATTGTGTTGCATGGCTGTCAAACTTATTTTTCTTGCAGACTAGACAAAGTTTATGTCAATAAAAAACCTGTGTCATTTGATAAAATTAAGAAAATAACTTGTTTAGCTACAAATAAAAATATATTTTATACGAGACTGCTGTAGAACCCCTGTCGACAATGTGCAGCTGTGGCTCTACATCACACTCCAGATATGGAGACATGACTCCTAAACATGCCTTAATTTGTAACATTTTTCTTGAAAATCCACATCTGAAAAGTGAGGGTGTAAACTACTCTTTTAGATACAACAGACTGACTAAGTGCCAGTGTATTTACCAGTTACATTCAAGATGCATAATCATTTTTAGACAAACAAGAGTCAGACAATGTTCAAACCAAGTTGACTTATGAACAGCAATTACATACAGTATTCTTTTTTCTTAAGTTTTTTCAGATTATTATTACTTTTATTTTTTTTTTGTAAGAAAAACACTAATGTATAAATGTATTTCTATCTACCAAGAATATTCAACTCTGTTTATTTATGTAGTGAATACTTTGTTTGGATTTTGAGCTTTTTTGTTGTGAACAGCTGAGTTACAGAAGAGACCAGCTCACACTCCTTCATACAGTAGGCAGGGAAAACGCAAAACAATGGGTTAGAAGTTAAATGTTAAGTCTCTGTGAGATGTGTAATTTAAATTTATCTTTATTTTAAAAAAAATACTGATGCACATTTGACAAATGCTTACATGTTGGAAATGCCTCAATTTAGTAAGGTTAAGCATGTCTGCCCTTGTAAAATTGTCTTGCAAGCCTAGTTTAGCCTACAGGAGTTGTCTACTGGCTAATGTTACATGTTTTGCTGCTGCAGAGGAAATAAATTCCTAACAACCACTTTGAATCAGAAATGGATCAGACTCATCTGTCAACCCGCCAAGAAATACAGCCTAACACAATATAATATTAGGTAAAGACAAGCCTCAAGGGTGTTTAAAAAAAATCTGAAAATCTTTGTTTTGTCTAAAGCACTTCAGGGAGACTTTAGGTATTGTATTTGGACAAAATGAAACGTAAATAAGAACTTCAAGCAAATAAATTTTTTTACAGCATAATCAAGTGTTCCAGCAAAATCGGCTGGCAGCATATGCCTGCTTCAAGTCTCGGCTGCCAAAGAGACGATGGAGATTTTGTTTCGGCTAATTCACATTTTTAAACTTGCTTTCTATATAAATGGCCACGATTTCCTAATACTTTTTAGTAACACGTTAAACAGCTTTGACCACTGAATGCAGTAAATACTATATAGTTTCACATGAATGAGACTACTTTAGTGGTGTCAGACTGAGAATTTTATTCATATATTAGACAGAAATGTCTGATGTACTGGATGCTATGACTTGAAGTGCCATCGGATTTTAACTGAATGTTGTAGTTAACTTTGCAGTTAGTATATCAGATAATCAGAGTATAAGACATCACTGTTTCCATCATACCATCATTACCTGCTGTTATGCATCCCAGCAAACCATGAAGGACACAAGTCATGCCATGCCAGATCTGATCTGAAATTATCTTTAACATTACAACTGCTTACACAGGGCTGGTTAATTTAAGCTTAGAAATGCTCCTTGCTGAAGCATACACATACTCCAGCGAGGCATGCCTTGTTAAAACTTAACCAGTCTAATGCAATAGGGCTGCAAGAAATTCAACTTTCAACACAGCAGTAGGATTTAATGTTTAGAGAGGAGCTGCTTTAGCTGTGTGGTCATTTGTAGTGCTGCTGGACTGAGCCTACTCTTCACAGGGTGTTAGATTTAGCTGCAGGGCTGTTATTGTAACTGCATTAACACAAGGACCTGCAGCTATTAACTACGTCTAAATGTGCCTGATTGGTCTCTGCACTTACACCACAGAAACAAACAGTGAATGAACAGTAAAGACTGGCAGCAAACAGCTCAGCACACCTAGATGACTAGCTAACTTTAAACTGACCTGGTCGGTGGATTCAGAGCAGACCATGTTAAGTGTAAATATAAATTATTGTGGTGTTTACGTGTGCAGACAGAGTTGAGGCCTTTACCTTGTCCATCAGACGCCGACAGGGCAGGTGAATTCAGCTTCGGTCGCTTAGAGCTGGGAGGCCCGACGTCCAGCACGTTTTCAGCCATAGTAGTTATCTTGTCCGGCTGGTGACTTTAGTTGATAAGTCTGATTACTTAATGACTGGGAAGTTGTTCTATCAACCCGAACCTTCCCGGGTTAGCACATTAGCAAGCTGGCAGCCTGCTAACCTTAGCTAACTGGCTAATAGCTAGCTAATTGCCTGCTACCAGCTAAGTTAACTATTAGCGTTAGCTACTCCTTGCTGTGAGTCAGTGTCTTTTAAAAGAGATGCAATAGCGCCCCACTTCGCCACCGCCATTCACCCCATGATAATCCAACACCCAACACCCACATTATTATCGTTAAATATCCCAAAACAAAATATTCCCCATGTAAAAATCGAACTTCAAAATGACAGTCTTATAAAATCAGGTGGATTTCTGCATTCCGGGGGAGAAGTCGTAATTTCTACATGGGCAAAGTACCCATTTTGCGTGACGTCAAATTTCTTCATGCAAAAATCGCGCGAAGCTCCACAAAAACGTACAATTGCATAAAAATGCGGTGTTTTTGTAAATCACTTCGAAAGTCACGCTCTGGTCTCCGCTTGCCCACGGTAAACAATGCTGCTCCCGAACGGCGACAGGGGCTGAATCGCCGCACTCTGAAGGGGAAATCAGATATACGGAGCTTTTCTGCCCGACGACCACCGATCCAATTCCCGTTTTTTCGCACAAAACGTCTCCGAGGCGATGTTAAGATTTCGTTTTCGGGGGAAGGACACTGTCATAGCGCGGTGAGAATGCTCGATTTGTATGTAAAAACCAGTGTTGGACCGAAATCCTAATTCCGAGCCACAACAAGATGGCGGCTGTTGATTCCTTCGATACAAAAAAGTTTTTTTTTCTTTTCCAGATCGGCTGTGGCGGGGGAGGGGCCGCGCAATCACGCCCTACGTGAAAACACCGCTCCTGGCCACCACTGGGGGCGCCACAGCACCGCTGTATTTATAAATCATTTTTACATATTCATTATTCAATTTACATTACAGTTAAATTATATATACACCACCAGTCAAAGGTTTGGACACACATAGGAATGACCATGTTTTTCATGAAAAGATACATGTCTTCAGTTACCATCACTGCACATGGTTTTCTAATGATCAGTTTTCCTTTTAAATTAATACATTAACATTAGCAAACATAACATGCTATTAGAAGACAGTAATCATGTTTTTTAATGTTGAATTTTCTCTTTATGTTTATGTAAATATTCCTTTGTTTTCAGCTACAATAGTCATTTACAATATGAAAAATGTCTACACATTCATTCTGATAAATTTGATGTTATGAAATCTGCTTTTCTTTCACAAACATGATCATATCTATGTGTGTCCAATCTGGTAGTGTGTATCTAATAAAAATAGCAACGCAAATAAATACAAAATGTTAAATCAAACATGAAACATATAAATCTGCATGTAGCATATTGTTAAATATTGCACTGTATTTTATATATTTTTTAAATAGTTGTTAAATAATCTATAATAATAAATGTTAAATTATATACCATTAAGGTGCATGTTTGAACACAATATGTAATGTAAAACTAACAAGAAAATATTGCTGAATAATAATTAGATTTGTGTTATTTTTAATTGTCTACTTTCATGCTAAGTTACTTTACTGCTAGAAGTGAATAACTACAGATACTTTAGTTGGCGTTAGCTGGCAAACCAAAAAATTGTGCATACTGGTAAGCCTACCTAAAATTTAGTCTTTCTCCAGACCTGCAAACTGCTGTTCGCATTTGATTTTGTTTTCTTACACAAACCCATCTTTACCTTATATTTCACAGTGAATTCAAATATTTTCTGCTTTGAGATTTATTTCTCTCATACTGAAAAAAAAAGAGTAATAACATCATATCACTCACACTTACTCAAATAGACACACGTTGAATCAATTTGATGTGTCTCTTTTCATTGTTTTCCGGCTAAATCTGACACATGCACATGTATAAAAAAAAAATCATATGTGACATAAAATAACTGGATATGTACAAACATTGAGTGCTTTGTGCAAATGTGTACAGATTATGATCATGTGTTGATAAATGATACATGGGTAATGTGCACAAAACATACATAATACATCTCATTCATGAACATAAAACAAATACACAAGCTTTTAAATCAAACAACTCTAATTTCTGTCCCAGTGTAATTAAAAACACATATGGGTTGAATTTATTAGAAAATTTATAATGAAAAGATGTGGATCTGTCACCATTTGGTGATTGGGCAATGTTAATTTGCCCTGATGATTTTAACATGTTCCTTTGTGCCTTTCCCTTATTTTTCGGTCACAAAACAGAATCACATTGTTCTGTGCACTCAGGATTTCCAGGGGCACTTCTTTCCCTCCGATAAAATAAAACACATATTGTCATACACAACATCTATCAATACACTGTCAGCAAAGGACAAAACCTAAATACCTTTAACTGAGCAAAGCTTAGTGATTTGAGGAATCCTGCATGTTGGCAATACTTGCCTAATGTTCAACACAAATGTAAAGACAATGATACTGAAATTAAATAAAAAGGTCACGGTGCAGAATGAAACAAAAAAAAGTAGTGTCTCAGAAAAAAGAAAAACATCTCATTTGTTCCCATTCAAACAAGTCCACAGTCACACATACACCTCTACCCCAAATGTATCACAGATCACAAAGCCAGCAGGGTTCACTTGAATATTTTATTTAAACGCGTGTACAGATGTGCACTATTAGAGAGGTGGTGTGCATGAAATTGTCTATGATTGGTTTCTGTGCTTGCAAGAGCAACAGCAGCATGGCCTGAAAATCACAGAGGATGTGATTATCTAACAATGTAAGGAAGGAGTGTAATCTGGAAAATGTGAGAAAGGAAAATCTGAACTTTCCTTCACGACTGACATCTGATATTCTCATGTTTCCACACCTTTCAGTGCTACGGTTTATTAGGCTTGGCAATCACGTGCCCCTTAAAAAATATTTAAAAAGCAACGTTAATGTTAGTTATTTTTGTGTCTCACTATAGAGCAGCAGCTTCTTTGGATTCTCAGTTTTTTATTAACTAAAACAACGCTACTGCTAGTTTTATCATAATTATTTGATACAAATACTCACTGCTCATACAAACTGATAAGACATGCTCCTAATTCAAAAGGCAATTCTTGTGTATGTTTGGAGTGCACAACGGCGGAGGTAAATAAAGATGCTTTTCAATGCTACAGATGTACACGGCTACATAGAGATGTAAGAGAAACCTTACTCATGTCATCTTTGTACCTACATGGGCAGACACAGCTTCTCAGGCAACATTTGTTACCAAATATTAATCTATCTCTAAAGAATGTGGCAACATCTGTATGCACATTTCAAATGTCATAGTTTACTTGTCTCCATTTCAAAGAATGCACCTTGTTGCATGCAATTCTACAGAAAAGGCAGCAACAGCACAATAACAGTTTAACAGTGGCCAATGTAGTTGACTGGTTTCCTTTCAAACCATAGTACAGTGATCTCTGTTCAATTAACTTGGAGTATAACTTAAGTCACACACATACACACACTCACATGGGGGGGGGGACAAGTGCTTTCAAAGACAAAGCATGAAGTGAATGAAAAGCAAAGAGAACTACAGAGGTGCCAACTATTCAATGGGAGCACCAACACACTATTCTATATCACCAGTTCATGAGAAAAAAAATTAAATAAAAGAACCGGAAAAGAGAACAAAAATTTTGATGGAATTTGTTGAAAAAATAAAGCAGCATAACCTGCACAACAAGCATAATTTCCTCAAACATACAATCACAATCTATCCTCATTATGACAACAGCATGATAAAAAACTCTTAAAAGCAAAATACTATAAAATACAGTCATACTTTTAGGCACCACAAAACAATCAGCTAGTTTAGGTTGCACTGCACCTATAGATCACTCAATTAAAGTGGCACAATTTAAGTATATTGATACAGTAGAGGCTCCCCTCAGTGAAAAGGCTGTGACAGGATCAGAGTAAAAACTCTCAGCCCTTCAACAGCAAATCACACAGCTAAAGGCAGACAATACTTAATTACTGAATAAATCTAGAACGACGGACTCATTGTTTTTTTCTGACTATAAAAGCAACAAATGTTACTAAATTTGAATTTGAGGTTTTATACACAGTGCTGTAGCTGATCTGTGCTTTGACATTAATACCCATATGGACTTGTCCTCTCTTAAGAATTACACAGTGATTGTCCCTCACAGTCCCACTTAAAGGGATACTCCACCAAAATCTTTTGAGTATGAAAACTCACCCCCTTGTGCTTTAAAACTTAAGTCTAGTGATATTCTGTATGTTTTTTGTTCTGTGCGTATAATCTCTTGAAAAGACCAAAACCGTCAATGAAATGATCATACAAACAAATACTGTCTGCACTGTTGTTCAAAAAAAAAAAAAACACACTAGTAAACTAAACTGTTACATTAGCTGACATGTTCCTTCATTATGATGAACTCTGGCACTGTAGTTTACTTTGAGTTAGTCCCATGAGCTGAAACATCCTTGACACAAATAGCAGGAAAACAGTTGTTGTCAGCCTTGGTGGCGTAAAGGTGGTGTAAAAAAAAGTACTTTGCTTTTTTATGTAGCAACAATGGAGTAGTTCTGCTTTCTGAAAAGCCAGACCGGGTCCTGCAAGACTGAGAGTGAAGAGCAGTGGATTGTGGGAGAGATTTTTAAGAGGTTTCCATGGAATCCAATAAAAAAACATCAATTCAAGGCAATCACATTCTCCATATGCATTTCTAGGAGAAAACAAATTTTTTTACAGCCACCTGTTTGGGTCTACAGCAGATGGGTCTTTCATACTCAAAAGACAAATACTGTGTAGAGTATCAGTATATTTAAAGTGCTCCTTTCTGCTTTTGTGATCTCATTTTTGAAAACCACCTATTGTTCCAAGCCTATATTCCCTTATCTGATCAGATTTTGTGCTTTTGCTTGTACTTTGTTGTGAAAGACAAGACCTCTGTTTAAACTCTTAAAAGCTTTCTCACGGTAATAATTACCAAATACAAGTGGTTGAGAAAACACTGTGCAAAACCTGTGCTTTAATGGCCATTGAGCTGCTACATGAGATAAAATGTGTGCAGCCTGCTTTGTAGCAAGTCCCATTTTGCTGAGACTCTAGCACAAATGAATACTGTATTAAGCTCTCATGTCAAAGCAGAATACATAAATTAACACTGCGTCATGCCGTTCCCTCATTCTTCCCATATTTCCCTGCTCAGCCCATCATGCTACACTGGCACTTATATATATTCTAAAATTATTTTCCCATAAGAAAACTTTGATCAAGTTGAAACAAATGATATGGCACAACAATAATGATTTTAAGAAATACTTGCATTGAAAATAAAAGCATGAAGTAAGAAACCACAGCATGTTCCGTAGTCTAAGATTGTTAAAACTTTGTTCAGTATTCATATTTCTTCGTTCACTGTTCTAGTCCTGAAGGCACTTAATACCAAAAATGAATAAGAAAAACATTAACAACAATACCAACAACTCTTCCTTTCCTTCTTGACCCCTTTCAGCCTTGTCTCTGTTATAAGCTGCTGTGTTCAACACAGGCCTAACCCACCCCACAACCCAGGCATCAATCTCATGAAACACATCTTTATAGCCAATGTTTGTCTTGGAGGGAAACTCCCATTTCTTCATCCATGCCAAAGACACTTGCCTATAGGAAGAGTTATCCAGCCCACACCTGCAATCAGTCCTGTAGAGGCAGGGGACACAAGATAAGGGAAGGGGAGGGGAGGGATCAGAGACGAGCATAAAACTCCTCGTTGAGTTTTGTTTGCTCACTGGCCTCTTCCTCATCATCCTCCTCTTCTTCAAGTGCGAGTGGAGCTGGCTGCACCTGGTAGGGCACTTGTGCAGCACTAGGTTGTCGGCCTTGTTTAGAGCACAGAGGAGTAATGTCTGAGGCAGGGGGCTGCCCATGAAGGAGTGAAGCGTCCCTATATCCCTCCTCAACCTCTGCAGACTTAGCTGGGACAGACTCACGCCCTGCACCACTTTGGAGTTGATTTGGGAGTGTGGAAAGAGAAGACGAGGAAGAGGACGAAGGAAGAGCTGCTGCCTGTGCAACAGATTGTGATATTTTATTAGTCGTTGATGCCACAACAACATGCTGCTTGTGATCTTGACAAATACTTTCCCCACTTTTGGGGTAGAGAAAGGTCCTCATTTGACCTTTGCCCTTTACATTCACGGTACCTCTATAGTCAAACTCTAAACCCATGGCACTTAGTACAGTGTGGCTCTCCTCGCTCACCTGCACCCGACACTCCACACCGGTGGAGTCCATGCGACTAGCAATGTTTACCGTGTCTCCCCAGATGTCATAGAGCAGCTTAGTTGTGCCGATCACGCCTGCAGTCAGCGGCCCATGGTTAAATCCAATACGAAGCTTGAAACCAAAACCTAGCATGTTCTTGTTGAAGTCGTCCAGGACGCCCATCATCTCCAGGGCAAAGTTGAAAAGTGCCCGCAAGTGAGCGTGCGGCGAGTCATCATCATTCTCAGCCAATTGCTGGACATTAAGTCCTGACGCTGCCATATATGTGGCGCCAATTGTCTTGATTTTTTCCACACTTTTGAATTCAGTTTTACGAAGAAGATCATCAAAGTCTCCAATTAGCTCATTAAGAACACGGTAGCACTCTTTTCCACCCTCATAGCTTTCTTCATAGAACTCACTGAAGTTTACTATACTGGCAAAGATCACACCCACACTGTCGTGGTTCTTTGAGTAGCTCTGGGTGATCTGAGGAAAAAATAACACAAAGATGAGCTCAGAAAGAAATGGATTCTAAATTCTGAACACCTAAATGGTATTAGTATAACATCTTTCTGTTTTCTCCTCAAAATGTGATTACTGTTTTGATAATAACATTTACAGTTATAATAGGTCTGATATTTTTAAAAAATAACAAAAACCTTGAGCTGGTCAGCAACGTGGATTGGGATGATGTTGCCCAGTAGCCACTCAGCCTGGTCTCGCATCGTCTGGATCTTGGAGCGATGTTTGTCAGCCTCCACATTGCCATGGTAATGAAGACGATAGCTAACCTCAAACTCACGGTTGAGGAACCAGACCAGAAGAAGAAGCAAGAAGAAGGCCAGGACAGCCTCGTGGACCAAACGGTCAAGTGGTTGTGGGGAAGGATCAGGGCCTAATTCTGAACCACCATTAGATATGGAGATGTTCAGTCTAAGGGAGAAAACAGGGGAAGAAAAGACACAAATTGGGGAAATAAACATGATTAAATAAGAAAATGATCAATATGAATAGGAGGAAAGAGATGAAGGAAGATGCAGATATTGCCTTGGCCCAAACTGTTGTAAAATGGTTAATGTTAAATATGAATGTTAAACAGCAAGCACATATTTCTAGACTCATCATTTTACATCATGACTAACATGTCTAACATCATACAACCATGAATATAATATAGTGGTTGATACAGATAAAGCTGTGAGAAATGTAGTTTTCAGTGTCAGTTTGTTTTTGACAGAAGATTTATTTTAAAGCAAAATATAGCTCAAAATTACTACTCTTGGATTTGAATCAGAAACCTCATCAGCATTAAGAATCAGAAAGTCAGAAAGAGGTGAGCCACAAAAGTTCTGGAACAAAGTTTTATGGACTGATGAGACCATGGTGCCAGTAGTATCATGGGCTGGACTTGCAAGGAAGACTATGATCATTTGCTGCCAACTCAGTAAATGACTTAATCAGTGAGAAAAGTAGAAGGTTTCGGACTGGCCAAGTCAATCACCAGATGTTTACTCAACTGAATATTTATTTCACCTGCTTAAGTGGAAGAAAAAAAATTAAAGTCAATAGAAACAAATCAAGAATTCAGTGATGTCAGTAAGTCATTGGTTTTGATGAAGTAATTGCTCAAGGCATTTGCAATTAAATATTAACTTTATTTTACTGTAATTTACTTTAAAACTACTGCTCACTTAAACTTTAGCCCAACTCCTACAAAAGGTGCTGTCTTCTGTGTTGTTAAAGTATCAATGTGTGCATCAAGTGAAAGCTGAAATTCTTAACTTTCATCTGGTATACATGTCTTTGGAGTAGAACAAAATTAAACAAATGAACAAATGTTTCTTATCATAGTAACACTACATTCTATCAAGGAAGTGCTTCAAGGTATCAAAGAAAATATTTTTCAGGAACCTCTCTTGTCCTCAGTAGTGTGGTTAGTTAACTTGTGGCTCTGATTCAAAATTCAAGCCAACACGGGCTGAATGAGTCATTTCCACCACTAGTGACATTTAGCAACCATTACTACTGGTGCACACTAGGAGAAAGAGAAGAAGAGAGCGAGGAGGATAGGGAAATAATGGACATAAAAGCGTGAGAATGAGTAAAAGCCACAGAGAGCTGTAGATATGAAAAATATAAAGGAGAGACGTCACTCCTGTTGACCCTTCAAATGTCATTCATCCATCAAATCCCTCTGTTTCCGGGGAGACACTCACCCATGAACTGGAAAGCTGTTATTACTGGAGCTGAAAGAGACAAAAGTGTTGTCACTCAAGAGAGAGAGAGACAGCAAAGCACACAAACACAAATTTATACACACGACTGTACAGAAAACATATCAGATTAAATGCTCTTTAGTGGCTGAGGAACTTTATGTACAGTAATTGCAAACAAGGTGGGTATATTTAAGTTTAATAAGAATACATTTATTTACAAATGAATTGATGAATTCATATTTGGAGAGCAAATGACAGTATAACTATCTGAGACAGAAGAGGATGAAGACTGTATAGAGTAAAATAAATGTGTAGTATCTACATTTGAAAACAAGTGTAAAGATTTCACAACTGCACAATGAACACATTTCACTAGTGTGGTCATGTTTTCATTTGCTTGTAAGTTAGTAAACCTCACACTGAATGAAATGTGAGATGTACTGTGTATGTGTGTGTGTGTGTGTGTCTGTGTGTGTGTGTGTAAACAAATACCCGTGCATTCATTGACTGACGTGTGTAGAGTTTATTTGCATTTGGGATTTGTGTGCATATGCAGATAACAAGTGCTGTACCTGTGTAAGGGGCTATACAGCAGCAGCAACAGAGCAACCCCCGTAGCAGTGGCCAGGACTGAGCGCATCCAAAAACTCAGTTGACAGAAGTTACAATAATGAATGATGGCCAGGATGGTGGCACAGCACAGTAACATGGTCACCTGCAGGAAGGAATAAATCACATTTAGATTTATGTTCCCAACTCTGGTATCTGGAGTAAAGACCACTGTATTTGTGGGCATGTTGTTTAACTAAAGTAACACTGACACACTGTTAGTTGTAAAACAGCATGTTCTGGCTATGTTTAATATGTGGTGGTAATACATCTAATTACTTGTTCCGTGCCAATGTAAACCAAGACTTCTGTCCTGCATTTCTTTCTGCTTGTAACTATTGGCAGCCATTGTGAGCCCACAGGCGGTCTGTAGGCTGATGCCCAAACTTATGTTTAGTCTTTTGTACAAATGTCCCTTAATGAAAAAAGTCTATTCAATTCAATTCAACTTTATTTATATAGCGCCAATTTACAACATAAGTCATCTCAGGGCACTTTACAGTGTA
>JAUYWH010000001.1:17322577-17417814 GCA_034779795.1 Ctenopoma multispine
TCTAGCTTTACGGAGGGCTTTTTTATACGTTATTAAACTATCTTTCCAGGCTAAGCGATATTCATCCGAGTTTGTGGAGCGCCACCTTCTTTCCAGCTTTCGTGTTGTCTGCCTTAAGCTACGGATTTGTCTACAGGCAATTTGATCTGAGTTTTATTGTCCATTCAAATAACACCACCTTATTCAACTACATCCATTTTTATTGCTTCTACCTCCCACATTTTAATAATATTTAGTTAAAACTACAATATGCATCTTAAGCTAGCACTAACACGAGACTCCAAAACAACCCACTGTGCTTTGCGCAGCCCATGAATGAATGCTCATAATGTTACTAATCAATAACTGAAATTCTGTCATTGCTTAGAAGCGCCTCATTCATGTTTTGGAGCATATTTCTAGTAAAAGAAATTCAATAACCTAACATACTATATCTTTAATATTTAGTTATAATGGTGCTGATGACTAATATTCCATTTTAGTTTCTTCTTTTTGTTAAGCAATGTTGAAATTTACCTCATTAGAGATAAATATATATACACTAGATATGGTTAATTAGGGATTGAGAATGTTATATTATTATATTATATTAAGATTTCTCATGACATTAAGCTGGAATCAAAATCTAAATGTCAAATGCAATACAAACCAACTGCAAAACCCAGAGTATACTGCACTGCAAGCACTAACCTTCATAACTCAAATGCAAGAAAAGATCATCCATGGCCATAAAAAGGGGATTTGAAGTTAATTACTGATTGACCACATGCATGGATCTCTTCATGTAAATGCACATGTAGCCAGCAGTGGTCTTTTGGGGACATTCAAAGGTTGTTAATGGTTTCCCTGACAGGAGACATCTCCCCCCGCCCCCACTCATCCCTACACATGTCCTCCCTGTCTCCGACTCATGCCCCCTTTTATCACTGTTTTTTGTTTTTGGGAAGCTTAATAGCTTCAAAGGCATTAATGTCTTGAAACTGCATGTCTAATTAACAACTTTCCATGAGACTACTCTTTGATCTGGAAGTCCCAAAGAGATTGAGATAGTGCAGGGTAGAGGCAGAGCAATGGGAGAGAAACGGGGTGTTGAAAATCCTTAAATAACAAGATATGAAAACACCACACCAGCTTGCAACCAGCTATTGGCTCAGAGCGGGAAGGAAGGAGTCAAACTTATACAGAGTTGGATATGGCCTTGACTCAAAACAGCACAAAAACACTGCAAAGTATGGCTGCTATCAATCTTCTCACATACAGGACTCAGAGAAGAAGAAATGTCAATATTCCTAGTGCCAAGATCCACAGGCAAAGCTCCCTGAAATCTCCAAAGTGTTTTCTTTCTACAGCTCATATCAGCGCTAATGCCAGCTAAAGGCTCTGTTGGTCTCTGAGGGGCTCTGGCTTCAGGCCACCTTGGGCTGCAGACTCCTCTCTACTTACTTTGGCTTAGAGATGTCAGTGAGGGTAAACTATTATATTGTAAATAACTTAGCAATAGTCTTCAGCAGAGGTAGCATAGTTGTACTGAGGGTACAAACAGTAGTAAATAAGTTATAGCACTAGTACATAAGATACCAAACCAAACAACAAAATCAACCAAACTGCAATAGTGTGATATGAAACTTATTCTCTAGAGCAGGATTATGTGATGTACACACTGGACATATAACGTTTTACAGTTTTTATTCCGACCACCCAATGCATATATTTACCTGGAGGGGCAGGTGGGTGTTGCAAGTAAGGTGGGACAAGACAGAGATGGCAGGGAGGGAGACTAACACGGCCCCAATCACGTGACGGGGAATCCAGCCAGAGACCGCAAGGAGCAAGCAGTGAGTACAGTTCATCACCTCCATCAAATAGAAGGCCATACTGCAGGAAAAGACAGGTGAACAGTCGGTGAGTTTCCAGAAGCACAGCTTGAAAGCAATATTCATTTTATTTATTCTTTTACTTGTCTAAATATGACACAGAATCAAACTATAAAGAATCTAAATTATTCACAGTTGGGAGAAATACATTTCTCTCCCCTTGTTATTTTCCTACTTAGTCAGGAAAATAGTACAGCATGCTCTCATCATCCCTTAATTAAAACACAACTAAGGCTGTCCAATTGTCAGCTAGAAGATGATGATTTATTGCTGATTTACACATGGCAATAAGTGTAAAATAATTGATTTTAAAATACTCTCTGAGATGCAAACACACCCATGAAAACGCACCAACATAAACAAAACACTTAAGTACTCAAGTATTGGAAACTCTAAGTAGAAAGGCTTCTTTGTTAGGTTTGGAATTATACCTAGTACCAGTTTGTCATTGTGTCAGTTTCACAAAAACCTGGACAGGAACCAGTTGAATTTGTCCAGGCAAGTTAATCCAGTGTGGTGTAGGAGCCAACCAACACATGAAATGATTTGTTTTGGTTTCAGTGGAGAGTTGTAGTGCTACGCAATGTTCTATCAGTGGTTTTCAAGCCTGTGCCACCGAGATCCAAAGAGATATAGGCTTTTAATCCAACCAAACACTACAGAAGATTTTGAAACAAACACTTGCATATTCTTAGTGCTAATGGCACTGCACTGACAACAGTATTAAACAACAACCTAAATGACAAGAGAGGTTTTTTTTCTCCTGTAGAAAACATTGTGTCCATAGTAATTTTGTAAAAGTTTGAAACAATTAATATTTTAGTATCATATATTTACAGTGTGTGTGTATATATATATATATATATACATACATACATACATATATATATATATATATATATATGTATATATATATATATAATTTTTCCCCACTTGCCCTCCTGTGGGCGGTCTTTGTCCTTCAAGCTCAGGTCCTCTACCAGAGGCCTGGCAGCTTGAGGGTCCTGCGCAGCATCTTAGCTGTTCCTAGGATTGCGCTCTTCTGGATAGGGAGATCTCAAATGTTGTCCCTGGAATCTGTTGGAGCCACTCTCCCAGTTTGGGCGTCACTGCCCCGAGTGACCCAATTATCACTGGGACCACTGTTACCTTCACTTTCCACATCTTTTCCAGCTCTTCTCTCAGCCCTTGGTATTTTTCGAGCTTCTCATGTTCCTTCTTCCTGATGTTACCATCGCTTGGGATTGCTACATCTATCACTACGGCCTTCTTCCTCTGCTTGTCTAACAAACCGGTCATGCTAGAGGATGTTGCAGGAAGCAGAACACTCTCCATGGCGTCTCCAGACTGTCACGTCTGTCACATGTGCTCAGTGGGAACCCGCTTTCATCTGTGAAGAGCTTAGGGCGCCAGTGGCGAATTTGCTAATCTTGGTGTTCTCTGGAAAATGCCAAACATCCCGCACAGTGTTGGGCTGTAAGCACAACCCCCACCTATGGACGGTTTCTGACTGTTTGAGCAGACACATGCACATTTGTGGCCCGCTGGAGGACAATTTGGAAGGCTCTGGCAGTGTTCCTCCTGTTCCTCCTTGCACAAAGGCAGAGGTAGCGGTCCTGCTGCTGGCCTCCTACGGCCTCCTCCACAGGAGTTACATGAGTGTGTAGTTTAAGTGTTCCCTTTATTTTTTTTAGCAGTGTATATATACTGTATTTATATATGTGTGTGTGTGTGTTAATATTTTTGCTGGCCTTAAATACATTTTGTTTGTCAAAATTTGTCAAAATAGTTTTGTTAGAAAACATGTGTGTCTATCTGTGTGTCTTCTCACCATATGGACAGCACCAGAGCGGCCAGCTCCAGCAGGCCAGCCAAGGGAGCCACGGCCAGGGCAGCCGGAGCTGGAAGGCCCATGGTGACCGGGCTCACCATAGGTGGAAGGAAGCAGGCCAGAGTCAGGGCCAGAAAGACAAAACCGCTGAGGAGAACGTCCAGAAAGGAGCTGAAGGTGGAGCTCGCAAATGTTTGCACCTGAACTTTATCCTTCACCTGAACAAGAGATATAAATTTAGACAAATCATGCTTACACATAACAGTGCATACATGCACATATTTTTGTGTGTATGTCTACTTAGAGAGGAGATTATAGAGCGTAGACAAAAGTGTGTCACTTTGGATTAAAGTTTCTGCCAAGTAAAGTAAAGTACTTTATGCGCACAGGCAGGATATTTTATTTATGCCTACAAGCACGTTTCTACACTTAATGTGTTACCGTGCATTTTAAGGTACAACATGTGTTTTACATGAAGGGATTCACACTGAAAAGTCATTCTTATGTATCCTCCACATGTGCCTGTCACCACAGTAACACACCACTGTAAGAGTCACCACAGTCACACTTTTACCAACCAAATCCATTCATTGACAGCGTAAATTGCAATTAAAGATAGAAATTAATCTGTGCCATCAAAAGTTAGCTATTTCATGTGCATTATTTTTCACTGTATTTTATTTAAATGTAGCTTTTGTATTTGATTTACTTCCTTTAAATGTTTATTTGTGTCAGTTTTTTATAGTATTAATATCTTGTCTTAAGGTCTTTCTGTGTCCTATAAAGATAAATCTGCTTTGAGTAATGACTCCCAAGATGACGTGTTAAAACATGGTCCCACACTGAAACAAATCTGATGTAAAGCCATCTTGTCTGCCTGATTCAAATTACAACCACTAGTGAGATTTTACATTAAGTGAACAGAGATTTTGAATGTGAGAGGTGTTTATCTCTGTAATAACAGTGCTGTAACAGCAGGGGGCTGCAAGGCTGTGAGGTCAATGCAGGCCAACTGGAACTGGCACTAATGTGGCATAAAATGTAAAGCTTTGTCAGAAACTAATTTGGCAGTAATGTGGGTTATAATTACAGAGACAGGTACAGTGTGTGTTTGTGTGTGTACCTCTTCCTTGTAACTGCTGCGATAAGCGTTTTCTAGAGATCTCTCTAGAAAATTGAGGCTGATCTTGTTGATGGGTGGCTTGAAAAAGTTGTCCTTCATCAGACTGTTTATCAGAAGGAATGAAAACATAAAGTAAGGTGAAATATAAATTTCCTTTGGAAATCACAAATAACAATTAAAAATAACAATATAAATCAAAGTATCTGAATCAATATCAGATTATAGGAAGTCTGAGATTAGATTTGTTTACCACTTTGGAACAATGCATTTAGGCAGATCTAAACACAGCTATCATACCATCAGAATCAGAAATGCTTTATTAATCCCTGAGGAAATTATGAGGTCTCGGTTGCTCTGTGAAAGTAAGAAAGTTAAGTGAAAAGGAAATACCAAGTTACAAAAAATTACAATTATCCTATAAGAAATACAAAAGCAACAAAAAAGAAATAAAATAAAAAAAATTACAAATTAAACTATAAATAAATTACATTATATTATAATTGAAATAAGACAATAATACCATTTTGTGTTATAATATGGCATAAGTTACAGCAGGCTGTATATGTAATCAGCCTGTGAAGTATTGCAGAGTGTAATGATTGTCCATTCAGATGGAGGAGTTGTACAGCGAAATGGACATAGATTTTCTGTGTCGCATTCTCTCACTGAATGTGCTCCTATAACTGGCCAACACATCATGGAGTGAGTGGAAAGTATTGTCCAGTATTGTCCTTATTTTGGACAACATTCGCTTCTCTGACTCCACCTTCAAAGAGTCCAGCTCCATCCCCACCACGTTACTAGTTTTGTTTTTTTCATAGAAAATCCTGAGCATTGTTCTACAGATGTTGAATGACCTCAGCCGCATCAAGAAATAGAGATGACTCTGGCCCTTCCTGTACAAAGCATTTGTGGTTTTTAAGCCAATCCAGTTTATTGTCAATGTGTACTCCCAGGTATTTGTAGTCCTCCACATCTGCCCCCTAGATAGAAACAGGAGTCACAGGTGTTCCAGACCTCCTGAAGGCCACAATCAGTGCCTTTGTTTTTGCCACCTTGAGCTGCAGATAGTTCTGTTTGCACCACGTGACAAAGGTATCCACTGTAGTGCGGTACTCCGTTTCTTCATCCCCACCAAAAAACTTCTTAAGGTGGCAGGTCTCACCGCAGGAGTTGAAGTCAGTGTTGTAGAGGGTGAAGAGAAAGGGGCTGAGGATGGTCCCTTGAGGTGCCCCACTGTTGCTGACCACTCTGTCGGACACACTGTGCTGAATACGCACATACTGTGGTCTATCTGTCAGGTAATCTACAATCCAGGACACAAGGTAGCATCCACCTGCATCGCTGACAGCTTCTCACCCAGGAGACTGGGCCTGATGGTATTGAATGCACTGGAAAAGTAAAAAAATACATGACCCTCACAGTGCTCCCCGGCTGGTCTAGGTGGGCGTAGATACGATTGAGCAGGTAGATGATGGCGTCATCAACTTCAATGCAGGGCTGGTACGCAAACTGAAGGGAGTCCAGGTGGGATCTGACCATGGGTCAGAGCTGATCAAGAATGAGTCTTTCCAGAGTTTTCATGGACTGAGAAGTCAGTGCCCATTCCTGTAATCCTGGTGGACATTGGGACGTGGTTTCTTAGCTACACGAGCGAGGCATGATGTATTCCACAGCACTGGGACTCCGCAGACTCAGGCTCATAGTAAAGATTTTATAAAAAGACTCCACAAAGCCAGGCTGCACAGGCTTTGAGGACACGGGGGCTCACCCATTCCGGTCCAGCAGACTTCCCTGAGTGAAGTCTACTCAATTGTCTCTGAACCTGACCAGAAGTGAGGGTGACAGGTGGGGGAGGGCTGTCAGGTCTTCATCAGGCGCCTATGGTGCTGTGGGGAGGTGAGGGGGGAGAGAGTGGAGTGGCTGTGAATTGCGGGCTGTCTCCAGGTAAGTCTGCCGTACATTCACCGCAGTGTCAAATCTGTTAAAGAACAAGTTTAACTCATTGACCCTGTCCTTACCCCCCCTCATTCTGTGATGGTCTTCATGCCACTCCAAACTTTACTCATGTTGTTCTGCTGTAATTTCAACTCTAATTTCCTCCTAAAATTGTCCTTAGCCTCTCCGATCTTGACTCTCACCTGACTTTGATGTCCCTAGTTACCCATGGCTTGTTATTTGGGTAACAATGGACAGTATGAGCTGGAACAATGGAGTCACTGCAGAAGATTAACTCAGTAAGCCCATCAATGTGCTTGCCCATGGGGCTCACAGAGTGCCTGCCAGTCTGTCACCTCAAAACAGAGTCTCCTCCAACCATACTCTTTCAACCCATACAGTATGATTAAAAGGGCACAAAATAAACACAGAGTTTAAATCAAAGCACTAATAAAAAGAAAAATGAAGAAACTAAAGACAAAAGTTAGAAAGTATGGGAAAAGACGGGAGCAGCTGAGAAGGCTTCATGCCAGTTTACGCATGTGCACTATCACATCACACGTACCACAGGGTTTTAAGTGATACACTTGGGTTTGCCTGGATTTCCTGCTGTGTGAAAAGAAACCAAACCAAGGAAAAAACACACATCAAGTTCACAAAATCTATTATCAAGTAAGAAAATGACCGTGGAATACTTTTGCTGTTTTTAAGAGCCTTTCTCGGTGGAGTTTGCATATTTTCTCTTGATTCATATGTGTGTTTGCTGCCAAATCCGAAATACATGAAGGGTGCAGGAGTGAATACATGGTTAAACAATGTCTATTGTCAAAGTTACTGACTGGTGTGGGCAAATTCACAACCTGACTAGAAAGTTTTTTTATATTTATTGATCCTTACTGATTTAGAAATGACATCTAGTTCATGATCAAATGGTTCCCTTAACCACGTCTCACTCTTATCATACATTTTCAGTCACCCTTGAGAGGCATTATCATTTCATAAATTCTACCTTTGACCTCTTTGCTCACCTGTCCTCTCTGATAACATCCACAAAGTGTGCATCGCTCTTTTGTCTGAAGTTCTTGGCACGCAGCTGGATCAGGGCAGAGTGATCCATTCCCTTACCCGCTGCTCCAGTGCCACCAGCCATGCCAAGACTAGTTCCAGTCCCTGTGCTAGTGCTCGTTTTCTTCTCTTTCTCCTGAAGGATATCACACAGGGAGCTCTGACTGGCCCGCACTGGGTCATCCAGTGGGGGACTAAGGAGACCATTGGCCGCCCTGGGGTTTTGACCAGTGACAAACTGGATGAGGAGAGGGAGATAGAGATGAAGAAAGTGAGTCACAATATATAGGAGAACAAGTTCAATAGCAAAGGGGGAGGGCACAGTGCATGATTGTTAAGTAGCTTTAATGACAAACACTTAATGGGGTGCTTGACATATACACATGCACAATGCATGTGTGTGTTGTACCTTGGCACTGCTGGTCTTGTGCTCTTCCTGGCAACCATTCACCACAGCCACATCATCTCCCTGCTCTACTCCTGAAGACAAGCCCACACTATGAGACACATAGGGAGGCTAGAGAGAGAAAAGGAGAGCAGGAGGAAATGAATGACAAATAAAAACACATTACAACACAGTCTGAAATATAGATATCATTACAACAAAGGGTGTAATCGCTGATGTCATAACTTTCTTCATAATTAACTCACACAAATGAAAATGAGCCGAAACTCATTAAACCTGTGAGCCACATTTAAAAGCAATGAAAAAGGTCACAATAATGACCACAATAATAATAATGAGCTGAAGAAGCATCAACAACATTTTGCTACACAGAAAGTGTGATCTACTGGGATAAACATCAGGGTTTTCTTTTTACCTTTACTCTTACCCCAATCCTGTCTGGGGGTTTGTGGGGCAACAGGGGTTCAGCAGCCTGTGCTCCTCCTGGGATGAGGTCTGGTGTGTGGGTTTGAGGACAGGAAAACAGGCTGACCCCACCAAAATTATCACTTGGTAGTCCCATCTGAGAACAGCCACACTGCTCATCATGCTCCAACCTTCTCCCTGAGATCAGGTAGGTCTTCAGCCCTAAGGGAAACGAAAACAAAAACAACATCCTTCTGTTTAGAGTGAATACATGGCTATGCATCACAAACAATTATAATTTATAATTTACATTTGATATGAAGAGACATCAGTGTTACCACCCAAACAAATCAAAATAATGGCACTAATATTACTCTTGATTGTTACATTGCGAACGCAATCCTTTCAACATCATAAGAGGCTGGATACCACAAAGTTATGAGCTATTTGTTTATGACAAACATTTACTGGGCAACAAATCTAATTTGAGGATTGCTGCATGTTTTACTATCTACATACTCCAATATAGTGATGAAACAGTAAGTCATTCTACAGGGCAAATAATTATAGCCATAATAATTTTGAAAATTTATTAAATCACTTATCTAGTACGTTGTACTAAAATCAGCCAGTGTTTATTTTATATCATCATGATCAGACCAAAGACTCTCAATATAACCATTCGGTTTTGGGCAAACAACATCTGGGTGATGAGCCCAAATGTAGACATACCACCATCAAACAAGTACCAGCTACTCTCTGCAGGTGCACATACTGACAATTAGTGCAATACTGGGTGTTTTACCAACTGTGTTTGCACTGGCCATGTTCATACTGGTGTAGGGCCAACAAGAAAATACACAAACAATAGATTAGATGGGTGGCCCATAGCCCATATCAGCCTGTCCAAACACACATTAACCTGGCTAGTTGGCCTTTCCGTTCAAACAGGTAAATATGTTAACCTTGTTAGCATGGTGATGACTGGATGAGCATCTGTAAGCCATAAAGAGGCACCCAAGAATCTATATGGGGTCCTTGTTTAAAATTAATTACTAATGTTGTTATGCACACTATTTACTTTAATAAATTATCCTGATCCCTGCTTCATGGGCATATGTTGAAACAGCACACACTGTATTAAACTAAAATGTAAAATGTAAAATATATTTAAAAACTACATAAAGGCTACATGATTAAACAAATTAGTTATTAGTTAAATTAAAGTAAGAAAATTATCCAATAATAATTATTTATGTGGAAAATAATATGTGAACCTCTAGGATTATTAGGACATCTGACTTGTTTATTTGTCACTCTCAATGTCTGATCTTCACAACACAGGTTTGTAGAAGTATGTCACTCCTCAAGCGAAGGAGATTTCTGAAGACTTTAGAAAAAAGATTATATTTTTGATACTCCACATGCTGAAAAGAGTTACAAAGGAATTTCTAAAGAGACTGTACTCCACCAGTACACTGTTGTTCCAACTGTACCTTAGCGGGAAGAGGGATCAGAAACAGTACTGGCAAGTTAAAATAAACTCAGAGATATTGTTTTTTAACTGTTAGATTATTACACGGCTCATGAATGATGTCATAACACCCACATTTGGCTTCTGTGTGTTACTCTACAATACAGCACATATAATTTACAAAGCTAAAGCTACATAAATTGTACAGCAGCCCTAGGGAGGAGATGTTGCATAAAGAGGCATTATAACATGTATTTGCACTTTATTAACTTGAAAATTATATAATCTTAAAAAAGTGGAGTCCCAGAAAATAAATAAATAAATAAATCCAAAATTAAGCATAATATGGCCACTGTAATCAAAGCTCACCAAAAAGTGGATCATGCAGCAAGACAACATTTCCAAACAGTGGTTAAAGCGCAAGAAATTTTATTTTGGAATGGCTGAATGTAACATTACAACATATAAGCATATCTTAATATAAAGACAGTCAAAATACAAAAAAGATTATCTGGAATTATCTTTTAAAAAAGTGTCTCTGTCTAAAACAAGAGCATTTAACTTTTGAACTCCTTGAACCCTTTGACACATGCTTTTCCTAATAAAAAGAAATAAACATGTGTCAGCCTGTGTAAGTGTGACTAATGAGCTACTCACCCATAAAAGCATGTGCATCAATCTGATGAGTAGGTGTCTTTGCGTACTACAATATATTCTTAATATTTCAGTGAATCAAACGCACAATGTAACTATTTCAATGACACCCTGCACACAGGACATTCTGTAGAACAGCAGCAGGTGTAATATTACTAAAATTACAACCACCCTTGGGTTTAAATTTCAGTTATAAACAGCTTTTCAAGTCTGCTGTGTGACAATCTCAGACAGCCTTGTGATTTTAACAGTTAACAAAATTTATTATGAATGTGTAACTAACAATGAACTTGTTTTTTGAAAAAATGAAAAGCTAGCAACATTTAACTTTAACACATGACTGAGATCTTCTGCTGAAAACCACCACAACAATTCTTAAGGTTCTGTTAATAACTGCTTTAACAGACACTTATTTTAGCATGTGTGCTGCATGAGAGGAAAAATGCTGACAAGCTAAGGTCACAAAGAGGGGATAGCGAAAGCAGAGCGGCGAACACTGTAGGGACGGTAAGGAGGAGAAAGAGAGGCAGAGAGCACTTTGAAGGTCACTGAGTTTATCATGCCTTGCATAACCCACATTCCTTGTTGACTTCCATTTCAGCTTTCTAACTTTATCAACAACCTGCCGTAAACTCTAAAACAGACCTTGAATTGTGAGGGCATACGGAGGTTTGACATAACCCATATTAACACAGACATTGTTGCTTTCCAACACTCAAGTAGTGTTGGAAAGCAAGTGTAGGAGTGTTAACTACCTTCTAGATACCATAAAACATGTATATTCTGTGTGCTTATTCAAAGTACTGTGGCATAATAAAGTTAATCCTCTACTATTAAGTTTTTGCAGCCAAAGTCACTGTTCACATTTTAGAGCATTCTTGAGTTGGGGTGTTTATCTCTATTTGTCTATTGATCTTTTCCTGGCTCTGAAAAAGCAGAACTCTGGAGAAACAAACTGACACCAGAACTTTTAAGTCTCAATGCAGCTTAGTGTTTTCTATTGATTTGTTCAGGGCAGCTGGCTGGAGCAGAGAGAGTTTAGCTGAGGACAGCTATTACTACTCATACTACTACTACAGAGTCATGCAAACAACATAGTGTATATACAATATCTAGAATGGTCATGTACACACTGTCTGACTTGGGGACACAATCCTAATAACATATGAAACACATGAAATTTACTAATTGGTGTGTTTCATCATCTTAAAGTTTGTGCATGTTAGCCATTTTTCTTAAAATGGGACATTTTCTTAGTTTTAAACGATTAATATGTTTTTTATGTTATTCTGTGAATAAAACATGGAATGGTGAGATTTGCAATAATTGTAATGTTTTCATGTGGATTTTACACATCATCCCGCCTTTTTGGGAATTGGGATTATAAGAAAAAAGAGACAGTTAACTTTAACAAAAAAAAATTTCAGCTGGTTCAGAACCAGATATGGTAAAAGATGCCATCTCTCTATGTGGCAATAACACTGAAAGCAGCACAGTGAGGTGAGGATTAATCACATCATTCTGATGTTAGTCCCATTAAAGTCTAATTTCTTTAAGCCTACTCAGATCAAGTTGTTTTTGTAGTAAGGCACAAATTGAAAACTTGTTGAAAAGTTTCTCTCTTTTCCTCTTCTGACCACGTGCTATCTTTTGCTTTTTACACTTCTCCCACCTACCTTGTTTTTAGAGTTGTTTCTTAAAGAAATAAATTTTTTGAATGAAATTTCCCACCCCTTATAAGAGCCAAAACTAAAACCCAGACCAAATCAAAACTTGTGTGGAAGCAGAAATGGGAGTTGGGATGCAAGCCCAGCTTGGCTGGTGCATGAGGATCAACCGAGACTAAATGAGCTGCACATGCTGTCACACAAAATAGTTATGCTTACAGAAACCAGTTACATATTCCATAATCAGAGTGAATTCAGGGTGAACTGTGATGTCTCGTCTTCAATACAATCCCTCATTCTAATGATGGTACAGTAGGAACACTAAACATTAAAGTGGGCTTCGCCTAGTAAATCAGTCTAAATCCACCATATACAGTACATGTATACATACATTGTGAATTTAATGTGGTTGATAGGTGGTGACTCTGAAGGCCAGAGCAAATAATGCACAATATTTACATACTCAAACAATCTGGTGAACGTGTGTTTTGTGTATTTTAGCACTTGTATATTTCACTTCAAAACCCACATACACCACTAGACATTCAAATCAATCATCAAATATATCATATATTAAAAATGAGCAACTCCCTCAACGTGTACTCACATGCTCACACACACACACACACACACACACAGCAACTTTCTGAGGAGCAAGTGTGAAGCGTGTATACATATGAATGAATGAATGATGAGAAGGGTGAACGGAGAGGTACTGTCGCCGTGCCGTCACATTCCGCATGTACTCCAGAAGACCATATGTAACAAAGACACGTCAGAAAATCACTCTCCTACTGACACACATACATTTACATACAGACACGTTGCTCTAGTGCTGAAATGAAATCAACATTTATTCAGGAAAATCTCTGTCAAACATTTGCTGCTTCCAGCTTGTCAAATATAAACAATTAGCTGCTTTTGGGAATTTGGGATTTTGGGACAAAATCTATCTAAGATTTCTGAAATTGTGATTTTTTACTATATGCAGACATGCAGTAGCATAGTCCAATTCTTATTAGGTCGTCACAGCGTATACCCACTTCTAAATGCCCCTGTTACGGGTATACACTGCCGTAGGCGCTTTTCAGTCTACAGACTGTGACTGTGACTCAACCACACTGATACCTGATAAGCATTTATGTGCTGCAGGCAGGTAAATTTTTTTCTGTCATTGTTGTCTGTTTTTGGAGAACTAAGGTTTGGTTAGGGCAAACGGATTACGCCAATCAGAGGCAAAGTAGGGTGGGACATGCCGTTTCTTTTGCTAAACCGGGCAAAATATCCTTTGCTCACGTGAAAAGTTAATATAACCAAGTTAATAGTTAAAATAAAGCGAACCATACAAACAAAAATTAGCTTTCAGGACAAATGACCTTGTGATGCTACATTATTGCTGCTTTGCAGCCGGACAGGTACCCACAGCCTAACAGGTTAACAGGTGTTGGGGAGAGTTTGTAACTAGTGAACTAGGTGAAACTAGGTGAAACAGGAACAAGGATGCATTGCAAAAGTATGAAAAGTTACATTACTTGTTATTGCTCTTTGTTAGTCAATAAATATTGAGAATGGTCAAATCCAAGTATTTTATTCTGAAAATCAGCTGTTTAAATTTTGTAAAAATAAATAAAAACATGAAGCCAAGGTGTTGGCTTCATGTTAAATGTATCTACCATCTGTATCACTCTCTGGCCTTCACTATCTGTTACAGATTAGATATTATAAGACACTGTTTACAAAAGAATCTACTTTCCCCATGGACAAAGAAAATGTAGTTAAATCACTCTGTAATATATGAACCAGACAGATCTGCAAAATCTGCATCTCTGGTTTGTTAATCTCATAATGATCCTTGAAGTAAATGAAGTCATCCAGCAGATGTAAATAGTACTGTCCCTTTTTAGTGGGATCTAAATATGTAAGACTGTCACTAAATATAATGGGGCACTTTTTTTTCTTTTGCTGTGTAAGCCGCTAAAAAACTGGGGGCTAAATTTACAGTATACCCACTTCTCCAGACACCACTACACCACTGCTGACATGGTACTGAATAAAGGACAAATAGAAATAAAAATGTACAGAAATCATTAGTTGTAGCTCAGCATCGAACATCCAGTCTTACCAGCAGAATAGCTCGCTCACACACAAATTGAGGTGAATGAATGCACACCTTTGCATACCTACAGTACATACACACAATGACACTCCTACTATCTATAACCACACTGCACGCTAACACAACTTTTAGAAACCATTTCTTTGCACAACGCTTGCACAATGGTTCAGACGTGAATTAATACAGATTCAAACACACACACACACTCGTGCCGGGTTTTTAGCAGTCGTCCTTTGAGATTGTCTGGACAAAAGTTTTGTAATGTAGTTGACATTTCAGACAATTCCCACAGGGCCAGTCCAATCCGGAGTCTGCACTTCCTGACAAATAACCTTTGACCTTACGGCGGCTTCAAACCACATGATCAAAACCATTCCCAGTGACCCAAAGGTCGCTGGCTCCCCTCTGGTCCCACACACAGAAAAGTGAATAAGTGTGTGAATGTGAGACACAGAGATAGACAGAGGGAGACCAGGATACGCTTACTCAAACCATTAAAAGAAATCAAAGCTCCCTAACCTCAAAACTGAAGCAGAGGACAAATTAAGACAGACTAAAGCACAACATACACTTTGAGCTTTAAGCTTCATCCAGCTTTTTCTCTCATTCTTCGCTTTCATCTTGATTCTTGGAACAGTCAGAAAATAAACAGCTCCAGCACTAAAAATAGACTTTAACTTGTTTTCCTTGTTGCTCACTTGTTCATCCAACTATTAAACTTTACTCAATTATCACTATAACCTTCACATTCAACTTTTTCTCTTTAGTCTTGCCAAAAGATCACCACCTCTCACCACCTATCATTTTATCTAGCTATCTTGCCCAGCTGTCTCGTTCTCTCATTTTTTAACCATCTTCCTTTCACACGCTCTCTGTTTTTTGTCCACCCCCCCCCTCCCTTTCCTACCCTCCGGTTTTCTCCGTGGTCGGTGGCGGGTCTTGATAACAGGCCTCATGCAATAGCAGATGCCTCCATATTTGGACACGCCGATGGAACCGAGGGATGCAGCTCTCACACAATCCTCCTTCAAATACCCTCCCATTCCTCCCTCCCATCCATCAATCCCTCCTCCCCTCCTTCTTTTGTGCCATCAGTTTAGTCCAGGGAGTTCCTCACTCTCTCCTAATGCCTCTTCCGTTTCTAACTCTGCATCTCCTTCATCTCTTTTTTTAAAATTATACTCCTGGGATTTTTTAAAACATCTATGGGCAGCTTGGTGGATCACTGGACATGTGCTGTGTAGCCATGACTTTTTGTGTTTAGGTCAAACACAAGATTGTTGTCTCATCATCCCAAGGGTAGGGTATTGAGAACTGGTTCAAACTGGAACCAGCTCAAAAGACCTGAGAGTCTGGAACACAATAACAAATAATACAGTTTACTGTTTCATAGCCTTTTTTTTTGCATTTCATACACATTTTGGTTTCATTTTGTTTTTAATAACATAACAAGAGTTGGAAACAGGATCCAATAACAACAGACTGATAATTAATTAAATCAAAATGATACCCAAATCCCACTCATTCCCTTCTGTCTTCCAGTTGTTTTCCCACTAACATTATATCTACTTAATAAGTTCAAAATGGTTGACATGTGAATATTTTATCTTTCACCATCTTTTTATGAGTATCTCTTCCCTAAATGTAGATTTAAATGTGTATATGTATGACATGTGGTGCAGTGGGTTGAGAGGAACAGTGACGCACTCCAACTGTCACTGCGTCATTCAGATAAACACACACACACACACAGCTGTTAAAAGGCATTTTTGTGTCTCACTTCACTGAGGCTCTAAAGGGAGGCTGTTGCTTAGTGGCAGTGGTCAGTCCTTGAGCTAGAAATGACCAACCTTGATCCTGCTGCAAATTTCACATTGGCGTGCTATGTTGTTTCATGCATCTTCATCCGCTGACAGGTTAACAGTATAGTATGGTATTAAAATAGGCACATGCAGCAGAATAACAGATGTTTATTGTCCTTATAAGGTCTTATCTTCATATACCACATTTTTATGTGAGAACAAATGTACTTGAATTGCATGGTCTCATATGAGTCACATCTGTTGCATGTGATTAATAATTCTGCTGTATGCCAGGGATTCATGATGCTCCTTATCAACCACACACACCTCCCCCGCTGCCCTAAGCTAGACTGTGGGAAATCCTTGGGAAAGGGTCACGACCCAAAAATATGCTTCTTCTTCTCTCTCTCCCTCCCACTACTCTACTTCCCTATAACGTTACACAACTCTGTCTTTCCACAGACCACCAGGGAACAGCACTTTGCATGCTGTTTATGGCAAAGCCTGCCTGATACAGTTTTCTAATGGTAAATACATGTATTAGATAGCTAACACAGATATTCTGTGATAATCCAGTGTCCTCACCAGGGACCAGCTTTATATGAGATAATATACTTATCCATTTGTGCTCACTAGTGCGATTTTCACTTTAGCCAACGTCTCTCGAGCTGCTGGAAACATATGCTCACCTGGAACATGTCCCAATACCACAAACTGTTTTAGTCCAAGAAATCATCAGTTACTGCCACTGGTAAAAAGGCTGATGTTCAGCTCCCTGCCTGGTGTCAACCAGCAGTTGTTCTACTTTAAGGGACGTTTTGCATTATTATGAGCCCCAAATATCGTTAGATAGCTAAACCAGTAAGACACCATCCACACGACTCCCACAGTGAGCACAGTGACTTATGCTGATTCTTCATTTCATGTCATCAAGATGCATTTGTTAATAAACGCAGCCAATACAGGCGGTCAGTTACTCCACATCATTGAACAGTAAGACGTACCACCTAGTGCGATAGGTGCAATAGGATTTACATACATATGCACTATTTTTTAACAGCGTTATTTTTATTGGAACAAATATTAAATGACATTGTAACCAAATATAAACCTCACACGAGTAAACAAATTGAAAAACATAATCATCTCTGTGTTGGTATGCAGTTTGTGAATCCATGTATCCAGGCCCGACAACAGGGGGGGGCAAACAGGTCATTTGTCCCGGCCCCACAGCAGGGGGTGCCAAGAACTGGGCATAGAGATAAGTGGGCACAGTGGGGATCGGTTGTTTAATGACAGCGATTGGATTGAGGAGCGCAAAAAATGAACCACCCGACTGCTGGTCTGGTCTGTTCCGGTCCGTGGGAGGCTCATGTTGTCCTGGGCCCAGCCAGGACTGTCGGCAGGCCTGCATGTATCTGTCTGCCACCGCTGGGATGCAAATCCAGAGCTCTGGTGTCAGAGCAGAACTTTGTTGCGAAATGGGTGTGTGTAAGATATGTGCGCTTGATAGTACGTTGTGGGCTGGGCCAAGATGCCCTCACCAATTTATTTGTCCCAGTCTGTAAATAACACATTTTAAAACCAAAGCCGTGGGCCATATAAAATCTGACAGGCAGGACTTTGGACATGCCATGCCTGGTTGTGCTTGGCACAACTAGGTACTACATCAAAATATAGTATTTTACAGTGCAATTATTTAACAGTTACACTTAGCAGTGATTAATCGATTAATCACTGACATTTTGTCAGTTTTTATGGTTTTAGTCATATGCATTTAAAGTAAGATTGTTTGAGGTATTGTTTAGTAAGTAAGTAGTAATAACAAATTCCCAATACCTACTGCAAGCAGTAATGTAATATAGGTGTGTAGATCTCAATTACCTGTAATTGGACACACTTAACGATGAGCTCTCAGTCACTTGTTGAGTTCATCAGTTCAATTAAAATGAAAACAAAAAGTTAATGACACTTGCGTGACAACTGCAACTATAATAAGGGTGGATGTTGACTATCATAAAGGCATGATTTTATGTATGAGGTGGTGACTTTCAAAATTACACAGTAATCCTGTGGTTAACTCTTCTTAAATCACGCATAATTATAGCTATACATATTAACGTGCTACATGCTACATCTAGTTAGCACATTGGTTACATACACTGCTTGTTGTTTATGATAATATAAATGATGATGCAGTGATGATCACCAAAAACAATAAGAATATGTGATGTTTCTGTATTATTAAATGGATAAGTGGGAAAGAGAAGTCTAAAAAACTGACAAAAACAAACTGATGTTTTCCTTAAAAATTAAACAGTATTTACTGTAATAATAAACAAAAATAAATAAATTAAAAAAGTATATGATGTAAGTCCAGACTGTTTCCTTTTCAACAGTGATGATGTCAAAGTTAGATCTCATCATCTGATGACGTTAAACAACAACATCTGACAACTCAGCAAAAAATGTAAGCAAAGCAGTTCATGTGAAAGTGAATGTAAAATTTGTCTTCCTTTCTTCGCCTGTCTTTTGACATACCTGGTTTGTAATTGCCCAGATCCCATCTATATTTTTCCCTACACAGGCTATGAACTATCCCTTTCATAAGCACTTCAGCTACATAAACTAGTGCAAAGGAATCTCTTGGATTTTTTAACAGCCTTAAGGCTCCGTATCTATTATTCAGAACAGCCATTTAACACAGTACCACTTCAGCATGCTGTAATCAGTAAAGACAACCAGTTTCTGTTGCCACAATGACACAGACAACTGTCACAGAAATGGAATGTTTAACAGCTGCCATATCACAAACATACACATGAAGCTAGGAGATAAATAAAAGATATGTGCTGTAGAAATACACATGCCCACATACTTGGAAACAAAACTGAGAGTTTACAGAAATTCATGACCCAAAACTTATCCCACCCCCACCACACACCTCCCCTACACATTGAATTCTTGACCTCTGATATTTTGACAGTCATACATACTGTGTAGTACTGTGTGTACTACCCCTGTGTGCTGGTCAATTAGTTACAGTATTACAGGCGTGTCAGGTAGGCCTCTGTCCCCAGGAAGAAAATTATCAAGTCTATTTAGCATTTGATGACCGGAAAAGTGCATGACAAGAAGAAGTTCAAAATTCACAACATTTTCCCAAAATAACAGCATTGCAAAATAAAAAAGCCACTTATGGTGAGCCAGCAGTCCAAGCAGCAACTCACCACATAACCATAGTATATGAGGTTTGAATCCAGCCAGAATCCAGATGTTGATGAATGTTACAACCCCCCCACCCACACCACCCCCCGCCGCCGCCGCCTTTTTTGCCTCTACACACTGAATTCAAGGGAATATTGCCCATAAAGGCCCACACTGATAGAGTTAAAAGTAAAATGGAAATTCTGTGCTCTGAGTGTTTGTGCAATACAGATTTCCTAATGTCTACCTAATTTTGCTAAATCTTCTGGGTATGTTAAGATATCATCAAGGCCAATACTACTTCAGGGTGGCACCTGAGAAGAAAATGCAAGTCACCTTGTGAATTATAAAGTAGAAAATGTTACTAGGTAGTGGGTGAGCCCACCCATAACAAGTCAGATTGTGGTAAATCATTACATGACATCATGTGGCGACAATAAAGGCTGTGAGATCATACTTTAGTGCAAATACTGTCTTACACACGTGTAAAGGCTGTAAGTTATGAGCACTGACATGGTTATGGCACTGACATAATTATGTAATGCTTCACTGAAAGACTGACAACTAACATAACAAACACACACACACACACAGGAAAGCCTGAAAGGACCTGTAAGAAAGACTAAATACAGTAGGGGCAGGTGATTTATCTGTTTGGGATTCAGTTAATTACAGAAATTACATGTAGTATTACATGAACTGCAAACGGCCTGGAAAAACTAGCTAAAGATTAAGTGTATATGTGTGTGTGCACTAAACATCTGCAGTCAGGCTAGGACAGGGCTGGGCACGCTTATCAATGCTGAACACACACACAAACGCACACACACGCACACAAACACTTAACTCAACACATTCCTGAGCAATAGGAATGACAAACTTCTAGTGAAATATGTGGGGTGGATGAATAAAAGATGATTAGACAGCCACGGGATTTCTATTACTGTATGACTGTGGGTGAAAGCAAATAAAGACCAGCTACAGAAAGCTCCTGCTATCAGAGCTACCGGCCTTTTATTCTGTTGGTTCTTATTCTACTGGCTGTGTTAAATCATGATTATGGTTCAGATCTACATTGTCCTTGTTCTCTCCGGAAACAAAAACCACACAGACACGCACACTGACTGCATTAGTGATAATGGATTTAGGATATGCCTATTATTATACTGTAGAAGAAAATAATCTCCTTCACTCTGTGTATACTTGTGTTTGCACATATGAATAAAAAAATCAAAAACCGAATACTCCTATTTACAAAAGACACTTAATTCAGTAAGCTTTGGGGCCCTGATGTGTTTCAAGATAAACTGGACCCATCTCTATTCAACTATATCAATCTTTCTCCCAATCTGACCAGTATCTCTGTGCCTGTGCATGATGTTACCACCACCATGCTTCACTGTAGCAGGTAATGAGCAGTGCCTGGTATTCACAAGACCTAATGCTTGGAGTTCTGCTCACATAATTTAAAATAAAATTTTAACTCAGGGTATCTGAGATAGTCATCCTTCGTGGGGTTGTTAAAAACATAGACAGGGACACACTGAGGCGCTTACAAGACCACCTAGTCAAGCGATTATAGTTGACCTTTGAAACTTGCAGTGAGAGTGACACCATGTTGGGTCTCAAGGCTGTGGGCAACTGTTTCCTTTCAAATTTACGCAGATCATTGCTCTCACACAAATGCACATGCAGCACAGATGTCCTTTTTATATGCAAAAACAAATCGAAGGTATGTTTAAGATGGTGTGTGTTTGACAGGGCACAGGGAATTCCAAAAGCATAGGAACAGAGAGATAAAACAGGTTTGTACGTATTTTACTGTATAAAGATAGACAGGCCTAAATTAGTTACTAGAAGCCTTTGTGTCCATCTCTCAGTGATAAATCTCAGTGTGTCAACATGTGTGTCTGTAGGCCTACGACACAAAGACTTTGATCAGTCATTTTGTTTTATGCTCTGGGTGTCTTATCTTTATTGTAAAACACACAAACACTTTGGCTGACAGGCCATCTAGTACTGCTGCTCTTGTCAAAAGGTGAAGATCTGTGGAGAGGCAATTGTAATGCAACAGAAAGAACAAACTTACTGCTGTTTGTCTCTGCTCAAACTCAATACTGCTCTCATTGTTTCTCACCAATGAAGAAAACAAACTCTGGTATAAAGGTTCTCTTGTTCAAGGGCAGTTTTTAAAAGCAGATTCTAAAAGATAACAAAATCTGTCAAATGTATTTATTTGTTTTACCAATTAATGCATTGGGTTTGTTTAGTTTATTTACAACTTAAATTGGGACAATACTTATAATTCTATTATTGCCAATTACTAAAGGTTCAAATTAAGTATTGCCATAGTAAGAAAAGGATGGACTACTAATAACATTAGCAATGTTTTTGTTCTAGTCAAGTGTCTCAGTAAATCATCACAGTGTGAAACAGCATACATAATCACCAAGACACAGAAACAGATCATTGAATTGAATATTTATGCTTTTACTACTTTCACATGTTAAAATGTATATAAAACAATGTGGTGACAAACTAGACAGGAAACCCTCAGTAGACAGTCTGAGTAAAACTTTACAACATTATAGAGGCATGACTCTATTGTGTGTTTTAAGAAGTACAGAACACAAAGCCCATGTGCGATAATAGCCACAGGTACTAACCAGGGTGACAGATGAGAGACTATGAACGTGAAGGCACAGAGAATGAGGAAAAGCAGATGTGTAACGTGAAAGGGAGGGAGACTGAAAAAGGAGGGAAAGGACAGTTAGACAGAAGAGCTAAAGAGACAGAGGGTAGTGGATGGTTAAATATATACACCAAATTATACAATTTACCACTCATACTAACAGTGTCAGAGAAGGGAAACACACAATGGTTTAAATAATACCTAATTTTTTCAAATGTCAGACTGGATAAAAGGATAATGCTGTAACTACAATATAAATGAAAAAAATGTTCAACTGGCAACACTTAACTAAAGAAATGTATAAACTTCAAGTATAATAGATTGTTTTCAGTGGGAAGGAGGTGTCTTGAACGGAAAAACACAAGATGCTGTGGTAGTGTGACAAATCTCTGATAAACAAATCAATTTGAGATGAGCAAACTAACACCACAAACGCCTCCACAAACTAATTTGTTCAATGATGTCAACCTTTCTCACATATCCTCTAGTCTCTCTGCCGTCTAAACAAAACCGTAGTGACACCGCACAGTGTGTTAAACGCTCTCTCTGTGCTACAGAAGCGAACTGTTAAGGTCATCTCTATCTCTGAGCAGGAAACTGTAGCTCTCTTTCAATGGGAAACCAGATGCCATTCTCCCCTTTTCTCTCCCTCAACAAAAGCTGTATGTCAATATCTCACTCTGTCACTGTTCACCAGTCTGGAAATAGAGAGTGATGGCACCATTTAGAGCCAAGTGTGAATACACTCTGACATAAGGTCTGACAATAGAACAGTCTATTCGCAATAGACCTAACATTAGATGGCTCACAAGGAATTCCCTGCTGGAGAGATTAGTATTGAGAAAGAAGTAGTGTGTTTGTGTGTAGTGTATGATTCTTAATCATGCTGTCATTATTTATCATTTTTAAATTTCATATAATAGAAAATAAGTCCATTGTGTCATAATTATCACTCTTCCTCTTATTAACTGCAATATCTAGTTCAAACATGATGATTGACTACAGGAGATAGAAGGGAGAACAGCCTATGGAGACTATATACCTAAACTAAAGAGTTTTGTTTATGGTTCAAATGTATCAAATCCAAGGGAAGCCGAATTGACCCGGTTTCACTTCATTTAGACAACTTGTTCAAATGCTCAAGTATATCAGATCTATAAGTCACAGTTGATGTCAACATTTGTCTGGAGCAAGAATTCCATTTCATATCCATTAGTTTCAAAATAAATGTTGACTCATCTGCTCCAAAAAAAATTAGAATTCATACAAATTCCTATAAAGTACTTGAGCATCCACATTGCATTAAATTTACTGATTGATTCCCTTTCATAGATTTTAAATTACTTAAATTGTATTATATAATATATATATTCTACAAATGGTCACAGTGACATGGTACTGAATGTTAAATTATATTCAACCAAAGCATGTCTCAACTCTTAGTGCTCTAATCTCTGAATCTTGTAGCATGATCTCCTGCTCCTGTTAACAGACTGTTTGAACAGGACTAACTGGTCAGATAACATACTTGAGCTCTGTCTAGGCATGCAGTGACCCCCCTCATGCTCGATGACCACATTATGAGACAATGTAGGCTTCCAACCTTTATCCTGTACATAAGACTGTACTGAAATATAACATCTGCCCTGTATCATGTATTTTTAGTTTAGTTTTTTTTTTTGGTTTCGTAATTTTAAAACTTCAAATGTATATATCTGTGTTCAAGCACAGTACAGTCTCAAACATCTGCACACTGAGTTTTACTGAATTTTGGAGGTCAACAGGCCACTTACCTTTCAGTTTCTCCACCACACTCTGCCCAGCTCTCTCTGCCACCCGTCCATCCTCCCTCTGGTAACGGTCATCCAGGAACTGGGCTGTAGCTTCAGAAAGATGGACCTTGCCCGCCACACCCAGCTGCTCCATCAAATTAGCCAGATTGACATCATTTGACCATACGTCAAACTTGAAGCGCTTCATTCCCAGGATCCCACACAGGACGGTGCCTGTATGGACACCAACACGCATGCTGACAGTCTCACATGTCTCTTGGCAGAACTGCTCAATGGCTTGGATCATTCCCAGGCCCATCTCAACACAGCAGTAGGCATGATCTGGTCTGGGCTCAGGGCAACCTGCCACACAATAGTAGCAATCCCCCAGAGTGCTGATCTTCTCACAACAGGTTAGCTCACAGAGTCGGTCAAAGCGCCCAAACAGGTCATTGAGAAGTCCCACCAAGGCTGGTGCTGATTTATTAGCAGACATTTTAGTGAAACCCACAATGTCTGCAAAGAGGATGCTGACAGGCTCCATGCGTTTCATGTTGAATGGTCTAAATATTAACTGTGCACGGGGGATGGAGGTCTTTTTGCGTTTGTGATTGTTGTGAGCATGATTCTTGGGGCTTGTGGCACTTTGGGCTTGTGACATTCCACCGCTTACTCCACCTCCCACTGACACTGCTGAGGTAGAGCAAGCACCAGAGGAATAACGCTTGCCAGAGTTCTCACCACCCCCCTCGTCATCACCCTGCTTCATCAACTCATCAGCAACTCGCTGTGGCATGACCGAGTGGATCATACGTTCCTTCAAGGCCTTCTCCACCTCTAAGTCTTTGCCATGCATGATAGCTTGGCCCACTTTGAGGAAGGTGCTGCGGGAACGTACTTCTGACATGATGAAAAGGTGGATGCCAATGACATGGGCACACAAGTGTAGCAGAGCTTTGGCTGGGCCCAGCCAGCGGAGGGTGTCTCCTTCCCCATCAGAGCCTGAACCCACTAACCCCCCACTCCCCTGAAGTAATGGTAGCCATCCTAATGCCTCAAACAATATAGAATATAAGAGTCCCAGTATCACTGAGGCATACAGACGAACATGCAGGACACTGTACAACAGCAACAGAACCTCCATGCACAAAGAAAATGTGCCTACCGGGGAGATGCATGGGGTTGGCGATGATTTGTCTGAAGCATTCCCACCACCAGCCCACTCAAGCTCAGTGTAGCCGGCAGTCTCTATCTGTGGAGCTAAGGTAATGGCAAAGGTGACAGCTATCAGTAGCAAGGAGGTTTGGTTGTACAGCCGTGTGTAAGGCTGGGTGAAGGTAAACAAAAAGAGGATCACTAAAAAGATCAAAAAGGAGGCTGTGGGGACTAGGAAGCTCATGGGGTTGCAGCGGTCAATACTGACACCAAAGTAAACCCCCCAGAGTACAGTTGCCACTGCAAGGTAGAACAGGACAAAACGGAAGCGCCGCTGTTTCTGAGGAAAGCACCTCTCTTGGCATGCCTCTTCCAGGATGGGTGAGTCAAACTTGGGGTCCCAGCACTGGGCAGCAGAGCGTTCAAACAGTGGTGGTGCCTTCTTATGCACCCTCAAAGGGGAGGTCACAGCTGGTCTGGAGTCTGATGAGCTGCAACTGGAGGAGATACTGTATTTGTGGAGGTTAGGGTTCATTTTACTTACAGCACCAAAGCCTCCAGCTCCTCCTCCCCCTGCTTCACTGTTGGCAGCCCTCAATGACTCACGTTGATGCACGTGTGGCTCGCTGTTGGTAATCCGCACGGTCACGGCGCCATCCCCACTGGAGTCGCAGCTTACTTCCGTGCCATGCATGAGAAGCTGCCGGTGATGTTGCAGAGTGGCCATATTGACTGGTGTAACGCGGAAACGAGGAGTGCGGGAGGTGTTAAATATTAATAATATCTTCTGATGGCGCTCAGGCAATTAGACGCCTTGCGTGGGCGCCGTGTGCGCACATGTGGCACGAAGAGGAAGGAGGAGGCGGCCGTGATAGAGTGAGTGACAGACAGGCAGACGGAGAGGGAGAGTGAGAGACCAAAGGTGTTTGTTGGAACAATCACACTGCATAAATGGTGAGCACTGCACAGACGTATTTGCTACGCACACAGGAGTCTGCACACTCACTCACACAAGACGCTCCGTTCCAGTTTCTTAAGTAGTTCATTATCCGACCCCTGGTTTGCGTCAGTACTCACATTACATGTATCCTTCTCCAAAGAGGCTCTGGGTTTGAGCCCGGCTTTCTCTCCAGCTGCGGTAAAAACACTGTCATCACTCTTTCTGCCTCCTGAATTGAACATCCTTCTCGGAAAAGACTGGTTAGTGATGCAACGGTTTTTTTATGCCTTCATCAAGTCAGTCCTGGCGTTACATGACTGGAAATTACCTCCCCCGGTTGTGCGCAAACTTTCGATACTGCTGACATTACCAAGTCAGACAGAGTCGGGAAAAAGACCCTGATTTTTCTTCATGCTGAAATAACGTCGTTTGTGTGGGTCCAGGGCTTCATTGTTTGAGCAGAAAGGCTACAGAGAGAGCCTGTGCCTGTCAACAGTTGGCATTGTGTACAGCAAGTGGCTCCAGAAAGTTAAAGTGTCCCTCTTCTCTCCATAACAAAAAAATGACACTTCCTTTCTCTTCTTCAATACACCCAAATATGCCTGCTGGTATGGACAGTTTCATTAAAAATGCGTGGACACTATGAATTTCGTTATCAAAAAAGGCATCAAAACTATAATTAAAATGATGTCCAAAATTGTCAAAGTAATATTTGGTCAGTCCTCACTTAAAAAAAAAGACATTTACTTACGTTTATACAAAAAACGTTTACATACCATAGTCAACTTTATATGTTCTGAATGTTTAACAGAAAAAATAATAATACCAGCATAAAGTCTGGATAAACAAATGACTCCGTCAACTACAAAAGTCGGTGATCTGTAATTAAGACTGCTTTACCTTCCACAACATCCCTTCTTCTTTATGGCTCAGTGTGCTAAGGATTTGCCTGCTTTGTTCCCATACATTCTCCTTCCATCTTTACTCCAGCGGGTCTTTGCAAATGTTCCAGAGTTATTTTGGAGCCCTGTCCAGTCTAAGATTCAGATCATAGGAGGCCTGACAGGCAGGCCTATTCCCACGGATCCAGCCCCGTCCTTTCCTGAACTGCCTCTCCGGATCTCCACCATTTATCCCCCCTCTGCCTTCCAAAGAGGTGGTCGGGGAGGGTGTTGCGCTTTTCAAAGACGCGTAATCCGAAAAGAGATGCACAAAAAATACCATCCGCAGGCCCGAATTAGCGCAGGTTTGCCCCTGCTGGGAGTGTCTGCAACTTGTTGCGCGCAGTTGGCAAAACATACAGCTATGAGGAACAGCCTCGGTCGGAACGGGCTGGTCTATAAATAGTGATGATCAAAACTTTTGCAATAACACCACCACCAACGGCGTGTAATATTGAATGCTTCTCTTCAACTTCTTGTGTGGAATAGCAAGAAGGCTTCATACAAACCCCACTCTAGTTAAAAATCCAGTCGTAAAACGCATGCAAAACGTCAGTGATAGGCCCCCTCTCCTTTGCAATAGCTCACAAACTTTTTTTTCCCAGGCCGTATTTCCTGCGTTTGGAGAGGAGACCCAGTTAGGAGTCTCTGACTGTTCGGAGCTGAGGCTGGATTTCCTCTCCTCGCATTCCCCTAGAGCACAGAAGTAGAAATCCTTAGAGCAATAAAGGAAACCCGCTGGATATTTCCTCAGTGGGGTTATTAAAAAACCCACCCACCCAAGAGCACTGTCTCCTTATCTCAATCAATTCCTTAGGTCTGGATAGCACTAGTTTTCGCTGGCATGCATGTGTCCAACAAACACAACACTGTGCGCTCTGGCTGTGGTGCGTCCTCTTCCGTCCGCTGCTGGTTGCCACCCTTTTTACCCTGATATAGCTCACTGCAGGAGCACGGAGCTAAATAAAAACAGACCTACAGCGGCAATTTAGCTCCTAGTTTTCCGTCTTAGCCGGGCGAACGTAATACCTCCATTCCCCGTGGCTGCCACCATCTTCACTGGGACTGGGTCGGAAATCCTCGCCTATAGCTGTTGTGACTGTGAGGGTTGGTGGGATCAGCCTGTCAAGCACAGCACGGTTAAAAAAACACAGCTTCCGGTCTTACCTTTCAAAAAGAAGAGTCATTTAGGATACTTCAATATTTCTAGCCATAAACTGTGCGTGTATATTGGTCGATGTGTTCACAGATGGAAAAACACGACTTTATTTTATTGAAGCCTAAAATGACAGCCTAATTGTACAATAGACAAATTATACAGTAATAGCTAATAGCTAACCCCTCCTTTATTACTGTCTTCATTATCAAAGGTAGAGGGTCATCCTATCGTTAAACAAACCAGTTTCCATATGCAATTTTCACGTATTGTCCTTTGCTCTGTCTTTCAGTAAGAGTATTCAAAGAGTATTTTAGCAGGGCCTGGCTCAAATCGTTGATATACATTTTAGCATGCCAATTAACATTAGTATTACTTAGCAAACTTTTGCCAGAAACTATCTTCATGCTAGCCAAGCTGTTCTGGGATCATTGTAAGCTAGTTTTAAACATACCTCCATCACAGTAATTTGTTAGCTAGCTTTTTTTTTTTTTTACTAACCACTGTGCGAATGCTTACCTTTAACTGAAGACAGGTGCACTCAAATGGGAATAATGAAGCTAAAACTAACTCTCTAGAGGCTAATGTTAGCCAAAGTTAGACAAGCAATGGATGACATTACGTTACTAAGCAACAGTTCTGTGACCCTGGGAGAGAACCAAACTAAACACAAAGACCTCAGCACCTTTAATTTGAAGGCTGACTGGCCTGGTTTCTCCCTCCCTGGCTGTCTGTGTGTAACTTGACTGTAGGTGGATGTCCACAGTCTCCACTATTTAAACTGTCAGCATTTATGTTTTCTGTCTGATTCCTCTTTCTACTGTCTAAAAATGATTATCACTCCCTGCACACTTAACAACAACGTCTGAGTGAACCAATTATGCTCCTAAACAATAAACACTATTAATCACATTGCCACCCACATGTGCCCTGCCACGACAGTTACTGAAATACTTATCAGTATGGTTCCTCCTGACTTGTTATTAATATCCCTTCCTGAACATCTTCCCTGTCTTGTAGAAGCTTTCAAGTAAAAGTGTAACCTATTGCCTGGAGTATTTACCCGAGCAGACATTTAAGCAGTAAGCTGTGAACCAGATGGTTTGAGAGATATTAAACACAACTGCCTCCAATAAATATCCAGTAGGTTTTGGCCTAAAACAGTGAATTAACATCAACAATAAATCTTATTAGCATTTCAGTTAACAACACTGCATTATTGTTTGTTGTTTTTTACGCTATGTAGGCTAATCAAAGCTTAATTTGTCTTTCTGTGCATGACTGACATAAACAAATTATGGTATGTTGATGCCTATATATTTAATGTAATATCAGCAAAGTATCAAATATGCAACTGGGGTGAATTAATAGATTTTCTGTGGTTCATTTAAAGGATGATTTGGACCTTCAACAACACTGTTACACTGACATTTACGATATGCACACTGTCCAAATCCATATTTATGACTTGGTGTTGTAATTGAGACAAGTCTTATTTATTGCCAATAACAGATGGGAAAAGTGCTTCCAAATAGGAAGCAAACTTCAGGAAATAATCATGTTTTGTGATTAGTGATCATCAAGTGCTCCTGTGTTGTGTCTCACAGAAGGGAAATGGTACATGCACAGTTATTGAGATGACTCAAATCACAATGCAAATTAAATCAAGGCAAAAAGATTATGAAAGGAATTTGTCAGCTTGGCAAAAGTTTAGTCTTTAAAGCCAAGAAAATATCAACTGTGTGCAAGAACGAAGGGTGGTTTACTGTGGCTGTGACTCCTGACACAATAATAATTATCCCTGGCATATCTTACAGAGTAAACACAAAAGTAGTTTTTTTATGTCTAAGTTATCAGTGTGCTTCATTGATGACTCTATGGACCACTCTGTATGTATAGATGGAGATAGTGAAGTGATGAGATTGGGAACCGCAAGTAAATAGAAAGATGTAGAATAAGGTAAGACAGGGTTATAGTTGCCGGTTGTTATGGAGAAGCAACAATGGATTTTAAACTTCATAATCTAGTCTATAATAAATGAAATCATCATCTGTGCATCAGTTATTGCGTGTGCATTTGTGTGTGTGTGTACTTGGCGTGTGTACGGTTTGTGCATGTCTGTGTGCTTATGTTCAAGAGCTTACAAGAGAGGCCTGTTGGTAAAGTTGATAAGTCTGCATTAACACTGCTGCTAAAACCTGCCAGCGAGCACACACACAAACACACACACTCAAACACATATTTACATGCATAACATTCATTAGACCTGCACAGATGTGTCAATATAATGTGTTTGTGTTATGACTTGATATTTCAATCCTGCATGGAAATAAGTTTCTTGCATGGGCTGAGTATCAGCTGCAGGTTGTCTTGCAGGTATTGAAGAGACACATCAGTGAGGAAACATTCTTAAGTTAAATGATGACCAAGCTGAGCGGATCAAAATATTTGTTTGTCCAACACTTTACGTCAGGTATATAGTTACCATATTAGCATGCTGATGTTAGCATTTAGCTCAAAGCAATGCTTTGCCTAAGTAGGCCCTTAGCATGACTGCATTGTTTTACAGTATTTTCTGCAGCATCTGGTCGCATGATTCAGCTATAGGCTAGTTATTTGGGCCATTCAATATGTGACATTCATTAATTTGTATTTAATAATAGATAAATAAATCCACTAGAATTTACTTTGAGTATAAATTACAGACTGTTCTCAGTCATAACTATAGGTGGCAGTGTTGGGGAATGACATGATTAAACAAAACTTCCTTCATCATTCAGTCATTTAACTGAAACTGCAAACAAGTTGTGTTAATGGAAGATGGAAGACAACAGCCTTGTTTTTTTTCTGTGTTTTTTTTCAAGTCAGTCAAAGATTTAAGTTTAATATTTTTATATTATATTAATATTTGTTTTAGGTGTAGTCAGCTAATACAAAATTCACATTTGTTTACAGAGAAAATAAAGAAAGTTCTCACAGTGCTGTTCTTTGTAAAAAAAACCTTTGCTATGTTTTTGTTTAGGTCTCACAAACTGGATTGTCAACTGACCTGTAAAAATAGCTATACTTTTTTTTTTGAATATGAATTTATAAAACTATCTACTAACTACTTAAAAACATTATGAATCAATTAGTCATACATGTTGATTATTTCCATTCTTTTAAAAAGTGCTTCTTTCTTAAAATTATATAGTGAAATTATCCTGCTTGGTGCATTTCCCCCACCTGGACCCCAGATCAGAGCTAACATTATTTAAACTGTCCCATGAATAGTGGAGATTTTACCTTTTTTTTGTTTTATATTTCACCTGTAAATAATTGGGACGCTCTTTACAATAAACTCAAATGAGTGGCATTTTTATTGCCATGTATTGTTTTGTTTTGTATTATATTTTGGTATATTTTTTATCACATGTACATTGTCAATTTGATAATTTTTGTAATTTTATGTTTGTAATTTACAAACTACTTTTTCTAAGTAGCTTTTGGAAACCAGAGATTTCTAGATTTTACCCTGGAGTAGATTTTCTTTAGATTAACAGATTCCAGTGTGAAGAAATTGAATTGGTAGCTTGCAAAGTAAGATTTAAGAGTAGCTTCCCAACAATGGTAGAGATAAAGATAAGAGAATAGCTTGTACAAATGCGTGTTTTTTCTCATCAATACACTGTTTCTTACCTGGGTTTGAGGTTGTAATAAAAGTTAAACTACATACTCAATACTGTGTAGTAAGTCAGGTTAACACATTGAATGGAGGCGCCTTCTGGTGGCCAGTTTTAGTGACTGCATAATTAACCAACATTTCCATTTTATCAGTAATGGGCCAGTGGGATATTTGCTCACCCAGCTGTCACTCACTTAACCATGTTTAAATCAGTACAGAACTCTTAACCTTGATCAAAATCTGAAATATTTTACTTTGAAAGTGTAATATCTCTAGTCTCTAAGCCGCATGTTGTGAGGGTGATGGCTCTAGGGTTTCCATGTCCCACAATTCCCAAACCCCCTTCGATTGCATTTTAATGTTTAAGAACCAAATTATATGAATTATATATTGTTTAAGTAGAAGACAGTTCATCTGTAATATCCTTGTAGCCCCACAAAAGAAACTGGGTCTGAGTTTTTGTGTGTGTGTGTGTTTTGCTGTTTACTCAAAAGAGATCACACAAAAGAATGAGAATTACAAACAGACCTAAAATAGTGAAGGAAGAATTACATTTTAGAGGAAATGCCCATGTGGTATGCAGCCATGTTGAGGTAAAACTAGCAAGAGTTTAAGGGGCTGAAAAGGCCACAAACACAAAGCTACACAGCTTCAGTTCACTGTCAGTGCATTACAAAGAAGCAAAACTTATTTCTATAATGAACATAGTACAGTACAGTACAAAGAAAATGACAGTAGAGAATACAGCAGTGCAATACAATACCATAACTAAACATGGCTTGATCACTACTAAATAAAGCACAATGAGAGAACATCTCTTCTTTATTGTCCCACCAATAGAAATATGTTCCCTGACATGATATCGACCTACAGTTGTATAACTGTAAAAACTGTGACAACACAGCAGATTTGTAGGTTCGTGTGTGGTACAGATATGCTATACAAGCTTACACGTGTGTGAAAATAAATTAAGTATTTTTTGTCATCTAAAACTCTGAACTGTCCTGATACTAAAAACATCATACAGTCCTGGTACATCATAATGATAAAAACAAGCACTACCTAGTATTCTTAAGGTTTGCTTGGTACTTCTTTCTCTCTCTGTGCTGTCTCTCTGTTCATTCTCCCCTGATCCAGTCCAGAAAATCACAGCAGTGGGGATTATTTCAGGAAACCCTCTGGCTGCTGCTGCTGCTGCTGCTGCTGCTGCCATATGCCTCCTTTGCTCCTCCTTCTACATTATTCATCTCCATCTCACTGCCTCCTCCACCGATTCTTGGGTTTCTCTTCACACTCGGGACTTTTGCAGGTACCAGGGAGAGGGGGTGGGGGTGTAGCTGGAGCCTTCGCCGGGGCAGGCGTGTCTGCAGCCTTGCTGACGCTGCTGAGCAGAGCCGGGAGCTCTTGTGAGATGGCCTTCTCTATCTTGTCTAGCAGACAGCCACCAGTCCAGCTGCAGTGGTAGGAGAGCTGCTTGAAACTGGAAACGGGGTTCACACCAAAGAAATCCTGATAGGCGTTCTTGTTGGGCAGATCAAACTTGCTGACGTTGGTCTTGGCCAGAATGGACTTGAAGATGTAGTACTTGTCTGGGTCACTGACAATGTCTTGGAACACCCCGTGGGGGTCGCTAAACCAGCCCAGCTTGTCGTGGTAAGTCTGGAGGTAGCGGTCCACCAGCAGGGCGTGGATGCGTACACGAATGCCATGCTGGCGGATGAAAGCTATCTTGTTCTCCATCTGGTTCTCAATCACCTGAAGGGGAGGAAGACAAAGAAACATGAAAGGACAAAGTGAGGATAAATAAAAAGGAGGTGGAAGACAGTTTGAATTGTGGATAACTGGTTGCATTTTAACCACAATTAGGCTTCTCACACTGTCAGTAAAAAATATAAAAAATATAACTGTCAGAAACCTCTTGAGTGTACTAAACTCTGGAAGATGTGGTTAGGATGTCTATGTTTCATTAAGTAAGTAGAAGTAGCGAGTATCTAAACCCAGTGAATCATGACATGCCTGGTTGAGATCATCCAGCAGAGAAATCTCCTCCTTCATGAAGAGATCTCTGCTTGTGTCTGCAGCATAGTCCTGAGGCCAGAAGGAGCTGACGTAAACCCGAGGGGGCTCTGTGACGTTGATCAGCGGTGCCATGCTCCAAAACAGGGCCCCGTAAACCCTCGTCAGGTCCTGGGTGGAGAGACTGTCGGCCTTATTGAGGATGAGGCGAATCTGGGACTCACGGCCCTTCATCTGCTTGAAGAGCATTTCCAGCTCCCCACCCACGTCCAGCTTAGTGGGGTCGAACACCAGGAAGATAAGGTCAGCTCGATCAATGAACCACTGGCACACCTCATTGTAGGGGTAACCTGAGGGTGCAGGAGGAAGGGAGGGATACAATACAAAGAAAAAATATAAAAACTTCTTCACAAGTATTTAGAAACACTGGTAAAATGTGTCTTGTTAATCCAGTTCCGGAAACAATACAGGCACTAGTAGCAAATTCAGGTCCATACCTTTACGTTATACAGTTCTTAATGCACAAATGTATACAAATACAAATGTTATTTGGGAAGGATTTGGGAAGATAATAAAACAAACTAAAGATAGTGATAGCAGTCCATTTTCATCTTTGATACAGAAATATTTTTATTAGGACTGGTCACCTCTCTCCTGCTGCTTGCGGTTTTCAATGATGCCAGGTGTGTCAACAAAGGTGACCCTCTCCAGCAGCTTGTGAGGCATCTCGATGCCCACCAACCGCTCCAGAAAACCTTGGCCAAACTTCTCCAGGGGCGAGAAGGACCTTGAGCTGTCTGCTGCCATAACGATGCCCTCTATGGTCCGGAACTTCTCACCATGCATTATGACGGTGTACTCAGAGGTCGTGGGCTCGGCACCTGGTGGAGTATGTAAGAAAGAAATGGGTTACATAATGTGGTAGCATAAGTTAATACTTTAATAGATAACGGAGAATTAATTGACACAGATTATTATTTGTATAAATTCCAGATTAAAAACGGATTTTCTTGAACTTTTCTGTGGTAAATGACCCTGGTAGCTCTGCATAGGATAGAAATTGATTTGTCTAAAGCTTTTCATACTGTGGCTAAGGCAAAAACAATTTGATAAAGCGCCACTGTATTAAAGTTAACAGACAAACTTGGCTCTAACTGACTTACTGTTGTCAATGAAATCACCATAGCATTCTCTTCATAAACCGGACTTTATCACAGTCCCCTAAGATTTGTAACAAACAGAAAGACCAGAAACTCATCATTTTATACTGCAGAGTGAACTGGCCTTCTCCCTCTATGCCCTGTTTGAGTCATATGATATATTTTAATTTACCATTTATTCTTAAATTACATTTATTTTTATTTATTCTTAATACCCTCCCTTATATCTCTGTAGATGATGCTGCAGTCCTCATTGCCCTATCATGATCTTAGATCACAAAACACATCTGTCATCCATGCCTAGCGTGCGGGTGGAGATGGGAAAGGAGGTTTTCACACTGTCTGCTGCAGACATTTGGCTCAGTGTGAATTAAAAGTGTCGTGGTGATTGATTCCTTTCCGACCTTTTGTTTTTACTCTCAGAGCTTAATGTTTCTCAGCCGTTCTTGACCTGAACGGCTGTTTTCTGTAACTTTCCCTGCTCTTAGCACATCCAAGCCTTTAAGTGTTGTTAACATTGTAAGCTATATGTGTGTGTTGTCTTCACGGCTGTATTGTGTAACCTTGTAATGATGCCTAATGGGTCAGGTCAGATTGTCTGTAGATTGTCTCTACAGACTTACTTTATTAGACTGGCTGAAAGTATTGATTAGTAAATAACTAATATGTTGTGGTTAATTCATTAATAGTAATGGTCATTTACTCTTTTCATTGGATAATAGCTGTGACTGTTTTCAGACAAGCTGTATCAAGTTTTATCATTGTGAACCTGTGTAGAGTTCCTGGGAGGTGCCGTGAAGACCCAGCAGGTAGTTGATCATGGAAGACTTGCCGACACTCCAGGGCCCCAAAAACAAAACCATGGGCTTTGAGGTAATCTCACCGTCTGAGTGTTTGAGAGACAGACAGAATAAAAAAAGAACATTTTCAAAATCTGTTTTAGACACAGTTTCTGTTTTTCATGATGTTATGTTGATGTGTTGCTCTGAACTAAAAAAAAAAGCTTCTAAAGGATATACCTGCATTAAAGTGACACATTTAAATCAGTGCTCCTGAGTACATCCATGTACCCATGATACACTGTGAGCTCTCCTCAGGTCAACATGTCAATTTAGCACATGTGACATCTTAAAGACAACTGTCCTAAAAGTGCCTAAGAAAGTTGTAGTAAAAAGAGTAATGAAACTTTTTGGCTGTACACAAACACATTGTGATAAATACATGTATGTTCACACAACTGACTATAAATATGCTGATTGATGAACAAGTGCTTCCATTATGCACCACAAGAGGTCTCAAAGTGTTCTTCCAGCTCCTTCAAAGAAATAATCATTTCTGCCCTGAAGCCTGTGGAACAAAGGTGTAGGAAGTCTGGCCCATACAACATGTTCAACATTTTCTTTAATTTTCAGCAAACACAGATCTTATTGTGCTCCTCTGTGTGTCTGGTGTGAGTATTGTCCTGCTTTTTTATTAATTACTTACACTTTACTGCTTAAGTCCAATTTTATTGTCATGTACTGCAGGCACTCAGCAGGGTCATGAACTGATAAAGGAACAGAGGTGAAATCGGTGCGATGTGTTGCTCATCAATTTCCAGTGAGCCATGTTGTCGAGAAGCACAGTTATAGTTCTATATGACACCCAACTAGTGAAAAATAGTTAACTGATTTATTGCAGAGATACTATCTCCAGTACTAGTACTTGCATATTACTCATTTCTTCTTATTATTTTTGATTTATTAATCAGAGTTAGTAGGATGTCTGATTCACACACTCACACACAGATTTTACATCACTCACTATGAACTGAACCACAGTTAAAGTTACAAACAGACATAAACATATTAGTTTGCTGATGTGGACCTGTAAATCCTATTGAGACACACACACCAACAAACTACTGTTAACGCTGCGCTGCAGATGCTGTTAAATCTCCAGCAGGAACCTGACGTACCTGTGACTTCATGCTGCCTGAGCTCGTTGTACTTGTAGGCCTGCTCCACTGGTTTGATGGCTGTGTGGTAGATGTTTATTAGCTTCTTCATGGCAGCTAGGAAGAGACAGAGAGAAAGAAGGGGAGGAATTCGGATATAGCGTCAAGAAGACATTTTAGACAGGATTATTATTAATGCTCATGCTACCATTACTGATTACAACAATTGCTTTGGCAGTACATGATGAATTGCCCTCCTAAAGTTTAATGAATCGAGCTGAGGTGATTAGGTAACTGGCTCTGCCGCAGCTCTTTGGCCTCTCTGAAATAAATCTGGCCTAACAGAACAGAGAGGCTTTCAAGCTGAGGACAGAGGTACACATTTGCACTGATTAATCACCTGCCTCAAGACATGTCTGCAAGCACACATGCAGTACACAGACTTACACAAAAAAGTGCCAGAACCTAGACATCATGAAACAATTTTCAGAAAAGTTTCAGCAGAGAAGCCCCCAACAATTGTCTCAAACTTTCATTCACATGCAAAAAACACATCTGTTTTTCTGTTCTGTTGATGAAAGAGCTGTAAACATTCTGCTGCATTTGCATTTCACAGAAAAAGGTCTGAAAGACATTTGAAATGCTGTGCAACACAACAATGATAACACAAGATCCAATTATTAATAAGTAGGATGTGGCTTTCGCTGGTTGTGTGTGTTTATCTATATGCATAAACCCTCCTTAGTTTGGGTGCAAGTCTCTTAACCCAATTCACTGCATTTATAAAAACATATACCTAACTGGATGCCTTTGTTCTTTACCTGAGAACTCTGCAGAGGCTTCAGCAGTAGCCAGTTGCAGTGTGTCCTCAATGTGGGAGCGGTCCCTCAGTGTTGGGCTTGCTGACTCACCTTCATGTCCTGAGAGGAGAAAAAGACTGTCAGTCAAATGCTAAAGCCGTTCTTATGCATTGAACGTGATTTCAGGAAATGATTAATGCTCTAGCTGACAAAGAAGGTCTTGTCAACAATAGTGCAGCTGATGGCTTATGCGTCAATTAAAGACAACCTGTGAACTGGGTCTCTTAACCAGAAACATTTTCAAAAGACAAAAGCCCACTGACATGTTGAAATGAATGAATGAATTCAATCCTTCAGTTACGTGGTTTTCTGAGTTGTGAGTGAACAGACCACCTGGGCTGAACAACCAACTGCTATATCATGCTGTCCATCTGTCTGTCTCTTTCCTCTCCTATTTCAGCCTGTTTATTTCTGTACCAGAGGTTGTTGCTAATTCCTCTTCAGCTACACACAGTGTCATATTCTGGGGGGTTGGCATGCTTGAGTGAGAAACAGAAGAGAGGAAAATAGAGACCTTTGCTTTCATTCCATGACCCATCTCAGCTAAATGCTCAGTGAACTTTGGTATCATTTTCTCATAAGGATTCCCTTATAATAAATGTATAAATTGTATAACGACTTAATAAAATATATCAGAAGAAAATTATTCTGTAACTAAATACACAAGCCACAGGAAAGTTGTACAAGGCTGCATATAATAAATAACTATCAGAGGAATCTTTCCACAATTTACAAAATTTGATTTATGCGAAATGAATCATTCTGTGGCTGCCATAAATGCTCCTGTTACATCATGGGGCATGTTATTTTCTAACTCTGTTATAATAAATAATGACCTTGGATGTCCAATGAATGGATGTGCAACCAAGTAAAACAGAATCGAACACCTGACATCGAACCACCCCCAGCGATTCTCACATGAGTGTAATGAATGAAACAATGAAAAGGATCATTGTAAGAGATAAGAACTTAATTTAAGACTCAGCTATAATGTTTTATACCAGGTGCTCAGACACCAGATGATAGCATGCTTTCTTAATTACAGAAGCATTGACTGGATGGGGACAAATTTAACATGTAACAGGATCCTGTGTTCTATCATTTAAAAAAATAAATCATAAATCCTTTCTACATAAATGTTAGATTTAGATTTAGTTAGTCAATTTAACTTATAAACTCAGATGTTATCTTTTTGTACCTTTGGCTTGAGACTGTACAGGCTCCTCTGCAGTCACCTCCTCCACAGTTGCCTCTTCCTCTACAGCATCTTCAACCTCAGGAGACTCCTCCAGCATCATCTCTACATGTACGCTCTCCACAGCAACTTCCTGGACAGATTGTGATGTGACCTCCTCCACAACAGGCTCTAATACAGGAGTAACCTCAGGGTCTGAAATGACTTCTGGATCTGCAGTCACCTCTGGTTGTGGTTCTGATTCTGGCTCTGCAGTCACCTCTGGTTGTACTCTTGGCTCTGGAATCACATCCTGCTCTGAAATGAGTTCTGGCTCTGGTGGTGGCTCTGAAACCAATTTGAACTCAGGACCTGCTTTCACCTCTAGTTCTGGCTCAGGCTCTGATTCTTCTGGTTCTGTTTCCTTAGGTTCTGAGTCTGTTGGAGAAATCTCCACTGGTTCTGTTTCTGGTTCAGATTCAGCGACTTTGACCTGTTCCTCAGCAGCATCGTGCTCCTCTATGGCCTCATCCAGCACGGTTTCCATACTAACCTCCTTCTCCGCTACCTCCTGAGTGTCCTCGTGCGTCTCTTCTTGTTCCTCAATTGTTTCTTCATCTTCTTCAGAAGGAAGTTCTTCATCCTCAGAAACATCCTTCTTAATCATCTCCTCCTCCTCAAGAGATGATTCTTCATCTAGTTTTTCCAGATCTTGCTCAGTTTTTCTTTCCTCTATCTCAACTTCAGCTACCACCTTCACTCCTTCAGTAGATGCAGCCTCCTCAGCTACTTCATCATCTTCCTCATCTACAGTTTGATCCTGCACTGACTTGGCCTCCTCCTCAGGTGTCACCTGTTCTTCCTCTACTACCTCCTCCTCCTCTTTATGCGCTCTAGTGGAGGCTGGCTCTTCACCTACAGCTGATGGGGGTTTGCATGGTTGACACATTGCCCGCTCTGGGGCTGGGGTGTCATTAGAGGAGCTCTGGCTGGTCTTCTCCTCTGTTGTGTCACATCCACAGGAGAAGCGGTCTCCCTCTGGCTGCTGGAGCTGCAGATGTACAAGAGGCTCCTCATCATGTATGGATGACCCTGACAGGAGATCTAAGAGGGGGTGGGAAAGAAAGAACATGTGATCAGACAGACTTACTCATGCTTACTCAAAACAAAAAAGGTATGGAAACTTAGAATTAATCTCTGAACAGGAAATGTTATGGTCTGCTCTAAAAAAGACAAACTGTGCATATATCTGTGTTATAAATCTACAGCATGTCTTCTTTAAGGCAATGTGCATCCTTAAAGGCTGAAAGACATGAGACAAAACCAATGTACCGGAATGTCTGACCAATCAGACTGCAAGATGTAAACTAGCTGCAGATAAGCAGAGCAGTCACCTTTGTTTGTTACATCAGTGCTTCAGCAGCAGAGATCAGATAATTCGCACCAACAGTTTTTTAAACAGGGACACTAAGATGAGAACACCGTCTACAAAGAAGACTTGAAAATTATTCAGCATTTCCATTTCTTTATTCTTGCGAGAAAAGGTGACAGTATATAACTGCGTCAAAATCAAATTCCCAGTATATGTTACGTAATTTTTTAATAGGTTACATTACAATAAAATATTCAATGGCAGTTTTAAGTTTGTTGTTTGTAGTGATAGTCATTTTGATTTAAGCTTATTTTTACTTAAATATTTTTTTCTTCAAGAGCAAAACCAAAGATGGTTACATTCTTTCTGTCAGGTCAATAAAACGACGACGGACGACATTTATAAGCTATAACTTTAACTCACCACATGCATATATGTACATTACACCACCATGACTTTTATTTAATCATAACTGCCTGTAAGATATTCAGACTGACGAATGCATGGTAGTACACAGTGTGATTTGAGGCAGTTAAATATCTGTCAACCGTTTGTGTTACAAGATGGGGTCAGTGTCAGGGATGAAGACTAATGGCTCCAAGCAGTTGTCACAGGTTTTACACATTGATAAGACTTTTGGACCACTGCCCACGGAGAGCAAACAATCTAATGCTAACAAAGAGGCAAAAACATGTGGAGATAACATTAGATACTCTTACACTGCTAAACCTGCAGTAAATGATTTACATATAAACCATTCATTTGGAATTACATTTTTGATCTCTTTGCAAATATTCACTTTCTTTTTGTCCTGTCTTTGGTCTCCTGAGGAAACATATCTGGCTCTTTAGCTGTCTTGATATTTGTATTTGGGTTTGAATGAAGGCTTGACAGTTCAGTTTTGTTCATGTTTGTCGTCTCCTGTATCTGGAAGCTTTGTTAACTTAACACCTTCCCAGTGGATTGTCGACATTAGTAACCACAACATCAAAGCTTGTATGTCCTGAGCTTCCACACTGTGTGATTTGCTCTTTTGAGTGTCATTTTGACGATTTAAGGGAGAGGGTTCAAAAAAGCTACCTTAGACAATTAAGTCACAGTCACATATTTATCATATAGTTACATCCTTGCTGTCACTGACAGAAGTGGTATGAGCCCTGACTGACCAGCACTCTGGCATTCAACGTGGCCCGTGGCTTGTAAAATGTGTTTCCAGGCAGACTTAAGTATACCGCAGGTGTCAGGTAATTGAGCGAAACAAATGAGAGGGAGATTAGTGAGGGGAAACCTGAGGAGGGTGAACGGATGCTGTTCTGATTGAGCCTTGAGGAAGGTTTGGACGCTGTCCAAAGCCATAGTGCTACAACATCATCTGCTTTGTAACATGAACAGTAGCAGCAGCCAAGTCAGTGAACGTGGCTCTCCAAAGTTAAGGGCTTTGCATAAAGATCATTTACCAGTTTGTTTATATTATATTAAATAATGTAAAAATGAAAAATGTTCTGTGATTTTAATTAATTATTTTGTTTGTTTTTTTGGTAAAATTTCTTTCTTTATCTGGGAAGCAGAAATTTGTACGCCTAAGGTCAACAGGTGAAAAAAATGAATATCAAGTTATATGCCTTACATAGAGTAGTTATAAAAATAAAAGTGAGCAAACATTTTCAGAAGTGACTAAATGTTGTTAAAGTAAACATATTATAATATGTGAGAATGAAAAGATTAGGAAAGAACAAATATGTCTATACAACTGAAAGCAATGCTCTTGGATTTCTACGTTTTGAATTATGCTGCATTATATATGGACATTTTTAAGGCTTACATATAAAGTGGATGAAACCGAGCACACACTTTTTATATATGTGAGTAGGTAACACATTTTCATCCGTTTCAGCCAGCAATTGTGTTTCAGCAGAGTAAATTTAGTAACGGATACGTGTTAGCCTCATCATATAAATATACATTTTTTTATTTTTACAGCAGTATTAATTGATTATTAGACTGTCTGTTGTTATGCCTAATCTGTTATAAAACAATTACAAATCCACAAATCCAGCAAATGTTTCTGACCCTCATCTGTAAGCAAATACTGTATCTGGCTCTATAGCTGCTAAATCTTTCACTCAATTTACTAGTTTGTTTCTAATGATTTGCAGTTCTTCTTTTTTTTTCAGCTGTCTTTTTTTTTTGCTGAAAACATCTGCCCATTGTGTGTGGAAACAACAATAGATACCCTGATCCAAAACAGTACATACATTTTCCAAGCTTTCCAAGATTAAAATGCTGTGTAGAGCTGCATAATTGGGTCATAATCGTGTACATTTGTCACTATGATTACACAAATTAATTTAAATAAAACTTTGGTAGTACTTTTTTATAACAATTTTGTTTTAAGTTACCATAGAAATTCCAATTGTCTGAAATAAACGATGATAACAACGAAAATTTAAATGACTACCATTAGATAAATGACTAGTGAGCTGGTCCTGAGATGCCTCTGTATACTGTATACTGCAAGCAGTATACACAGTGTGAACATCAGAAGTGCCTCCTGTACTAAATTATAGTGTAATGTGCCTTAGCGCTGCTTTCTCATTCCTCCCTCTAGGACCCTGCTGTTGCTGCGGTGAAGCCTGAGCAGAGCACAGTATCATGGGAATAGAAAGAGACAGGTGCCTGGGTGCTTGGTGGCACATCTTTGAGACGGAAATAGTCCCACAATGAGTCAGAGGGTGAAAAGAAAGAGGGATAATTCCATTTCTATTTACAGCAAGTGTAATGCTCTTCTCCTGCCTGTGATTATCATGCAGCTGACCTGCAACTGCTTGACTATTGCTCGCGTTGCCTGCAACAGTGTGCAACTATGCATGATTCAGACTGTGATTTAAGATCAAGAACAGTATAGTGCATCAGCACCAGGAGTGATGATGTACATAAATATTTAAATACATGCAAAGTCCTTCTTTTCAGAAGTCCATATCTAAAACAAAGTTGTCCGGACACAAAAATGCAGTGGTTCAGCAGTTTATCATAATTTCTACATCTACGCAAATCTAAATATTTCCTAATCTAAACCTGTAATGCTCATCTCATACCACTGTTTATGCCAGCGTAATGGGATTTCCATTTATCCACATTTACCTCAACTTTTGACAGTGCTAATAGATAATAATACCTTATTATCTAGTTATATATCTTTAAACAGCCCAACTGTCGGGCTACTGTACTCTGGTCCCACATGCCCTTTGCTGAGCGCTCATGCCTGTTTTAGCTGGGACACCCCCTGGACATGGACCTGCTGACTGGAATGACAGATTAGCAGCTCTGCAGACTGAACGGAGTGGGAGTTATGAGACTCTATTAAGACGTTAAATGCAGCACCGACTTACACTTTATGTACGAGATGTAGATGTGTGTGCTTTCCAAGAGCAACACTGAATGGCACTGGCGACCACAGTATCTGGTGATGCCTTGAGATGTTTAACTCCTGACTGTATCTAATTGTTGCGGCCAAATGAACCAGGGCAAGGACAAACAAGGGCATTCTCTTAAAAAAACATCTCAAATTAAAAGCTAATTAACCTCGATCAACAAGCAACACAAATCTTCATATTTTTATTATGCATTATTAATGTCATAGTTTTTTATTTGCTCAGGTAAATGTGAATCAGTTCTTTCCCCAGAGAGCCTGAAAAACATCATGTGACTTGGATATATGACCGAGTTTCATGCATGTAACTGCTGTGTAAAGATGGCCGACTAAAACTAAAAAGGACCTTCTGGGTAAATGAATTATCAGTCAGCTTTTGCTTTGCCTGCAGTGTGACTATTTGTAGCAAGTGCAAGTCACTCTGTTGGTCCTGTCACTGTATGACTCTCCAGGGCAAAGAGAATGAACAGCAGACAGGACAGTTTCCATCAGCTGATGTCAAACCTCAGCCCTGACATTTCCACTCATGTAACGGCGAAGCTCTGCACTGTACCACGTGAACTACAATTCATAGTATGTTCTTTATCCTGACAAGTTGGGTCTTATCAGGGCTCTTAGTTTGTAGTAATTAATTCAGAATTTACAGAAACTGAATGCTAATTGATTGTGTCTTCTCCTTGTAAGTCGCTTTGCAAAAAACTAACTCTTAACTCGTAACTCTTGCCATACTTGGCCACTGAATTTAGAATTTCTTCACTCTTAAGCAACACTTTAAAAGCACAAACCTGAGACGTAATTGAGCATCATCAGTCTATGGGTAATGAAACTAATTTAGAAACATATTTTAGTAACTAATAGTATAGAAAATATGGATATGTTTTAAATTTTTCTTCATTAATGACAAACAAAATCATTGTATACAAGCACACATTCCAAATCAACTTTCATGCAAAGCTGCGATTTGATAAGAGACATCTGAACCAACTGTGGTGGATCAGAATATCTATTTCATAAACAAAACCGTCTTAAATAACTCACTAAATAAATCCAAATGATCTTAAAACAGGAAATAGTTTACCCAAACTCCACCATCCTCCACCATACCTGCAGCAGACAAGACCAGTAGGGACAGCAAGCAGCACACAGGAACCAGAGATTTCATTTTGGCGGCCAGGGGCCTTCCCCTAACCTCCCCTGGTTATATATACCACTCTGGCTGAAGGTCAAAGGGCATGCTAGTGGAGGTGGGGCACAGCAACTGGGCCCCTATCAGCCATTGTGTGTCCAAACAGCTGTCTTGACCAATCAGGAATATTTAGAGCAGAAAGCAGCAGGAAGACACTAACTGGCCATGTTGTAGGCTTGTAGGCCTTTTTTTATAAATATATCTGTACAGCTACATCCAAATGTTTTGGAATACCTAGGCTAATTTGTTGGTGTTTGAGACTGAAGACATTTGGGTTTAAGATCAAAAGAGGAATTTCAGCTTTTATAACTCAATTAAATTCAGCTTTATTTATATAGCACCAAATCACAACATACGCTGCTTCAAAACTATTTTTCAAGGATTTTAGAGATAAACCTCTGAAGACTGCATTTGTTGTTGTTAAAGAGTTGTCTATATGAGAAAAGCAGCAATTTTTAATAGGATGCAAGTGTAGCCAATACAACAATTTGTCATGTCCTGAAGAAGAAAGAAACCACTGGTGCACTGAGAGACATACACAGAACAGGTTGGTCAAAGAAAACAACAGGTGATGATGATGTGAGGAATGATTGTGAGGACTACACAGAAAACTTGAACAGTGAGTGACATCAACAACAGACTTCACAGACCAGGGATGAGGGTATCATAGTTATTCAAACGAGACTTCGTGACCAGACATACAGAGAACGTTCCAGATGCAAACACCCAATCAGCTTTAAGGAGGCTGCATTAAAAGCTTGCATCTGACTGCAAATCTTTGATGTTAAAACCAAATGTCTTAAATGTACAACAAAATCAAACACCTAATGATTCCATTCATTTGGGAAGGGACTGTATTATGAAGCTTTCACAATCAAGGCCCAAGTACCATTAATTATAATCTTTCATATAAAATTTAAATATATTGATAAAAGAAATACAAGTTTCTAAAAGCTGAAGACCTCTAGTAAGTCTTTACTTAGTAGGGAGATTAAAATGAGGCTTGTGTGCAACTTCTTCAGGCTGCAGAGGAATTTCTCACTACCTAATAAGTTACTGCTCAATGTCACCACCTGCTGGACAGACAGCGTCATAAAACCAACAAACACAAGAGGTGTAATAAAAAAGTACAAATTTTATTATTTTTTTTTCCATCTTTACAAAGGCCTGTTTACCCAAGTTTTTATTAACAAAATATAACACCTTCTCATCGACCTGGACTGATGGGAAAAAAAAAGAAATCACACAAAATAGTTTAAAAAAACGCCTGTCACCGGAAAATGGAAAACAGGACAAGAAAGACAGAACACAACAAACAAATGTTGAATTGTGTCACAGCAAAGAGCTTACAAAAATGGCAAAACAAAAACCCCAAAACGTCTTCACCAAGTGCTTCATATCAAATATCTCAAATTCCACCAAAGGCAGCAGTGCTGCAACAGAATGTACAGAAACATCAATGTGCTTCACTGACCAATAACAAACCTCAACCTAAGCTCAGGCTGTGGCTTAACATGTGTCAGCAGCACACCAAACCCTTAGTTTTACAAACAAAATGAGAATCCTCCCATGTTTGGCTTGAAAATACTACTCTAACCCGATATCAAACTGACGTCAGTGAGTGAATAGTGTCTACACATCTCACAAAGACAGTTTTACACTGAAATCATCAGTCATGTGTTTGTAGAAATAAAAAAAAATAAAAAAAGGCAAAAAAAAAGCCTGCTTTATACAAGAGAAAACAGCTATTAGTAACATGCATTCAATTGGCAACAGAACACATAAGAGATCAAAAGATGGATACAAATCCAAATAAAAGGAATGTTTACAGCATCAAGTCAGCGTATCAAATCGAGTATGACAGGAGAAGGACTCGAAGCAGGGATTTCCAGTCAGAATCCAGAGAAATATAAGCAATGTAACATGAATTGGACAGATTTGGTGCATTTCATAGGGAGATGGGGTTTTGGGAGGCAACATGTTCAGATCAGCGCTTTTCATTTGAGTTTTAGTTCAGATGACACTGATTCTTTTGATTTACCATGCTGATGTTCTGGGGTTTAGTAAGATGCCACTCTACTGTGTTCTCAAAATTACTTTCCCACGTGAGCAAATATGAAAAAACAAAAGGCGTTTTTGTAGTCAGACAACTCCTCCTTACTGCCCTACTCTTTGAGCAAATCCAAAATGTGGGGGGGGGGGAGAATCATCATCAACGTGATTAAGTGTGAAGTTATACGAAAAGTTTTGGCCTCAGCTCACTGTGCTTATCAGCAGAGCACCAAGTTGACAAAGAGCACCTTGCAAAGAGAGACTACATTCTTTAATACCAGCATGTCAAGTTTCATACATATACTGTAGGTGTAATGTACACACACACACCTATCGACGGTGCATAGATAACTTCACCTCATGTATAAATGACACAAATGTACTAATGATGGAATTGCATAAATACCGAAAACTCTAGTGCATAGTCTTTGAAATCAACAAACCAAGACCAGAAGATAGACTGAAGTCTTTGGAGGAAAACCAGAAGCCTTTGTGCTATGTTAACATGTGAGATTTTTTTATTTGACATGTTCTTAAGTGCAAAGACTAAGCTTAATTCTGTCCAGTAGTCTGAGATTAACTGAGAATTAAAGTGAATACCAGTCAATAACAAAATGCTGGTAAATGTTAGAAAAAGAACCAATGTTTGGTTATTTTTTTAAAGTTGGGTATCACAGATGAAAGAATTGACTTTAGTTGCGTCAAAACTGAAATCAGATTCATATGAAATTCACCTCAAGGCCTCTGCTTTCCTGTGAAAACCTGACAAACCTCCAATTTTAAGTTGATAATTTCAATATAATATAATGTTCACCTTCAACATTCAGTAACCCTGACACAAAGTAAATGATAACAAAAACATGGAAAAAAGAAAGATTAATGTAAATTGTTCTACAGCTTATTTTAAGGGCTTAATTAGACATAAAAATAACAATATTTTTTTCAAGTAAATCAGACCAAGCAACCGATCAACCAAATAAATCCACGGGTCCTCAGATTAATTAACAAACTGGTCTATTAATTAAGTTAGATTTTTTCCTCAAACTTGTAAATGTAAAAATGCCTTCAGTTGTAGTTTAAGTTGGGTTTCATGGCCACTGACAAACTGAACAAACAATAACCAAAAAAATTAAGACTGGGGGAAAAAAACTTACGGCAACTCCCTGTTGAAAATCAACAGATGCTTGCTTATTTTGTCGTTACATTCACCTCTCCATTACACTGAATCCATCAATTTGTAGCACAAATAATACTGTCAGCGTGCCAGTGACGACTAACTGTGATTCTGCGACTGCACACATGAACACACGAAGGACGGATCGATGCTGATAGCTTTTTACACGAGGAGACTCTTTCCACGCGGCCCCCTCTGCACGCTGACCATCCTATGTTTTCAATCTTTAGAGATTTTACAGTACACGACTGACACTGAGCTTAACCACTGGATTTAAGAGTTTGGATAATGCCAAAGAAAGACGTATTTTAAAAGTAGTCGAGCTCCTGGAGGGAATCTTACAGTGAGTAGGTATTTTAAGTGTTTGTGTGTGTTGTATGCGAGTTCATGGGGTGGATCAGTTCATTGAGCAGTCCTCTCCCTCTGTGTCGGTGTCTGTGTCTGAGCAGGCGGTGTCCATGGCGACATGAGTGGGGCCAACAATAACCGCTCGTCTTTGCTCCTCCTCAGCGCTGGCTCTCCTCTCCTGAGTGCGCTCGATGTGCTGGATGGCCTGCGAGGAGAGAGAGAGAGAGAACCGCACTGAAGGCTGCTGCACTGACTCGTGTACGGTAACTTTAGCTTAGGATCACTTAACAGGGACTCAAAGTAACACATACCTGCACAATGGTGTCCAGGTTCTGTCTTGACGTGGACACAGTGCTGGTGTGGACCGATGGGCTCATGGTCACCACCGTGACGTGATGGTGGGGGTGCTGGCTTAGTGTCGGAGCTGGGACGATGACTGTGGGGTGGTGGGTTGGAGCAGGCGGAGTGGGTGGAGCCAACACCTGAAAAACAGACTAAACGTGAATCAACATGCGACTGACAAATTACGTGCCTGAAGGTTGGTAAGGATTGGGATTGCTTCCATTTTTTGTGTGCAAGTTTGCGCGTCTAACCTGCGTTTGTCTGTCAGCAGCGTGGATCTGCTGCAGCCTTAACAGCGTCTGACTCTGAATAAGTGCCTGCTCCTCCTCCACCTGCTGCGTTATCACTTTCAGACGCTCCGGGTGCAGCTGTGTGTCCAGAGAACGCACCTGCACACAAACACAGTGCACAGGTGTGTGTTTGTTACATAAAGCAGTTCTTCAGAATTAAATTAAGAGCAACTTAAAACAAACATCACTACAATTAAGTACTGTTTCAACACACATGTAGAAGATCCTCAGTGTGACACGTGGAGATATGGTAATGGTGAGTAAACGTAGGTCTGAGCAAACATATAATGTCTGTGGCTGTGAATTGAGCTTTTTTTATAACTATACAAGATGATGCCCACAGGGCTGCCTTGGACTAAATTTTAGACTAAGCTGTCACTGATTCCTATTATGATAAAATAACCAGATAATATTCTTCTTCTTCTCCACATCTCCTCTACTGTTTACATGTGCCTTTCACTTCCTGTTTAAGTTTGTTTGTTTTCACCAACTGCTCAGTGCACACTACTCCTTTGTCTTAACCAACAGTTCAGGTAGATTCAGGATGTGAGCTTATCAGGAGCTGGCTGGCGTACTCGTAAATCTGTCACATCGCCTTGTTAAAGTGGCTGACAATGGTGCAGAACTCAGATTCTGATAAAACTAAAACAAAGGTATCAAATATCCACTGACCTCAACACAAGACTATACCATGAGTTCTCTCTCTTAAACTTTATAACTTTATATTAACTTATTTAACATCATCTGACATCTATCTAGTTTTTCTCTAAAATAAGCTGGTACTGAAAAGACAACATGACATGGGTTACGAAGAACCCACAACACCGGCTCCTCCTCTCGCCTCACCTGCTCTTCCAGCTGCATACGAGCCGATCGCTCTTTGTCCAGTTGCTGACGCAGCTCTAACATCTCCCTCCTCAGCTCCTCCACCTTCTCCTCCTCCAGTGTGTCTGGGGACCCGATGCCTTCGTCCTTCTCCTCTGCTCGCCTCCTCTTGGGCGATGAACCACTGAACTCCTGAATTAATGTGAAGTAAATAGAAAAACAGACAAAATATTTCATATTGTGAAAAATGGATGTGGGCTTAACATCTGTTCATACAGAGTATGTGAAGTTTCTTCCTTGTTTACAGCAGCACATGCTGACGGAGCTAACCTGAACAAAGAGCTGGTGTGGGAAGAGAATAAATCACCAGGTGAACTAGCATCATGGTAAACAAAGGTGACTGGAAACACATGTTTTTCACATGGCTTGGTATGAGTGATAATAAACTGAAAAGGGGCTGTACTGTCTTTGCCAACAAATGCAAGCTGACCAAATATGAAATGAATGTTCAGCTGTTCTGATACTGGCATACTGTATAAGCTGCATAACACTTGAAAGTATGTAATATGTGGCATTTATCAGTTTCCATTTCCTTCTATAAACAACCTCAAGTGTTATTACAGCATCTCTCATGCACACTCACATGTGGCTAATTAAGGTGTGGCCGATTCTGGTAATCAAGGGCCACTGTCCTATTTGTTTTCCCAACTATCCCTGTTCTTGCCCACAGGAGGTGAACATAATCACATGTGGAGTTACCTGAATGAAGCGTTTGAGCTGATTGTTCTGTGCCAGGAGCTGTGTCTTTTCCTGCTCCAAGGTGAAGATGTAGTCTGCTGTCTGCTGCAAGATGGCCGCCTGGCAGGAATAAAACAAAAAGGTAAATACAGAAAAACACACATAGATGCATTTTCACAAAGTTGCAGCTGAAGCTCAAAGGAAACAAACCAAGAATCTAATTTTATTTTAAATGTTTTCTTCATTTGTAGCAAATCATTCGTAGCAAGTTTCTGCACTCAAGCTGCAACAAAACGGACACACACTCACAGCCTGCCCTACAAGCTGTAGGTAGGTATAGAAGGTATAGATCAAACCTCTGTGTCGCCTCACTTCAAATAAAAATTTAATGTTTTAATTTTGTGTCACTTTCTTCTCTGCGTTAATGAAAATGGTTCATGGTATTGTATTGAAGTTAGAAATTTGTATCATGATGTACAACACAACGATGGATCTTTTCTAGTCTCTGTATGTTTGTCGTACCTTGCTGAGCTTCTCCCCATCTGTGTGGGGCAGGAGTGTTTTGAGGGACTGGAAGCCTGCATTGATGCTCTGCATGCGCCGGCGTTCGTTGCTGTTGGCGATCTCACGGCGGATTCGCCTCTCCTGGTCCTGGGCTGTCTCTGGACTGAGAGGGATGTTGGCCAGGCTGTGGGAGTAAAATCAAAGAGGAGAGATCATCATTCTGTCTACAAGTTCACTATGTGTAATGAGGCTGTATAATTTCTCTAACAAACTTTTTATAGTTTATTCTCGTTTACACTTTTATATTCTATAATTTCAAATTAGTTTAGTTTGATTATAGATACTATTTACTTGTTACTGATTTAGAACTTAATATCTAAATCCAAATCTATTTCATTATCATTTTATTAAGTAACAAAATAGACCATGTGAGAACCGGACTTTATCCTGCAAATGTGTGAATACATAATAATCCAGAGCGAGTGGCCGTTTCCTTTCAGTTGATTCTTTTAGCACCACAAACGGCAGGAGTGTTGTTTCACTTACTGATGAAACACATTGTGCATTTAAAACAAAACACAATGACGCCATAACACAGCACAGTAGTTCGTATTCCTCAGGGACATGATCTTATAAAATTGTGACAGCTGCAACAGTTTCACATTTGTGAGGCAAATAGGAGTCATGTGGTGTTCACAATAACAAAGCAGTCCACCAGGAATCCATGTTTGCAGGTACGGGATTGGCCTATGCGCCTAACCAGATGATGTCATGTTGCATAAAAAGTTGAACCAAATCCAACTCGTTCTCTGCCCTCCTGGCGGTGTTAAATGCACTCCGTTATTTAAATGAGTAGAAAGGGCTCTTTCAACATGCAGCTAAACTTTGAATGAATGCAGCCTAAGACAAAAGATGATGGCACCATCTAGACAATAAACCTGAAGAACCAGATCTGTGGTGTTTACGAACGTCACATAGGTAAGACTGAGGGTGCAGCTCATATTGATTTGATTTCAAACTGTGTGTTTATGAGCCAACATCATCTTAATAAATGCAGACTGAGGAGCATGACAACCTTTACAGTTTGATTTGGTCTAATAAGGAAGAAATTACATTTAATTGCTCACCATTCAAATGTTCATTTATTTAACACATGTTCACCTGTTTTGTTAAAGTGGACTTAATGAAACAAATGTATCAATTATTGGCAATTATATATTTTTTTGTTTATATCATATATATTCTATCTATATTGTTTATAGCTTAGTAGTGAAGCTAAAGCTGATCAACATCAAAAACTGATCATCAATCAATTCAACTCTTAATCACAGTCACCACAATATTCTGCACCGACACATCCCCTTTTGATTTGTGCTTGACATAATTTAATTTTCCAACAAGAGAAAAGGACCCAAAACACACCAGCAGGTTCCACAAGGGCTAATCAACCAAAGAAAGATACTGAGGGACTGCTGCAAGAGATGACCTGGCCTCTACAGTCAGCCAACCTAAACCCAGCTGAGATGGTTCAGGACACATACATTTTATATATCTTGTTTATATTTTGCTTTTACAAAAAAAAAAAAGTCACGTCTTATTTCACAGTGTCTTCGTTATTTCCTTTAAAATGTAGACAACAACATGAACACAAAACAATGAGTTACAATACTTTTTATACCTACATAGTACATATTTTCAGAACTGTGTATAGCATTTAATTTAGCATCTTAGAACACTATTTTATTTAGCGACAACTACAACATCGGTAAAGATCGACCAGATATGGAGCACGCACAGCGGGTTTTTTAAAGTTTAGGGTTGAAATCAGCTGTTGTCGGCTGTGGTTGCCAGGAGCAGCGGACCTCCAACATGGCCGCCGGAGAGCGCGTCTGGACAGTAGCAGCAGTGAAATGTGACTCCGCCACAGGCAGCAGGGCCATTAGCCGCATGGAGAACAATGCTCTCTACGAACAGCATTTTATTTATCACGCTGCTGCTATCAGATACATATTCGCGCTCCGTTACGCGTACACGGCGACGTGTTTCAGATCAACAGTGTACTACAGACGAATAAAACGAGTCAACGCAAACACGGGGCTGTTAGGAAACGAGTGCGCAGATAGCTAGCAACTGGTTAGCCTGGCTAAGCTAATTTTAGCACATGACACAACCGTGTCTGCTGTGCGGAGCATTGTTTAACCAAGCATATTACACGGGCGAACCCCAAGTTCTCATACCCATATTTAGTACAAACACATGACCTGTACATACAAGTAGAGCTGCGAAATTGGTAAGTAGTGAAGTAACGTGTGTTAGTACACACACGGAGTTTGGTATTTAGCAGCGAGGCTGCGGAGAACACGTTAACTACCACGTGGTTGGTGTTCACCTAGACGTAAATGTATCGATTTCGTCTCGCTGATACATATTTCTGAGCTGGACGGCTGCACACACTCTTCGTCTGTTATTACTGGGACCACGGCCAACAAACACAACACATATGAAGTTATCTCGCACATCCTCTCCGCCAGCAGCGACAGCTGGCACCACAAACAGCTAATTTTACGTTATACAACCACGCTCCTACTGCCACTGTATGGCAGCGAAGCTAACAGCTAGCATGCTAACTGGAGCCAGACTGCAGCGCGCACACACACACACATACATACACACGCTACAGACACATGGAAGACGGTTTGTGCGAGCTGCGTGGTAACAACACAAATAGCTAGCCACATACCTGCAGAGACCCCCTATAACATCCTTCTCCGTCTTCTTGAACTGCTGTAAGGACGGTATCTTCTCTGTCGGCATCATGAAATATTCCATGCTTCCCCAACCACCTTCTGTAGTCCGTGTTTTCTGTTTTTCTCCTTCCTCTGCGCTCCTTGATTAGTACAATTATCCTTTTTTTTATCCGCAGAGCTGTCGCTGTCTCACTTCCTACTGGCGCACATCTGAAATACCTCTTAGAAAGGTGTTAGTCTGAAGAGGTGAGTTAGAAAAATAAAAGTTAAAGCTGTGTTGCTTCCCACAGCTGATGGGGTTCCCTCCAATGTGTGTGTGTGCTTCTTGCCTCCGCCTACTACGGCTCTGTGTATGTATGTGTGTGTCCTACCTCCGCCTACTATGTGTGTGTGTGTGTGTGTGCAGCTGATTTGTGTGAGGCGGGAAACAGCTGGTTGGAATCAGAGCCGTTTTCCGGAAAGCAGAACAAACAGAACCAAACGAAGCCCACACTCACACAGAAAATATCAGCAAGCGGTGAAGAAAAGTACCAGAAACACGTAACATATCAGTAAGATGATTAAAAAAAAATCTGAAGTAACAAACAGTAGGGGATGAAATAAAACCATATCCGTCTGCATAAAAGGTAGTCCACAGTTAATATCATCATATATCACAGTGTGCCCAGTGCATGATTATTAAAAATCCAACTGACTTAATTATGGACCTGCAACTATCCTTTTATTTTACTTACTTTACTTAGTTTGTGTTTTGATGAATCGATTTGTCATTAGGTCTATGAAATATCAGTAATAATTACAGTGACTTAAAAGCCTAGAGATGAAAACAACACTCTCAGTCTCACAGAGTTTATTCTGAAAAATCTGAAACAGATTTACTATAACAGTGTTTTATGTGGTTAATTAGATTTTGCACATATGAAATATATATTTCATGTACTTCATTATATGACATACAGAAAAATACAAAGTTTGTAAAATACTTAATAAAAAAATCAACAGACTGGTCATGTAGAAGTTCACTGTGTAGGAAGTCAAAAATAAAAAGGCAACACATTCATAACAGCATCAACAGTAAAAGCACAGTACCGCAGGTGGCAGCAATGCACCAGTATCAAAACATCAGTATGGAACAATTTATGAAATTAATGAAGAGAGGGAATAAAATTAATATTTTATCCTGTTTATCCTGTATTGACATTAAATAAATGGATCATTCAGTTTGTGTAAATGAAAAAAGCAGTTAATGACAAACTAGCAAGGGACCATCAGCTAATTCATTAAATGTGAAATTGGCAACACAAAGTTTGTAAGTGTTTTTTAACATTTGCCAAATGGTTTGAGTTGTTTAGTATGTCATTTAACAGTTTATTTAGCAAGGTGTTTAAACTACAGCAGATATGTCTTCTGGGGGTGTCTGTTGTTCTTGAATATGTTGTTGTATGTATTCACAGTGTAGTGATATACATATAACACACACACACACACACACAAATAAAGGTCCATATATGTGTTTTTGTAAATTTAACCATTTAACTTCCACTACTAACATTTTCTCTTCTATTTGAAATACTAAAAATATAGTTTAACAATTCAAAGATATTTCTTAAGACATTAGTCTGTTGTCTATATAAACACTGAAACAGGGTTTAGTTGCTTTCTCCATCTCATCAAAATATCCTCATGCACTTTAATTGAAATTGGGGGGATAAGTTAAATAGGTATGTTACATCTTTTTAATATCACAGTCCCTGATTTTGTTATTTTACAGCAGCACAGCGGAGAAACTGTGTCCTGGGAAACACAAAGAGGGAACATGGTACCGGAAAGACTAGGAAGTGTTGTTGAGGACTATATGCCTGCTTTTTTAGAAAGACACTGAAAAAATGTAAAATTTAGAAATGATCAATTATTACAATCTTATTGCCTTATTCACATTATGGTAATATTTCACCATCTAAAGATTGACAAGCTATTTCTCTAATGCAAACCATCATAAATGAAATAGTGTTTCTTAGGTTTTTATTTTTTCTGTACAAGGTAACAAACAACAGAAAGGAATATATAATCTAAAACAAGACAGATAAATATTTGGCCCTTATCCCAGTAAAAAAAATCATTCTCTCATTCTTCCACACATTTCCTCTAAGTATGCCTACCATAAAAAGCAAAATATACAGCTTATATCCATTTTCCTTAAAGTAAGATATATTACTTCTTGGAACAATATAAACCTGACAGTAGGCTACTTTACAAGCAATGCACTATGGATTACACCTATACATGTTAGTGTAACTACTGATTTCATCTTGGTATCTGCAGCAAAATCCATCCACAAAGTAAACACCGATTTAAATTATAGTTCCACTCATGACTATTCTGAGATAACTAAAGCTACCTATCACTTCAGTATATCAGGAATGAATCAGTATATTAATAAAGCAAAGGCAGTTTGTGTCTCATTGCTGCAGATGAGGTGGAACATCTTTAAAGCCTGCATTCCCACAATAGTATAAACATGTGAATACAATCTAATTACAAGCGTGAGTTCATTCAAAGAGGTCTTTCCTTTGGAAAACAGACACTTAAGAATGATTGAAGATTCAAGGCATACACCTAACATAAAAGACAAAAAAAAAAAAAAAAAACAACAGAAGAAGTGAAGCGGAAAAGTGTAACATGACACGTAACATGCTAAAAAACCTAGACTGCTCTGAAATGTGATCGTCATGCCTCATGTAGTGTCTCTAGATAACATTTAAATTGACCCTGTTATTAGAAATGCTTTATCTGAAGCTCTTTAAAGCACCAGACTTTAAACCTAAACCTTCCTTCATTTGTACCATGATTTAAGAAGTAATCCAAAAGACCCAGAAATCTGATACTACTGGTTTGTCCAAGTGTGAAGATCACAGAGCTTATGAAACAACTCCAGTTGACAGTGAAGGTCTATTCCTCTTGGCAGCTGATTCCTCCACAACAAAAGTATAGTTATACTGGAAAAAACAAACACAACAACAGGGTGAGTAGACTCACACATAAACAATATGTATTCTTATTTAAGTAAGGGTGAAATGGCTGAAGTCAGATGTGTGCCAACCTCATTTTCAATATCTTGAATCGACTTTATACGGATGTTGTTTAACTGACAGTTCAACTGTGGATTCTACGAGAGAGATATGTTAAAGACAAGGAAATGTGAATGTACCTTTATATTACCTGAGGTGTAAAAGACAGAATGGAAGATACTATAAATGAAAAAAAACTCTAAATGCTTTTTGCAATGAAACGCATCAACTTTAGTATTATTAAAAATTCCAAACATACTGTGTTATTGACCTCGACATCAAACTTTGGGTGCAGACTGAAGGGAACTCCATCTAGAGCTGCAGAGAAAAGTAATATTACAGGTGAGAAACTGTGACACAGCCACGATAGTGTTACTGTGCACAAAGACAAACTAGGAGCACCTGTAATCCCATGGAAACTGGTGTCTGCAGGTTTATCCGAGTTGTCCGTGGTATGGAGAGTGTGGCGTCTCTGGCTCATTTTACCTGGTGGCACTGCAGGAGGAGGGTTGCTGTGGAAACAAACAGAAAGATGTTATTTCCAAGAAAAAAAACACCTTTAGGGTATAACTGTTTTATAGGATGATAAGGTTCACTGTTATTCTGACCTATATTTTTTATCAAGAGAGACATAAATGGGATTTTACATGACTCTTTAGTTGTCAGTGTAATATTTATTTAATATGTAATATAATAACATTAACATCAACAACAACAATAAAACAATGCTAATATAGTACTACTGCTAGTACTACTACTAATAATACTGATAATATAACATTTAAGTTTACAATGTGTTACTGTCATTTGAGTTGTAAGTAGTCTTCCAAAAAATTGTATGTTAATAATTTAGTTAATTATTAAAATGTATTTTAAGGCATCTCTACATTAGACATTACAGACGCACGGTACCTGGGTCTGAGGGGGAGAGCAGCAGGTGATTGGTCCAGTGAGAGACCCTGGAGATCCAGGCTGATACTGCGGGGTTTTGGCTTGGGGCTAGAAAAATGTCCCTTTCTACACCATAACACGTAGCCATGAATGTCACTGGGGAAAAGGCACATCAGAGTTCTTCAATTATTTCTGCTTTATTAGCATTTGCATTTTTTGTAATTTAATAACAACAAGTGCCACATTTGAAAGCAAATGTGAAGCCTTTTAAAAGCTTTTGTTTCACCACTGTGTAGAGCCTGACGTTTACTTTGTCATTACTACTAACTGACGGATACACTTCTGAACAGAAGAAACATTTACTTTACTTGAAGATTTGTATATGTTAATGGTACCAACCCCACATATGTATAGTGCTGCAACATCATTTTGCTTTTGGCTGTCAATTTAATATTCAACACAGCTGTTTCCACACTGCCCACAGGGACGACGTGCACGCACACACGTTTCTTCTTTGAAACAGAGGCCTCTGGATACACAAGCACACACAGGTAAAATGTTTTATGAATTGAGTAAGACACGTCAAATCTGTATCAAATACTTGGTGTAAACACAACTGCACCACCGTATGGGTGCATATGTACTCACTCTGGTCAAGGTGTTCTGCTATATAGCAGTAACCGTGAGGAATGGAGTCCTTTTCCGAAATAAGCTGAATGTCTGCCACTACCATACCACCTGTCATGGCCTATTTATATGGAGAGAGATGTAGACACAGTCAGGAGGGACAGATAATAAAGAGAGTGCAGATAATAAAAAGCTTGTGGGAAACACACATATTATCATATTTTGTCTATGTAAGACATTTTATTTCTATTACCTTACTGTAACAGAGGTAATATCCAGACTTCATCCCAAAGCTGCGTGTGAAGTTTGCTGCTGCTCCATCTTCTGTGAGGCTGATCTGCAGAAGGACAGAGAGGCTGAGAACAAGTAGATGTACCATACTGGACCTCACGACTCTCAGAATACAGTAAAAATGTGGTGACACTGAACTATTCTCCTTCAGGCAAACATTTCATATACTGTAGTTAGTTTCATCCTGGTCTTTGGAACGAGGCTGTGCTTCTGCTGTGTAATTAAAACAATGAGCAGCTGACTTTGCTGAGATACTAACAGTGGTTTTCTACCATTACCTGACATCTTCCGTCCTGCAGATGTGTCTGTGTCTGGTTGTCTGTTACCCCTCTCACAACCTCCCTCTGCCCTCGCGGAGCTGCTACTGTGGTGTGTGCACAACCATCTGATCCCCACATCATGTTTTTGAAAAACTTTAGATATAACAGCCAAATGGAAACGTAGGGTGTAGTGTCTCTTTAAAGCTTGTCGCTTGTTAAACAAAAGAAGGGAATTACTATTAGAGTTACTATTGTATTGTATCTCACACCGGCGTGGAAACACCTGGTTCCTATTTATTTGGTGGCCATATACATGGTTTAAAATGATTACTACAGAGGTGCAGACGCTCTTCTGTATATGAACAACTGTAGACATATGAAATCTACATGTTTGGTCTTACCATGTTGAACTCTTTGGGGCACGTGCTGGTGTTGGAGGTCCATGCCACTGCTGTGATCGGCCGGACTTCCCCATGCTCCATCAACGACATCTGAAGAAGAAAAAAACAAGAAATAACTATGTAAAGAAGAAGTGGAGAAAACACACATAAATGTACAAATAAATAAAACATTTTAGCCTGAGGAGTTTTTTAGTGAGGTTGTAATAAACATAAACATACTTTACGTTGTGGCCACTCTTATGACTATGACATGTACATCAGTATTGTGTCATTTTCTGTGTGCTTGGAACTGATCATGCTATGAGTGGCACGTCGTGATGATGACTGTGGTGACTCATACCAGTAAACAGGCTACGATTCAGTATAAGAATTTATGTTATGCCTAAGCTTCACTGACAAAGACAGAAAGATCCTATTCAGTGTAAACAGTAATGTTATCAGTTTGTATTCAAGGTCAGAAAGAGACACTGCTATTCACTTACTAGTAAAGTTTCCCACATCAACTCACATATTTAGAAATATTACAGATATCATGACACAAACTGGCAGGGTAAAGGCTCACACTCCCATAGGAGTGGCCCTGAATCATTTTTGGTTTGTGAAAAGAAGAAAATCAAGATATATCAACATTTGTTAAATGTCCAGAGGCTGACAAGCACAGATTAGAACAAAAATCTGGATGAAATTAAAAACCTCCTGTTAAAAACAGTATGGTGAATGGCATATTTGATAAGGACTAATTGAACAAACGTTTCCAGTCACAGAAACTAGTGAATTAAATCTGCAAGTTACGACCTGTGAAGTGAGGACAGATGGTTTGACAGGTTGGTTATAAGCATTTACTCACTTACATAATTGGTACTGTGTGAACCATTTTCGTATCATGTTGGGAAACCAACAGTCAGATGCACCATTTCGACACTTTGACTGCTCCATTAGCAACTTTGATATCAACATTGTCACACACCTGTCTTTCCTGACAAATGTACGTGTAGTCATTCTGAATTAAACCAGAGTAAATTAGTAATAAAGATTGGTTTGGCTTCATATTCCCTGTGCTTACATGACAAGCCGCGCTAACGTCACCTTACAACAGTACCAACTGTTCCATTGACAAAACTTCGCTCTTTCCTGTTTAAAATGTTCCTCATTTATTGTTTGTTTCGCGAGTCAACGAATAAAATCATAAAAAAATCACACTTACATCGTGTCGAGATTCTCTTGTGTGTTTTCGAGTTGTTATACGTCGGCAGACGAGCAACTTTTTGGTTACTAACCGGAATTTCTTAGTCTTCCTCGGCAAAGCAGGAAGTGCTGAGTCCATTCTGACTACAACTCCCATGAAACCGCGGGACGAGACGTCAGGAATAAACGTCAAAAGCATCCTCAAATGTGGGCGCAAGATGGCGGCATTAGCTGTCTTAAGAGTTATAGACTTTGAATCTGTCGTAGGCGCATTCAGGGTTAAATGGGTCAGAGAAGGGGCATCTAAGCCAGAGTATATGATTTCAAACTTCACAAATTGTCTGTGAACTACTTAAAGATTGACATTTAAATTACACAAATGGAGTATAACACTTTCAAATTTACAATGCCCTTCCTGCTGCACTAGTTTCTTTCTATCTATCTGTAATTCACAGCCTCTCACCAGCAGCTACCTGACCTTACAATATTACAACAGAGATATTAGCTCACTAATTAAAAAAGATATATTTGGTTACTAGTTCTGGCGGCCATAAACACCTGGCTCTCCTTCAGCCTTGCCTTCTCCTTTATTATCTCCATGTTTCTTAATATATTATTTTATTTCATGTCTTCAGGGTAAAAATAGTTTTCAAATAAAGTGGAAAAAACATGGCAAGGTTATGAGGAAGTTTGTTCATTTTCACAGCTGTGCATAGATATGCTGCAAGTGTTTACAAGGTCTACTTATTGTTACCAAGGTGAGCTTATATATTACACAATGACAACATGACAACACAGAAAAAGAAGCCACTCTTCTAAGCACAAACCAGTTATGAAGACCTCTTTTATAGAAACAGACAGCCCACAGTCAAACACAGACACTGCTCTGAATCAGCTTAAATATTGTGCATGAGTGAGAAAAACAGAGTTTATTTATTTCAGCATGCTGACGTGCTCTGGTCTCTGTTGACAGCATGCAGAGCAGATCACCTGGGGTGGCTAGAGGGGAGCTGAAAGCAGACTGTGCCAACCACATGAAAAAGGCTTCAGAGTTTAAACAGAGCCAACTAAAATATCAGTGTTTTTAAATTAAAATGGTTTTAGGAAGATTCATTAATGAATTATCACATGCACAAGCAGCAGGTGTTCCTGGCTGAGTAGTGGCAGCTTAAGGCCAAACTGGAGAGACTCAGTGTTTCTCAGTAGCTCAGTGATGTCTAAGTTTTTTTGATCTGTGGTCAAAATGAGGCACACAACACAACTTTTTAGTCATTTATTATTATAACTAATTTTGAGATTAAAATATGCCTATTTTATAATTGGATATGACAATTGTGATGAACATTTTAGGAAGTCTGACTATTGATTTTGCAAAAAATGTTTTGGTGGTGGGGGGTATCGATAGTTGAGCTATTTATGTCATGCATTTGTGTTTTTGTGTATCATCACGGGACATCGCTAAAATAAGGCTGTGACTGATGTCTGATTTATGGATGAGGTTGATTCATCACTAATCACTGATTACACACATTTTTATAAAGATACCTTCATGGAAAGAATGAGAATAGAAAATTGGCTGGTACTTACAAGATTCAGCAGCAGGCAAAGAGAAGGAAAAGCTTTGAATAGCAGGACAGGACAAGATTTTTCAAACGGCCTGAGACCTGCAGAGCTGCTGACTGATGAAACAAAATGCCCTGAAGAAATATAGTTTCATTAGACAACAACAAAAACAGCAGGTTACTGTGGTGAAACTGCAACCTCCTCGCGAGATGGAGAGCTGCATCAAAACCATACATAGACTGTGGTTAAGACAGAGACACAACAAGACTGGAATTTTGTCCATCTTGCTTTCAAAATATAAGCAAAGTCTTAGGCATTACTGTACATCCATTCCTCAACAAATTTTACTTCTAAGCTCTGTTTTTACAAGGCACCAAACATCTTGATATGTTTTTAAAAATCTACGTTTTGTGATTTTCTTGCAGTCTGTTTGCACTCCAGTGGCAATCTAATGTGGGTGTTTTTGGCAATGGAAGTGATGCCAGCCAACTTTCACACATGCACAAGTGCTGTGCAACACGGAATATAAATGTTTATCTAAAGTTAACATGAGGTTTGAAGTCAAGGTTTTAGTATAAATTGATCTCATTATTCCAATGAAGTGGAAAGTGCTGTTGCGCTCTTTGGCAGTGGACAGCGGTGCATCATGGTTTGACTCGGAGGAGACTTAATAAGCTTTAACATTTTCAGACACTCAAGAAAAGGCTGTGGTGTATGTCCAGTGTTTTTTTTTATTATTTCTTTTTTTAAAGAGACAGCGATTTGGTTGGAAACATCTTCCAGAACCATGAGAGAAAAAACCTGAAACAAACCAGTTTAGTAATTGTCCTTTTTTTGTTGTCAAGTCCACGCTCTCTCTTTGCATGACAAATTAATCTACAACATCTTTCTTTCGGAGATGTGTATATTACTGAATTTATCAGTTGCTTATCACTTACAGAATGAGAGATTTTCACTTCACTTAACACAGCATTTGATGTAAATAGAACCTCCACCCCCTTTCCCCATGACACAAACACATGATTGTTCATAAAAAATAAGAAAGTACAGTTAATCACATCATTTCATAAGAGATGTTTTCTAAAAACTCATCCTCTTCTGACTGAAAAAGATCACAGAGAAGAATCTTATTATTTTACTCACTAATCTTTAAACAGGGGGTTGGCAGCAGGAAGTGTTGTCCAGCAGTAGCTCATTAATGTTTTTAGAGGAATCGAGCAGACATTCGGTGTGACAGAGCAGGATGTCAGGGATAGGGTGAGATAGAGGCAGATGATCTGCTGTAGTGACCCATAAAGGGAGCAGCCAAAAGAAGAAGAAGAAGTTTGACATTTACACAATTGTGAAAGTTTAGAACATAAATTCTCCTTTCTTCCCCTGACTGAACTTGCGCTGCTTCCCTCTCTCTCTCTCTCTACTCTCATTGTCTCATTCTCTTCCTCTCTGTCCCAAGTTAGAATTATTAAAAATAACTCCTTGCATGACAGCAACAAACAAAAACGCCGCTGTCTCCCACATCCTCCTTCCTCTGGAGATATCAGCCTACTTTCCTGTGATCCTATATCCACTTCTCTTCTCCCTCCTTTGACCCCTTTGTCATTCTATTTCCCATACAGCACTCTATTTTTATCATCTCTGTTTTTTGGGGAGTCTTTGATGGTATTGTCCACAGTGCAAAAAATGGGACAGAGGCAACTGCACAGAGGGAAGGTGCAGAGGAGAAGAACAGGCTGAGGACAGATTAATAGATAAGGTGCAGGTGATCACGTGGAGTGTTCATGTTTGTTTACTGCAGCGATTAGCCAGATGCGGAGGCTGTCATTTTCCTGGTAATGAGATTATGAATGTGAGACAGTCCCTGGAACTAGCTTGTCATTTGCATAACTTAAGGACCTCTCAAATACGCTTTAATTTTTCACAGCATCTTTAGTCGCCCCCAAGAGAAGACCAATTACCAGCTCTGTGTGTGTGTGTGTGTGTGTGTGTGTGTGTGGTGTCAACAGTCACTGCTGTTCTTTATCTAAACCTCCTTCCTGTCAGCGATTTTTGTCACATCTCTTTCTCAAGTCGTTCAGTTGTGCTGTCTGCTTAGACGGTGTTGTTGTAGAAAATGTGATTCCTCTGTAGGTTATTCTGATGTTTCACTGTGATCACCTCTTTAAAATAATAAGGCAGCTAAACAATGTGTGGAAATAATGTTTGTGTGTGTGAGAGCTAGTGCTCTCTGCCAGCTGTGAAGAGAAAACTATAAAACTACATATTCCATGAAATTCCTTTATAATCGGTGGATCCATGAAGATAGAATAAATCCAAGAATAAATTGTATTTATTGTAATATTGCTGTTAAGTACTAATCTGATGGTTTTCAATTTGTTATTTTGCAGCAATGAACCTTATGAATGAATACAGTGTCTCTGTTTGTTCAGGAGTGCAGAGAAAAATGGGAAGATTTTGTTTAGTCCAAAGTGGATTTTATAAATAAAACTGCTCATGCTGAGTTAGTTTGAATTCTTTGTCACTCACTCTCACCTTCATACCTGACCTACTCACTGCTCCTTTTCACGCAGGCATGCACTGTATTCACTGGTCATGTGAGGAATCTGCTGAGAGGACAGTCCCATACGTTACCCATCTCACCCAAAAAAATACAGCGAATGGTGGAAATCTTCCACCGCAAATTCAGCACCAGACGCAGTTAAAGAAGAGCATATGTGAAGCTGTCATGATCCTACTCTCCAGCTTCCTGGATGCCAGGTTTGTTTGCGCTCATTTATTCCTTCTTCCTCCTCTTAACTTAGTGGAACCTAGTCTTTCAGCGAGAGTTTACTTAAAGCATTGTGACGAATTTGCTTTTTTGCAATTGCTCCTTTTCTGTCAGGCGTAAACGAAGAAACTGGCAACAGAGATTTTGAATGAATACTCCCACCTGGCAAACCCCTACCCCAGTGAGGAGGCTAAAGAGGAGCTGGCCAAGAAGTGCTCCATCACAGTTGCTTAGGTCACAAAGTCAAAGACCCATTGGGGACACAAAGAAACTGATGCAACGCACATTCAGTACCTGGACAATGAATTTCTTGTTACTGACATGTTATTTGCCTCTTTGACGCTTGCAGCTGGCCAACTGGTTTGTTTGGAAACAGGAGGATTTGGTATAAGAAGAACATTGCAAAGTTCCAGGAGGAAGCTAACATAGCTAATATTTTGTATGAACCTTTGTCAGAACTGACTGAATAATGTTTACATACAAAAGTTATAGCTTGTTTTTGTTCTGACACTGCACCCATACCTGCTGGATGATGGATCTGATCTCCCCCTACCACTGAATGAGCTCAATGCTGGCTCCTCGCCTTTACCCCTTTATGCTAGCGTGTGGTTGTGTTTGTGTTTTTGTTGTGTGTGACTGTCGTGATCCTACAGTCCAGTGTGTGTGTTTAAAATCTGTTTGTGATATATTCCCTGTCCACCAATAGGAGGACACCCAGCCCTGTCTTACACTCCTGACGAGTGGATGTTATGAGGAACCACCTCACGGTCTCCATGTGAGTATCCATGGTTACACACTGTTGCTATAGTAACACACTCAGTAACTAAGTGGAAGGCCTTTTCCTGTGTTTACATTTGTGTGACATCTAGTTCCTTTACATCCACTGCACTGCATCAGCAACTAAACCTATTGTTGAACTTTGACACTAACATTTATTTCTGAGGAAAAAACAGGAAGAGATTTTTTAAAAGTTTTTTTTAATTTCAGAATCTGGATACTGTAATTCCTGCAATAATCAGATTATCTTTGATTAAGAAAAAACAAATACATTGACCATGGATATAACAATAACTTCACTTTACAAACTGATACATTAACACAGCCAGTAAGTCTCTAACATCTCTCTTCATGTCGGTCTTTGCAGGTTAGTGCTGGTTGGCAGGACAGGACGATCACTTCTTCCATTTTGCCTCAACCACTCACCCACAGGGCTCTGACTACGACTGATGCTGTCCTCCCCCTCCCTACTCTTCTTCCTGTCCCTCGGGCTGAAACAAACACAGACTATGGGCTGACCTCCAGCTGAGCCACAAACACACTCAACAGTCACTTTCTCTTTTTTCAGTTTTTCTCTGTGGTGCTGATCCTTTTCCACCCCTCTTCCAAATGTTTTTTGACTCATGGCTTGAATCAGAATTTACAATTTTCCTTCAAACAATTTAATGAAGAAAAAAAGCATTCAGTAATTTTTATACAGATTACAATATGATATACAATATGAACAGGACGACCTGTGTTTTTATTAATCCGTGCCCTCTAGTGTTGAGCAGCGTGACTGCATCTCATTTTTCCTGCAGGCTGGTGAAGTGTTTACTCCACAAACTCCTGTTTTCTCTGCTTTCACACATCGACGTGACGTTTACAGGTCTTGATAATGTCTGCTGAATCAGCGTTGGCGATGAAGACAACTGGTTTTTAAATGAAAAAATATCTTTAGGTGTAAAGCTGGAAAGAAGGGAGTTTACCAAACCTCTGTAGCCTACAGTTCATTACTGCATTAGCTGTAAAAGGCTGAATCTTAAGATAAGTAAACCATCATGTTACTGCAATAAATAGTGGTCATGACTCCACAGTATGTATGTAGCATAATATAGTTACATCAACCAATTCTATAATATCCTGAGGCTTGTTTAATTACTTCAAATTATGTTAAAAGATTTTATGGTCTTCAAACTTAATAAGCTTTTTATTTTTTGTTAATCTCATTAATTTATTCAGGAGGACTAAAAGCCAGTTTTTTGTGTGTTACCAATCTAAACTAATTTAAGATGAGAAGCAACACTGATACTTCTCTCTTCTGTGATTTCTGATGTGTCTTTGGTGTAATATATTTTATGTTTCACAGCAGTGTTTTATTTCAAGTGGCTCACTAATGTCTGAGACAAAAACAACACAGATAATAAGGATTATTGTACTTTCAGGCGTCTTTAAATTATTTCTTCAGCCATTTATCAGTGCAGCCTCACTGGTCAATACAGACACATGGAGTGTTTGGATGGTGTGTGATCATTTTCCTGGAAAGTACAATAATACTGAAAACTAAAGCAATAAAACTGATGTTCCCCGGTATTGTAGTATGACACAATTAAACATCATTGCAAAGTTACAAAGTTCATCTTGTGTGCTTTTTCAGAATACGTCCTGCAACCTGTGTGGATATAATATCATTCATATGAGTCATTTGTTAGCATTTACTCAGTTAACATCAGAATAGTATCCAAATGTTCATCCAGCAGTTTTTAGAATGAAATATTTCATTATTAGTTAAAGAAACTGCAGAAATACAGTATCGCAGTGAAATGGTTAATACCTGACTGGAGTTGTTGGTGTTTGAACAGGGGAAGGGGTGAATGATAAGTGAGGGGCTAAAGGCTGAAAGTGATTCATCAGTGAGAAAATAAGAAAGAGAGAGTCAGAGAGTGATTGTACGCTGGGGAGAAAGGGATCATGGATTTATCACTCGTGGCTCTGATTCTGTGTTCTTTATTATGTTCAGGTAATGAATCTGACTGAATTTTGACAGCAGAGGAACATCTGTAAGTAAGCTTTTCGGCTGTAGCAGATGTGTCTTTTATCGTGACAACTTTTCTGTTCATTTGTTTTAGACATCTGTCGAGATTTATGTTGTATCATTTCTCATTTTGTACTTTATTGGGTTAAACAAGCTGGTTTATTCACAGCAACAAGGAAAAATATATGTGAAAAGTTCAACAACAGTGTTTCCAGAAATTTCTCCACATCTCTGGATAATCTGGATAATCCACAGACCTTGCTGTCAACTGTTTGTGATGCAACAGTTTTTTTTTTTATACGGAGGAAATCTTTGATAACATGTTTAGTTTTAAAGCATTTCATATCTGCATACACATGACTTTTTAATATGTTGAACACCACAAACAAGATAGAAATCATAAAATCTAGTTCAGATAAATCAAAACAAAATGCACGACTATATATTTCTTTGTCTCATTGTGTCAACTAACGCTTTAATTATGCAATATAAAAGTTTTATTATGAATGATGTAATTCATATCCTAATCTCAAATCTTTTTTTCTTTTTCTTTTGCAAAGTTGTGATTTGCCGTTAAATAAAACTTTTGTTCAGCCTGTGTGTTTGCTCAGGGTGTTTGCTTAGGGGTGGTTTTTGTTTACACTGTATTTTACTGAGACCTGACTAAAGGTTCACAGAGTTGCGGTGCACACGTGCGTGTTCTCGCACGTTTCTGTGTGGGGGTTTATTATCACTTCTCATCTTTCTGTGCAGTGGCTGGTCAGGCTCCGGTCATCTCTGTGGAGCCCCGGTCTGCTACTGTGCGCCAAGGGGAGTCTGTCAGCTTTAGGTGCCAAGTGGGGAGTGGTGCTCAACCCGTCCAACTGGAGTGGAGGAGAGGCAATAACCAAGCTTTACCAGGTCAGGGGTAATGACGTAATCATAAGCACGGGTTGTACAATATCACCGCCTGTGAGGTTTAATTGATTTTTTTCTTCTTAGACAATGCTAAGATCGGTCCTGATGGCTCTGTGCTGACTTTTCCTAACGCTCGACCTGGAAACCAGGGCCAGTACCGCTGTCTGGCAGCCAACTCTGCAGGCCACAGCACTGCAACAGCTATGCTGAATGTCAAACGTGAGCAATCCACTTCAAAAGGATTTTATCTGAGCTGTCTTTAATTAAAAATAAAATTGGTGTTATAGATTTCTTTGTGTTGGCTGCTATAAACCCCACCTCCAGCTGTGGGCCCCTGAAGTCATTAATAACTTGTACCCACACAGTGTGCGTCTGTGTGTGTGAGAGCAGATGGTTTGTGTTCATTTTATGTTCTTTAGCCTACCCTACAGTACATGTCTGTATGACAACGTGAACACAATGTGACAACATGACAGAGGTTCCTGCAGTGACGAATCTATAACAAATGATCACCTTATCGTTGCCCCCTCAGCTTTGTAGCAGTGGTTTGACTGTACAATGACAGCTTTACTGCTTCATTTCATTCATGCAGCTCTCACGTTGACATTTTTATGGACCAGCTCTAAAAATCCACTAAAGAATCTGCTAAAATTGAAAAAGTGTAGAGTTAGAGAGTAGAAAAAAGCTTGTCGCCATATCAACTTAATATTCATGAAGTGTCAGTGTTCATAACTTGTTCCAATATCTGTATATCCTCAAGTGACAGTCCTGCAGTACAGTACTGCAGTACTACTTCTTTTCTATGTACGAGTCCTGTTTGTGTGTTCTCTCTCTCAGATGCACCTAAAGTGCGGCTGACAACAGAGGGACCCCTGCATGTCAGGATAGGTGACCCTGTGACAGTGGAGTGTCACGCCACAGGCAGGCCACGACCAACGCTGATGTGGAAACGGCAAGGCTCCACCCTGCAGCTGGTTACCACTGAGACAAGTGATGTCAACATCATACAGGTGAATTATGAACATGTGCACAAGTAACACTGTCATTTATTTTTACATTTCACTATAACAAATATAACAAATCGTCCCGCAGTGGGCTGCAGTGCGTCCAGAGGACTCAGGAGTTTATATTTGCCAGGCAGAGAACAGTGAAGGGATGACTGAGGTTAAAATTGAAATCACTGTCGAGGTGGAGCCAGGAGCACCAGTGGCTTCTGTGAGCACTACGGAAATGACGGTGGTCGAGGGACATACAGTCACAATTGGGTGTCAGGCCAGTGGTGAGCTGTCTATTTATTTGTGTTGCACTAATACACTCAGTTTTTCTCTCACTTCTCATGTATCACTTTGTCCTTTCCTTGTCGTCGTCCTTCCAGGTTCCCCTCCGCCTGTCATCACCTGGTCTAAGCTTCGAGCACCGCTGCCTTGGCAACACACGGAGGTTGGTGGTGTTTTGACACTGACCGAAGTGGGGCGCCAAGACTCAGGACAATACATCTGTAACGCAACCAACGTACATGGCTACAGTGAGGCGTACACACAGGTGGAGGTGGAAAGTGAGTGAAAAAACTCTGATGGTAAACACAGACGTTCGGATTCATATCTAGATGTTTAAGTAAGACAGAAAGTTAGAGTGACGAAAGGACTGATACATAACTGTTACAGAAGAACAAGGGCCTAGTTACTGTTGCACGTATTTTTTTAGGGTTGGTTCACACAAGTGCATTTACACTACCAGTCAAAAGTTTGGACACACATAGAAATGAACATGTTTTTGAAAGAAAAGCAGATTTAATCTCAAATTGATCAGAAATACACTTTAGACATTGTTAATATTGTAAATTGCACAGTAGTTGGAAACTGTTTTTAATAATATTATATTGATATTAATAACTGTACTATCCTATCATCAGCAAACAGTACTGGCTTCTAGCAGGTTATGTTTGCTAGTGCAAATGTATTAATTTAAAAGGAGAAGTGATCATTAACTAATCATCTTGCAATGATAACCCAGCTGTTGATGAGTGTTTTTTATGAAAACATGTTTGTGTCCAAACTTTTGCCTGGTAGTGTATGTGTGTAGGTAAGACTACACACACACACAAACACACACACACGGCTAGAGTAAAATAAATACATAAATATTACACATCAGCTCTTGAGTACCATATTTAAATATGAAGCCAATATATTTTACATTATATCCATTAATAATCCCCAAGGTGTTTTTTTACTAGATCAGAAAAGAGAATGCAGATATCACCCCTTGGAGAAAAAATGACAAATGTGCAATTCACATTTTACAAGCATCTTAATGGCCTCACATTTAGTGGAACAGTATGATGATAGTGATGATCTTTCACACTGCACTGAAACATGTTGCTGACCAGCATCAGCAGTCTGCACATAATGGTTCCAAGTTTCAGGATTTGGCAGACGGTGAACGTGTGTAACATCACTGAGCAGAATGATGGAGACTGGGATTCTTCAGAGGGAGTTAACCGATGACTGGTAAGTAACTGTCTTCTCCTTCACGCAGCTCCTCCATATGCCACCTGCCTGCCTGACCAGGTGAGACTTAAGCCCGGCGATGCCCTGCAAATACAATGTCTCGCTCACGGGACTCACCCTATCCAATTCACATGGAGCCGGGTGGGCAGGGGAACCCTGCCTGCAGGAGCTGAGACCACAAAGGATGGAAGGCTGCTGATACCCAATGTTAAACTGACTAATGGTGGAACATACAAATGTGTGGCCTCGAACCATCACGGCTCCAGTGAGGCACAGGCCAAAGTCATTGTAAAAGGTTAGCTGATATTTCAGTTGGGTCAATTTAAAGTCCATCAATATAACTGATTTGACTTTCTTCCCTTTATTTCACATTCTGACTTTGTCTCTTTCGCTCTTTTGTTTGTTTTACAGCTCAAACCAAATAATTGACACATCGACTAACCATCAAAACAATGCTCACAACGTCTTCCGCTCACAAAGACGGTCAAAGGGTCAATACTGGGAAACGAGATTGGTACATTGTGACATATTATTTTATAGAAAATTGACACAGTTGCTAATGTTGCCTTTTTTCACGTCTTTGGAAAGCTTTCCTCTGGATTGCTGTGTGGATGGGCATCCTTCAGTACGCGAGTGGGAGTTGTTTCTTCTGCTGGAATGTTTCTGCTCCGCGTCTTCCTCCCTTCATGTCATTTAGTCAAAAACTGAAAGCAAGGCACAGAATATACATAACCTGATGACTTTATTATGCTCTTAAATATCAAAATCAATAAAAAATGGAAATGCTAAAATAATTTACAGTCTTGCTGTCTACTGTACATCCAAATACTGTACTTCTTCTTCTTATTGTTCTTTTGGCTAATTTTGGGTGGGAGGTGTTTGTTAATTTGCTATAGTTTAGTAACAAATTGTTTTTTGTTAGTGAGAGAACAGACTGCTTAAGACAAAAATATAATATAGATAAATGCATAATACATCTGGGCTTATTCATTATTACCCTAGAAATGTATATTTATCTCCTTAATTTAAAAGAAAAATCCTGTCATTTCACAACGTAACTTCTTTAACCACATGGTGGCAATATGTAGCTTTAAGGCACCCGTGTTGCTTTCAAGCTGAAGAGGGGGAATCGGAGCTTTCACACTGTTAACAACTGGGGGGACAAATGTATTAAAAAGTCGAGCAATTGTTTCCAAAGTGATTACACATTAACCCTGTGATTAAAACAAATACAACTGCTGGCTGATCTTCGGAGCTCTCTGTGTATATATGCACTCTATTCTCCTCGCTGAAGAGGCAAAGTTCAGTTTGATCTGACAAATGTGTTGCAATGTGACTCACTGATAGCTGGTTAAAGAAAAGTTCAAGCAGCTCTGCTAAATGAGGTGTTATCTCACCTTTCTGGCTGCAGCAGAAGGTTAGAAAGACAGCTACCGTTCCCACAACTACTGCTACAACAGCACCACAGTCACCACTATGTGTGACTGTGGCCTCCTTTGTAAAACTTTCAGTATCTCCAGAAAAATAAGCTTTACCCTTTTCTACTATTTCTCCCTTTATCTTTACAAGCATCTTCAAAGCTGGAGAGGAAACATCTGCCCTCTGTCACCTCTCTCCACCCCCTCACTTCACAGACAGTTGGAGGGAGGATGAAAAAGACTAAAATGAATGGACTACAGAGGATATTAGAGGAGGGAAATCCACGTACACGCTTAATTAAAAATGAGAAAGAGCCATTGAGGTGGGAAAGACGGAAAGAATGCTTCAGTGACATTAGATTTGATCTCTGTCTTTCACTGTGTATTCATATTAACTAGAGATGGACATATAATCTCTAATGGACCCTTAGATAAACAGTTTACAGGAATCTAGATGACACAGAAAAACGATGTGCGCACACACACACACACACACACACACATTTTGTTTCAGAAGCATTGCATTCGTTTACGTACCATCAGCTACATTTACTCTGGATTGCACATTGCTTATGTTTGACTTAAGAGGTGAGGAAGGAAAGAAAAACAGTCAATCAATCTTGTTGCTGTTCCAGTCAGCACACAAAAAGAGGAAACGTCTCCCAAATATATAACTTTTCTTTGTACTCTATGTCCCAGATGTGATTAGAATTTGTTCATGTTTTGATTAGAATCAGTATGATGTCTCTACTCTAATAACAGTTCAGAACAATCAGATCATTCAGGAAAGAACCAATGAGGTGAGAGTTTCCTCAGGAAGCGATAGGTGGAAGGAGGGCGCCTGTCAGGTCTGTTGCCATGGTGTCCATCGGTGGAGCATCGGTGGGACAGCGTTTAGTTGAAACAACAGTTTTTTTCAGGAAGTTTTTCACTGATGTGGAATTTCTGTATCATGTTGGCTGCAGAGCTGAATATGAATGATGATGAATGAGCATAACTTTTAAGCACTGTCTTAAGTGTGAGCTCATGCTGTGTCAATGAAATATTGAAATGTTTTGGTTTTAAAGTGCAGGAAGCTAACACTTTGACTGAAATGTTGTTAAATAGAAAGAGGAAGTAATCCCTCTGTGAAAATTGAGTTTAGCTGCTGGCAGGAAGAGTGCTGTGAAAAGTATTTGCCCCCTTCCTTCCCTTTGTTTTTTTTTTGCATATTTGTAAAACTTAAATAGTTCAGTAAAACTAATTTTGACATTACACAAAGATAGCTCGAGCAAATACAAAATGTAGTCTTTAAATGAGGATTTCCTTTTTTAGGCCTGGCCTATAAATCATGACTGAGCTGTGATCTAAATAACCACATGAGAAACAAAGTCACTGACGTGTATAAATCTGCAATGGGTTACAAAGCCATTTCTAGGGTCCAGGCACTAACTAGTAACTCCTGTTACATCTGGCGTGAAACTAACAAAGCATTTCATAAAAACAACATCACACCAACAGTCAGTCATGGTGGTAGAAGTGTGATGGTCTGGAGCAGCTTTGCTCAGGACCTGGACGACTTGCTCTGATTGAGAACCATGAATTCTGGACTCTACCAAAAAATCCTGAAGGAGAATGTCTGACTATCAGTTTGTGGCCTCAAGCTGATGCACACTTGGGTTGTGACACACACCAGCAGGTCCTGAATTACTAAAAAAAATACCTAAATCCAACTGAGATGCTGTGATGTGACCTTTAACGGGCCATTCAAACGGTTCAGTGAGACTAAATTAAAGTAATTCTGCAAATAAGAGTGGGCCACATTTTCTCAACTCATTGCTAGTTATTGCAAACGCTTGATTGCATTAGTTGACGTCAAGGGTGGCACAACCAGTTATTGGTTGTATCAGTATCATTTTCACATAGGGCCATGTAGGTTTGGAACTTTTTTACCTTAATAAATAAAAATCATTATTTAAAAAACTGCATTTTCTATTTACTGATTGTCTTATGTATCTTTGTGTAATATTAAAATTAGTTTGATGAAACAAATTGTTTATTTGTAACAAATATACAAACAAAAAAAAATCAGGAAGGGGACAAATGTTTTTTCACAGCAGTGTCTGCTATGGTTACTGAGGGAGGTTACAACTATAGGTTGCACAATTCTAGACTATATTCTGAAGCCCTACCTCAATACTGTATGTAAGACATAAGCTATTAGGCAACCACTGCTAATGGTTCCCCAAGAAACTAGATCCCAGTCAAGGTTTTGGAACTACTCGTGGAGTCTGCACTTCACTTCAGAACATTTAGTGTTTTTCAGCTAATTTTTGTTCTATGAGCTTCAAGCTCCCTATTTTTTGTCAAAGGACCATTAACTGTAACAAGAGATTCCAAGTAGTTATTTTAGGGGTCACATTTTTAGTTTAATGTCAAAAAATGTTTTGACTTAAACAAGAACAGCTTTACTAAAATTCAAAAGTTTAGTGCGTGTGTGCACTGTGAGTGTCCAAACCTCTGCTGTTTCTGTTCTCAGCTGTATACATGTATTTTCACACCCTTTCCATCACAAAGACAAACAATACACACACCTATAAATTATGTTTTCATAGATTTAGCGATGAGGCAAGTAGCACACGCGGCTGTTAATTCTTGGTTTTAACATGGGTTTGTTCAAATTCATAATGTTGCTTGAGGCTGTTCAGTTACTCTGCTAGTCAGCGTTATCATGACCTATAAATAACCTCTGGATGTTTTTTAATTAAAAAATTGATTTTCAAAAGCACAGATGGAAACAGGTTTAATAGTAGAGCGGTCATCGGTGGTGACACATAAACCAAAACACATAATTACATTCAGCAGTTGTAGCTGACATTACAACACAGCCAGTTCCATCCGGCTGTAAAGAAGCTGCTGCTGCTGCTTGTTGCTTAGCAGCTCAAATACAAACCAGTCTTAGTCTGTTCTCTGATCATGGCCTTTGTTTCCTTAGTTGAAACTCAAACCGCATTTTAAATGACACATGGTGCACACACACATTTTGTATTTATCACCTCTTCTTGCATTGCACAAATTTGCCTTTCTCTTGTTTGCAAACATTATAGATAAAAGGTACAAAATCTTTCGTAATCTCAACCACATGTGGGTGAAGCTGCTTTGTGGTTAAAAAAAAAAAAAAAAGGTTGAGCAGCACTTAAGCTGTACTTGAACAGTATAAATAACAAAAATGAAGGCATGCACAGGTTGAAAGTTATAGTTAGAACGTGTATCTTTTATATCTTCTTCCTTACAAAAGAAAAGTATTTTGTAAATTGTAAAACTTGAAAATCAGTAAATCAACACTAAAATGAAAGTCGAGGAAATCAGTAATTTGCTTTGCAGTTACTGTCACTGCTATACAAAGCTTCACAGTATAATCACTTATAATGACATGAAAACGTTATTACAGTTCTTAAACTATTAAAAACTTAATTATGCCCATTTTCATTTCACGACCTCTTTACTCTCTTTTCCAAACCTTGTGTTTGTCTGCCTCTGCACCCAACTGAGCTTCAGGATGTAACCAACAAGTGTGACGGTGTGATTATGATGCACTTTCCATATGGAAAGATAATGTTTGTGTAAGTTTGGCGGCAGATCTGGACTCTGACATTTATGCATCTGTCTGCATTATAAAGCTTTTTTCCACCACATTCATAATAAAGTACAGAGACTCTCCACCACACAGTGTGATGCAACAGCAGAGCAACTTTAACAGTGTGACATGACACTGAATTATTTCATCCCAGACTAGAACTTGAAGAATAAATTGAGTCTGTCAAAGCAAGGCAAAACTTGTGGGCAGTGGGGGATTGAAGGAAATCTTTTACTGTGGGATCTTCTGTAGATGACAACAGCTGATTATTATTTGATTTATTTGTGATCACTTTTGGGATCCATTCAAATGCTCCCCATTGTTGGAATGGGGATCCTAACTTTGATGTGATTTAAAGCATCTTGTATCTTTCAAACCTCAGGCTGTGCTGAGAACACAAAATGCATTTAGAAATGAAATAATAACTAATTATAATACTATTAACTTTGCTCTGGAACAAGTTTTATGAAATCTGCAAACATTTCTCTCTGGTTTTGCATTTGTTTTATCCTTTTTTGCAAACCACACATGATTTTGTGCACAGAAGAAGCAAACACACACACACACACACACACACACACACACACACACACACACACACACACACACACACACACACACACACACACACCCTAACCGTAACCATAACCGTAACCGTAGTCATGCCAAACCCTAAACATCTATTCATTGTGATGGATTGTGTCATCAGTCAAGCAAGTTTCAACCTTGTGTTGGTTTTATATATGTATCAAAAGCAAACACAATCTATCGTTAAACAATGTAAAACGTATGTACATGCTTAAGTTAAGATAACTTAAGATAAGTTGGATAAATTAAAGCACTCAGTTTATTATTGCACAAAAAAGCATTGTCTTGGCATGAAACTAATTTGTATGTTTGATCCAGACTTGGCCCTAGTCTCTAGTTTGGGTCAGATATGGTTCTCTAAAATTCCCATAATGCAACTCAGTGCAGACTGTATCTCACCCATTTCAAATGATCTGAGTCACACAAGCACACATATAAAAAATGATTTTAATGCTGTAAACTTCCTAAAGCTTAATCATTAATGAAGGTGTGCATATAGTCATGCAGCAGCACTCAACACTGGCAGCTGGCACTTGCAGTAGCAGAAATAAAACCTTCAGTTAACTAATTTTTCTCCCAGGCATACTTGCACAACATGCGTTAGCACCATTTCGTACTACGTACGAACACAGTTCGCTGTACTGAACACCTCTTTGTGGTGACACAGAGCTGTGTCACCACAAAGAGGTGTTCAGGGGAAGCTTTCAGTACAGCTATTTTAATCAGACGATAGCAAACTGTAGCAAACCCGTGCACATGTGTACACTCCAATGAGAAAGTAAACTGAGGATGTGCTGTAAACAGATTGTGGCTTCCTCGTAGCTGTTTAATGGCCACTTGTCTCCCACTGACAGATCACATTTTCCCAAGCAGTTTCTCCTTTTAGATGACTGATGGTCACAAAGGGCAGACGTCCATTAAATGCATGTGGGATTCATTTTAGTGCACACACACACACACACACACACTCACTGGCTGGACATTTCCATATGGAAACATGTATCATACAGCAGCATGTAAAGCTGCAGCTGCTTTTTACGGTGTAAAAATGACTGAGACAAAAAACCCATTCACACAGCAGCCTCATTAAGAAGATGAGTGTGCTTTTGTTTATTCAACATGCTGAGGGGACATGAACTTGCATTCTCTGATCCTCTTCCTGCTCACATGTGCGGGTGATTTGTCTGACTCCATTCGTCTGTCTGTTTGTCTCCATAGATCTGGCTCCCAGTCTGTAAAAGAATGTAATGAAAATGATGGTGCTTAAGAAAACCACAACAGGCAGACAACGAGAGGCTAAAAGGAGGAAGAGAGGGCACATCAGCTAGCTTTTCTCTCACTGAGCGTGACAGAATGGCTGAAGACTCATTATCAGCTCAGTATGACTGCATCTAAGAGCCGATGTGTGTTGCGCAAGCACTGCTGACCGATTCCATATCAACCACCACTGCATACGACATGAACAGATAACCTGCAATTATCTCCACCCATGTCAGAAGCTTAAAAGTTTGCCACGAATCAAAAATAGTTTGTTTTTGTATGCAGCGTAATAACCTTGACAACCCAGATCACTGTATATAGCTGGAACAAGTACTAATGTAAATCTGCTATACTCAGGTTAAGTATGATATACCATTACTCGACTCACCACTCTCCTCTCTGCTATGTTATGCTTTGTATCTCCTTTCACTGAAAGTAGAACAAACCTAAATTGATGTCAGTGTGGTAAACCATCTAGAACAGCGTTTGTCCAATCATAGCCAAGTATCTATAGCTAGGCATGGTCGGTGAAGAGGCTTTTCTAAACCAAAAATATATTAGCATGTGTGTGGTTGAGCAAATGTTGCATCTGGCCCTGCATGCTGCTGTATCTTCATATACCATCATATACTGCACATTACGCTAAAAAATGATGTTAGAACAAATAACGTGATCTTACAGTTTTCATTCTTATTATATAGAGATGTGTCATGGGAGGAGTCATTTGGACACCCCCGACTCCCACTGACTGGAAATAAAAGTCCACAGATGGTGTTATGTAGTTCACAGTTGGAAAATTTCTGTCAGTTTGACATGTTACACCCGCTGTTCAATCATCACTTCAAATGGTCAACAAATACGTCACAAATTATCTATTTCTTTGACAAAAAACTTGCTGGACAGTTTTCAATTTGGTGCCACTGTTGCTTCACAACCACTCACAAACGTTTTTATATACTGCATCTCACCTTCCTAACTGTATATTGTTATTATTTGTATTATGCTGTTGATCTATTCGGTTTCTTTTAACTTTCAATGCCAGTTTTACTCTGCTGATGTGACTGAAGTGTTATTTTGTGCCTTTTGGCTTCTTCTGATTGGCGAGTGGGTGTTGAACTGAATCACGTCGCCAAAACATGTTTTATCAGAAACAAAGTTGAAATAGTTAAATCTTAAAGCTGCAGTATGTCATTTTTTTTAAATAAAAAAAAATTATAAACATGTTTTAATATAAATAGGTGCTGTTCAGAGATGTGTTCTTCCACATGTTATTGAGCAAGGCATGCTCATCTAACCAGTCAGAGAATCCCATAGATTTTTGCTGTATTTGTGGGTTCTGGGGCTTTGATTGATTGATTGATTGATTAATATTAATATTTATATCATTAACTTGATAATGCTTGAGGGGCTGTGCAGCAGTGGAATGTGGCAGATGGTAGAAGAGCGTGAGAGCTGGGCGGAGCAGATTTTTGACTGCTACTGCTAACTTAAGTTGTACTTTGTAGCTTTAAGTGGCGATATATTTTAAAGAAAGAAAAAGGAATACAGAATGAGGAAATATGTGACCACAACCAATAAGTTAAAGAGTAACTTGCTCTATACTACAACTCAAAAACAATACAATTAACAGAAAAAAATGCTGTTACAACTTTTTTTTAACCTGAAAATAGTAAGAAGTTTTCAACAAGCTCAGGGAACTAACCTTTCTCACATCTAAAAAAAAAGTTTCAAACCTAGATTATTGTTGAATGTAGTAAATTTAATCATTTTATCTAAACTTTATAAGTGCAGCAACAGTAACTGGAAGAATGAGGTTTAGCCAACATCCGCAAACAACAGTTTAGGTAAAGCTGCAGCAACTGAGGTTTTTTTTTTCTTTCTATGTGAAACCCACCATACCAAATAAACCACTGAAACATCATGAAATATCACTACTTCCTCGAATGGTTTGTGCTAGTTGACTGACTATAATATAAGATACAGTTTAATATGTTCAGATATGTTTTAGTTCAGAGATGATAAAGTTTATTTATAAGGAAAACACCCTGTTTCTTTAAAACATTGCTGCAGTCCAGTGTATTTTGTAGTTGTCTGGGGGGGTTGAGAAAATGCAGAAGGTTTGCCACTGGAATTGGGTGAAGGGCTGCACATTTGGAGTGAAAGGAGGAAAAGTAGGAGGGGATGGAGTAGGAGTAGGGAGAATGCGAATGGATATAAGATTACTTACTGGCAAAACTCAACTACAGCAGCAGCTGTTTAGACGAAGTGTTAGTCATTGCCCTGTCTTCAGTCTCTACTCCCCCCTCCTCTCTCCTGAGACTATTGTAAATAGCTCCTGAAATAGAGCCCAGTGGAGCGTAGAGGGAAATGTGAAAGGCAACGTAGACAGGGGTGGGGGGTTGTGCAAGCTACGTGACACAGTGCTAGAAAGAGAAATGTGGTTCTTTGGAAAGATATGGAGTGAGAGAAAAGAGCAAGGAAGAGGTATGTGAGGGGTACGAGGCCACAGAGATAAGTGAAAGTGAAGAAAAGAGAGAAAGAAAACGAGAGAGAGAGAGAGAGAGAGAGAGAGAGAGAGGGTGGGGAATCAAGGCGAGAGAGAGAGACAGAGAGAGGGAGAGAGAAAGAGAAAGAGGCATGCTCAGAGTCTGAATCAGAATGAGAGGAAAGAAAGCTGGTGAAGGTTCACTGATATTTTCCCTGCTACACATATGATTATCCTCTACAAAAAGATTTTTCCTTTGAATGTTCATTTTTTTGCTTTTTGATTTTCATACTCTGGAACTGGGACTTATTTTTTACTTTACTTTACTTTCTTGAACTTTTGTGAACTTTCATTACTGGACATCAGCTAGATTTACAATTAATCCCTAGTTCTGATAACGTCATCGTCTGTGTGGAAACACTGTTTGCGTTGGACATGGGGATTGGAAAGGAGCTACTTATTCTTGGTAAGTCTATCAATGAAAGCACACTGTGTGTTTGTGTGGGTGACTGGTGTCACTGCTGTGTGAAGGTTGAGAAATGAACACAAGAGAAAGGGACATTTAGAAATGGTACAACACTTGTTTTAACTTGCAACACTAGCTGGTTGACTTCTACTTTTATTTTCATCTTTTTGTGGAAAATATAAAAAAAACTATATATTTGATTTTGTCACTTTTAAATAAGCTGAATACAAGTCACAACTTCTGAATGTGATAGTAAGAGGGAGTGTGACAGTTTAGAAACTTTTAATTCTGGCTCATATTAGAGATGTTAACCCTGTCAGACCATGAGCATGGTGCCAACCTCCAGCTATGGTTTCTGTGAGGTGTGGACAGAGTAACTGCTGTGTAGTAAGAGCATCTGTCAGCAGACTGATGCAACACTGAGCAGAGAAGTGGGAGCATACTGTCAGACTAGAATAAAACCCAGAGCCTGGCAGTGTGCAGCCCGGCAAACAATGTGACCACAGCATGACTTTGTGATTTATATGTCATACCACATGTTAACAACAATACTGGCTACAGTGCAGTTAAGTATTGATTTAGAAAATACCAAAAATTAACCACAGCAACTTGGTTTACTAACCAAAAACTAGTTTCTTTGTCACGCTGGTTCATGTGCGCAGCAAAAGCAGAACTACTCAAATCTGATGTGACTATGAATGATCACTCGCAGTGACCATCAAGAGTTATCACCTGACACTGTCTTTTCATTTTATCCTCTTCCAACTCATTGCTTAACTAGCTCAACACTACAACACAAAACAATACAGCTGACCAACCATAAAAACTTTGTAACTGTGTTTATAATTAAAATTATGTTTATAAAAATTACACCAAATTTGTCCATAGTGGATTTTCAGTACCTTATTTCATAATCAGTAAAATAGGAACTATTTTATTTTCAGTTTTATTTTCAAAGGTCAGCAGAAGCAAAATGTATATACTTTTTATTTAGAAAAAACAAGATTATAGGAAAAGACATACAGACATTTACTTCACACGCTTTGCATGACACAGCAAACAGAAACAGAGACAAGCCTCAACATGCAAAAAAGTAAAAAGTAATTGGGAGTTAAGCTGAGGTTACATTTACAGGATAGCTTGCACTTTGTATCAGGCTCAGCTGTAATGCAGCAAGAGGAGTGAAATAATGTGACACAGAGGAGACATACAGAGAGGACAGCTATCCTCATTCTCCAGTGTACTTATTGTTGAATGGAGGTCAGCTGTGAGCTGAGCATAAAGTCTCTCTTTGTATATTTTCAGGCCTTGTTTCTGTCCAGAGTTATTAGAAAAGGAGTTTGACTCAGTTACATTGATTCACACACTCATTTTAACTGCCAGACTTTGCCTGGTTTTTCTAAAGTGATGCTGGGAACTCCAGCTTCGTCGCACAACAACAAAGGCCTCATTGTGATCCAGGCGAAGAGACACAGGAGAGAAAGATGGGAGTAGTTTTTGAATTACGCCATGTGTAGGAGGGTGCTGTTTGCTTCCTTATCTGTGACTCCGGTGAGTCAAAAAGACGTGACTGACATGTAGGTAATCTAATGCAGGGGGTGGAGTCGTGAGTTTACTAGGAGGAAGAAAACAAAACCACATAGCCCACAGTAGACTGCATACAAACCTTCACCTCTATCAGACAGTATGTCATCGTGCAATTTTGGTAGGTGGAAAAAAACAAACAACCTCTGATGGCTGAAGGATGTTTTCAGACTGAAGTCACAGCAGTTACTATGAATTACAATGGTGGCCTAAACTAAAACGCTTCTTAATATGTATCAAAAGTTTATTGAAACTTCTTAAATAACCTGTGATAAATACAAATAAAGTCACTTCCAGAAGACTTTTGTACAAAACCTAAGTGAAAACTTAGGCAATCTGAGATTTTCATATAGACGTTTTGATTCTTTTATTTTGCTATGACTCTCAGTCACCATCATAATGTGTTGCTCTGAATCCAGATGAGAGTTGCCGTCCTCATTGATAAACACATCACTAACATTTCAGAGCCATCTTTCTAAACTACAGTGTGAAAATGTTGATGATCTACAGACTGTTGTTATTGAGTGACCAGTGACCTTTGTTGCACGTCATTCCCCATCTCTCCCTCTCCTCCTTTCCTGTCCCATCTCTATAACAAACATACAAACGTAGGCGTTAAACGTTTCAGAAACTCACTGGTACCGTTTCAGTTATAAATTAAAAACATAATTGCTGGAAATAATCAAACAGCTTGGTAGCAAGACTTGCGTGTGATTACCAGAATGTTTTTCTATGTTTGTTGTGTTTTGCAGTTAGATCAGTTGTGTGCAGAGATGCTCTAATGTGCAGTGGTAAAAATTAAGAATGGCTCATTACTGCTGTGGACAGTCACTTATAAAGTAGCAGGGCCTAATGGCCAAAAGATCATGTCGGCTGCTCAAATGTCTCTTCTGATCAAAATAATTATAACTTTTTTATTATGGACTTTTAGGCAGTTTAGGGAAGAGCAAATGTGGCTGTAATGTTTATTGTGTCTTCCTTGATTGTAAGAGTTAATTTATTGTGAAATGAATTTCCGCTTGTGTTTTTTTCCCCCCACAGGCTTAATGTGTACACTGGGAAAGTGTTTCCTTCACTGTGAACCTGGCTTCAAACAAGAAAACAAAACATGTGTTGGTAATAATTTCCTATGATCTCTATTTTCAACCAGTGTATCCCTCTCTTATCTCTCTTACTGGTGCTTACCAAAACAAAAATATTTTTATGACATGCCACCATTTTACAACCGATTAAAATGAAAACAACAACAGAAGATGTTTACATTCAGCTAAAACAAAGAGTTTAGAAACACAGCAGTAGCAGAGGAGCTAGATGAAAAGCAGCTAATAATCATATTAGTATGTACAATGTTTTTCAGTTTCTGTTTTATATGGGTTTTTTATCTGCAGATGAGGACGAGTGTAAAGAATATAGTCCATGTACGGATCATGCAGTGTGCTTCAACACCATTGGAAGCTACTATTGTCAGTGCCTGTCTGGTTTCAATAACACCAAAGGATTTGTTAACTTCACAGGAGTAGATGAAGGACAGTGTCTAGGTAAGCATGTGTATGTGTGTGTGAGAATGAGTGACATTTATCTTTCCATTGACATTTATCATACCACCATCTTTGTTTGTTCTTCCGTCAGATATAAATGAGTGTAGAGATAAAGGTGATATCTGCGGTCGTGGGGCAAATTGTGTTAACCTTATCGGAAGCTTCAACTGCACCTGTCATTCTGGGTACACTAAAATTCCAAATTCAAATTTGGACCAAGACCGGAGGTGCAGGGGTGAGTAGTGTCTAAGAAGTGTCAATGTAGTGATGAAGTAATGGAGAAAAAGCTGACCTGCTCCAAAACATGTTATGAGGCACAGTACTGCTACTGTACAGTAAAAATACAGACTAATAAACAGGTGTATTTCATATCACCCATAAAAAATATGCTGTCACAGACACGGCTGTAAATTAAAGTTTAAAATTAATGTGTCCATCGTCAGCTCATAGCAAACTAAGAATCATACCTGCTGACCCATGTGTCACCTGAACTAATATGTTTAAATGAAGTGCTGCTCAGTACATACTGTATAATAAGAAACAACTGCTCCACATCGTGGTAATATTATGGGAAAATTGTTTACTTATGTCTGCTCTCTTTCCTGTCATGTACACAGACATAGATGAATGTAAGGACGCTGAAATGAAACTCTGTGGAGAGCAAGGGACTTGTCATAATGTTGATGGGAGTTACTTGTGCGAGTGTCCCAAAGGATACACAAATTATGGCATCGTAAATGCACCATGTTCAGGTTAGTTTCTCACCATAGATATTTCACATTAATTCTCATTTCATGGCTCTAATTTCTTCATCCTCTTCTATAGTAACCTTTGTTCAAACCCTCCTTGCACATGGTTACATAACATGGCATGAGGTAGCCTCACATTCACTTACAGGCTCAGACACACAGCAAGATGCTTTTGCTTTGTGGTGTATCTTTTTTTCTTAGCCCCCAGCTTCCGCTTCACTTCACACTACTTTCCATGTTGACTCATCTGATTCAAGTTGTGCTGCATGTCTCACAAGATCAAAAGGATACGTTTCTAGTCAGTGCTGCTTGAGTGTAGATTTTGTCATCTGTATTCAGTGCATGATGTACTGATGTATGAAACTTAAACTGATGAGATGATAATGTTATATTTCACTCTGGTGCTTTTAGGGCTTGACTGTGGCAGCTTCAGTGAAGATAGTGGAGCTGCACAGGTAGGTTAGCATATTTTAAAAAGGACAAATAAGTGTACCAAGCCTTAATATCTGGTTTAGTTTCATACTCCTTCCTGTTCCGGCAGCTTAGAGTGCACATTTAGTTTTTGCCCTGCATGACTTAGTGTCTGTGAACTAGTGTAGGACAACCTGATTATCCTCTGTCTCTGTCTCTCAGTTGATTGGAGGCCTGGCAGACATTTTGTCCATGATGAGAAACAGCTGTTTGGCTCTGTCTAACTCGAGTGCCGCTGGTGAAACAGAGACTAATGGAGAAGGGCTACTGGAGGTCAGAAAACAGATTCAAAACGAAAAAACTTTTTTTCACACACAAACACATGCAGTATTCTTAATTTCCTCTCTTCTGCCTGGGCAGAAACTTTTAACAGCTACTGATGCCATTTTGTCCCCTGGGCTCGTGGAAAACAGTAAACATGTGAGTGGGTTACTCAGCACAATGGAAAACTCCATTATGCTCATTGGTCCACAGCTTAAACACAACCGCTCCAGGATAGAGACCTCAGTGACAGGTAACAGTGTCCATAAGCTGTGCAGACTTTAAAAAGCAATAGCTCACTACTCTTTCCCCTGGAAGCTAATGATAAATGAATGAAAAGTGGAAAACCTTCTGGAAGCCCACTTTAATTGTACAATGTTGGGATTTTCTTGAACAGAAGTAGAGATTGCTGTTCAAAGGGGAAAGACCCAACCCTCCGGACCAGTCCGTCTGACCAGTGAGAATGCAAGAGTCGACACTGACTGGACGACTGCTAGTGGGACGGGAACTTACAATGGTAAAGTCTTCTTCCCTTTCTGTTTGCTTGCCTTCTCTTCCAGTAAATAAGAGGACATTTCCATGTATATCAAACACACAGAGATTTTATTGTCTTTTACAGGATTTGCTCTGGCTGCGCTGTTGACCTATAAGAACCTCGAGATGTCAGTTAATAGTTCATTTGAGAAGCACAAAGGACTCCAGAGAGATGGCGTGGATCCTTCTTTGCAGATCTTCTCTAAAGTTGTGTCAGTCGTGGTCTCTAACCCGTCGACTCGACACCTGAGCCGCTCGGTCAACATCACGCTAAGACATCTACAGGTACCAGTCTCGTGGTCTTTTGATTGTGGTCCTACATCTATCACTGTGCTTCTTTTTTTTGACATTTTGTTTTGTGTATCAGGACACAGAAGAGTCCCCTGAGATGAAATATGTCTGTGCATACTGGAGTGAAAGTGGTGCCTGGTCCACAGATGGTTGTTATGCACAGCAATCTAATGGCTCATACACTGTGTGTACATGTGACCATCTGAGCAGCTTTGCTGTGCTCATGGCCCTGTACCCCATGGAGGTAAGACGCTAAAGGAGCAGATCTACAGGAGGGTAGAGGGGTCAGCAAAATGTCATGACAGCTCTGTACTGTAAATGTTTCCGGATCAGCCACTGTTGAGTTTCGTATGTTCCATTAACACACTGAATGATTTTATCTAGTCAAGAAAGTCGCTGTTTACATGGATGTGCCTCAAGTTTCCAGCAGAACATTGTTTACTAAGTAGTGCTGTGATAGTGGGAAACAAAGCATCACAACTAAGTGAAAGTGTCACAAGTCCAGTTGTTCTTCTGAGAAACGAGGGGATTTCTCAGCATCAAAACATAGACACAGTATCTGTGTGGCTGTGTGGCTGCTTACTCTGGTCCCAGAGGAGGAGGAGTCATGTCTGAAAGCTCACCCCATGTGTTTGCATTGTTTTCTTTCCAGAGAAGTAAATTAGTGTCAATTTTAGTCATCCTCTAAGACCATAATACTCTTATTTCACACTTCTTTTGCTGATTCATGTGTATTCATATGTGCTTACTATCACAGTGCTATTTAGTGAATAATGTGCTGCTGTAAACGTGAGCCATACAAGGGGAGTTTCAAAAGCCCATCTGCTATGAGAAAAGCAAAAGAGAAACAAATCTGCTGATTCCTCAAGCCAGAAGAGTGGGGTCAGCAAAATGGCTGTAATCAGTTCAAAGAAGTTGAGAATAAAGAAGTTTTATTTTGGAGAACAATGTCTTGAAAACGTCTCTGATGAGCAGTGTTATCTGCCACTGTGTTTCAAAAGAAGAAGTAAAACTTCTTTTAGAGAGATTTAACCTTTTGGGCCTAGAGCACAGTGTAAATGTTTTACCTTTGTCCTCTTACTCACCTCAGGATGTGATGTATTTTCTCTTCCAGCACACCTTTGGGCTCCTTTTGATGACCAAGATAGGACTTATCCTCTCCTTGCTGTGTCTGATACTATGCATGCTGACATTCAAGTTGTGCCGCTCGATACAAGGGACCCGCACCACCATCCACCTGCACCTCTGTATCTGCCTCTTCATGGCAGACCTCATCTTCCTGGCTGGCATCTCACAAACTAAACCTGTGGTATGTTTATAAATGTAAATAGTGGGCTCACTAACATGCAGTGCACTGATCTTTACTAAGAAAGTAGTTTGATTAGAAACTTGATAATGGGCTGGTGTGTTCCGCTCATTAGAGGAGATGATCATGTTAAAATCAGATTGTTGCTATAGTAATAAACCTAAATCTTCCTGACACGAAGAGAGTGAAATACCACTGTGGTTATCTTGAGGTAAAAACAAACAGTAGAGCTGAATATCAGAACGTTTGTTGGTACTTACCCACTGTTACTTACTGTTCAGCAGTGTTGAAACATTTTGAATTATACTTTAGTGCTTGAAATTTACAATGTGCCATTTTTGTTTTTATCAAAGTACATGAAACAAGTCAACTCTTCCATCACAATCAATCTTACTGAAATATTGACTATAAATCTCTATTTTTGTTCATGTTGTGATATTCAGATTATTGTATTGTGGATGCAGTGACGGAGACACTTTGTTCCTGTGCTCCTTCTCCTCCGTCGTATTACAGGGTGGCTGCAGGTTTGTTGCAGCGATGCTCCATTTGTTCTTCTTGGGAGTGTTCACCTGGATGCTGCTAGAAGGCGTGCAGCTGTACCGCATGGTGGTCCTTGTGTTCAACGCCTCTATTCGGCCCCTCTACCTTTTCCTGACCGGTTATGGGACCCCCCTTGTTATTGTTATCATATCTGCCATCATTAAACCAACAGGATATGGCACTGACAAGCAGTAAGTGTGTGAAGATTATCTCGTTGATTCAGTAGTGTGTGAAGAAATAAGACATGATAAAAAAAAGGAAGTGTATGTACATGAGCGTCATACTTGCTCATGTGATGTATGAATTACATAAGTGGAATAGAGTAACACGCTATCGCTGTGGCCTTAGAAACACTTTGTCACGAACATGTGTTTCCGTCCCTCTAACTAGCTGCTGGTTGTCTCTGGACGACGGCTTCATCTGGAGTTTCCTCGGGCCCGTGTGCATAATCATCTTCGTCAATGTCTTCTTCTTCATCATCACTGTTTGGAAGCTTGCCCAGAAGTTCACCAGCCTCAATCCTGACCTCTCTAACCTACACAAAATCAAGTCAGTCTCAGTGTTTGTTTGCCTTTGTGTGTTACACTCAGGTTTTGTGTGTGTGCTCTTGCTTTTGTACTGACTGAAGTGATAAGACCCACATCTTATCCACTGTGTGATCACCATAAGATGGCCACAGACTTGGGAACTAAAAAATGCATGGATGGAAAGATTGCGAGAGTTTTTTGAGGGAAAATTGTAGGGAATGTTTCCATAGTACTGACTCTTTTCTCTAATGGGGTGTTACTGAAGAACTTTCTATCTAGATGCTCATTTTCTTACTCTAGCCACAAACAACACTTATTATTTTTGTGCGGCTACACTTTAAACAAAATATTATTTTAATGCTGTTTCATCAATCAGTGATGTTCTAAGTAACTGGGAATGTGAACTTTTTGTGCTAAAAGAACAGAAGGTATTTGATTATAATCAAAAAGTTCTTGGTACTGGAGAACTTTAAATCCCAGCCACATCTTACAGGAATTTGTTTTTATTCTGCTGATGAATTGCTGGTAAAGTTGTTAAGTCAAAAGCACCAGTTATTCATAGGAACAAGTGAGATAGGTCACTTAATACCAAACAAAGTAAGTTAAGTAAGTAAGTTAGCTGATGGACACAGTTTTTAAAATAATATAGTATCAGTAGCCTTCAGCTTTATTATTCCACAAGCTTTTAATAGACACTAAACTAAGCGTAAAATGTCTTGTAGCTGGTTTGCTAAGCACCCACTACACTGGTAACGGAGTCATCCATGTGTTGGAGCTGATGTTCTTTCCGATCATTCTTTATCTTTTGCTCTTTCTCTGATCCCCCCCACATCCTGCCTTTCTCCTCTGCAGAGCTTTTACAGTGACAGCTATAGCCCAGATGTGTATACTGGGGCTGATGTGGGTGTTTGGATCATTCCTGTTTGAAAAGGACAACACAGTGGGGGCATATATCTTCACTATCCTCAACAGTCTGCAGGGAGCTCTTGTTTTCCTCATGCACTGTCTGCTGTCCAAACAGGTAGGACACAACAGCAGTGTGTGTATGTGTGTGTTTTTTATAGATAAAAGAGTGACGGCTGAAACCTAGACAAGACAAAATACAGAAAAAGACAAAACAAAATGAGGATAAAGACATGAGATTACAGTGATGTGAGTTTTTAGCAGCTGATTTTGTTCCCGATGTTCTGCTGCCCTCTGCAGGTCAGAGAGGAGTACGCCCTTTTCTTTTCCTGCATCTGCAAACCAGAGAAGAAATACTCAGACCTCAGCAGTTCCAATCCCTCTAGTAGCAGTCAGTCACAAGTAAGCATTTACATTTTTACTACAATACACTTTATAGCTTGTCTGGTAACATTTCTATTAGTGGAAGTTTTAGTGGAGTATTTTTATGCTCAAGCGTTGCTATCATTACTGAAGTGAATTCTTAGTACTTTCTCCACAACCGCTGAAGCAACTGTAACTAACACTGTCACTACTGACACTCACTTTTTATTTCTGTTCATTCAGGGGTCTCGGAGTGGGCAGCACACAGGAGAGTCTCAAATATGAGGAACTCTGTCTTTTCTGCATCACCGACTACCACATCCTTAACCTATCTGGACTTAAAATGTTGTGAGACAAGAAAAAAAACACACCTTTGATTCACTTTTCTTTTTTCTTGCAAAATTTTTGGGGGTGATACTTGTTCAGGACTCTAAAAGTGATCAAAGCGTTCAACGTGAGAACATCACTCCTTAAACTTCATGGACAGTATGTGAACTGCACCAAGGAGTCGCAGCATAACGTGGCTACAAAAAGGTTGAAAATCACACATCTTATTAGCATCAGTAGCATGTCATATTTTTTTCGACCTGATTTAAATAACGGGACCAATTTGTACTACTCAAAACACATAAATGTAAATCCATTGAACAGAACTGGCATTTATATTGTTTTGCAAATATTTGCCACTGCTAACAATGTTTATTCAGGAACTCTATAAGTAAAGGTGAAGATATATTTATCTTATGGGTTCATCCAGAACATATCACAGTAAATATATAAGCTGTATTCCTTAAAAAGTGATACATAGACTATTTATTTTCAAGTGCAGACTATCTTAAATCTACATTAGGTAGGCTACGAAAAATAGTGCTGCTCTTGGTGTTAAAAATGTTTAATGTCAAAAGTAGGAGGGTGGGTTTGCTTTGTTTTTATGGGATCTTCACACACACAAAAATTATCTGTACTGTGTTAAACAGCATGTTGCAGTTGATAAGAAACAGATGACTGCAAATTGCCCATGAAGATCACTTGTTCCTGTAAACTCCATGTGGACTTCCTGCAGTCATTTTCATTAACAGTTAAGCTCTGCCTTTTTTTTACCAGTGTATGTGAGAGACTGAAAATTGTACACCCCAGCAAAAAAAGGTCCAAAATTCACAAAACAGACCCACCCTTCTGATAACACAGTTTCCTCCATGAAACTCATGGAGTGTTCATGGAAAAAAAAATCATTTTGTTTTGATGTTTTGTATTATAGCTGTTAGCTTGTGCCTCAACACATTGTTAGACTGTAAGATTTTACATCCCTGAGATGAGAACTTAAACATGATGAGACATAATTGGGGTTGTACAGATCTATTTTATTGTATTGCACTTTTCCTGTTAATCCAGTGATTCCAATGATGATCCAGCACATTTTCACTTACATGGTGCGTGGAATCACCAACGAGACTTGAGAACCAGTCTGGCTTAAAGAACCAGAGCAGTTGTTGTTATAAAGTTTTATACAAGTTTTATACTTTTCTATTTTCTATTTCATAGAAATGTATCAGATCAGGACAAAGACACTGATCCTCAGAGAAAAACGTAGATTTGGGATTTTAAAGTATCATGTTTATATGATTTATTTTGTCCTGTTAAATAGTTTTTTCCTTAAAAATGTTAAGATCCTGGTTCGCAACAACTAAACTGCTTTGATTCTTAAGTGTGGCTGCACTTTTCTGTGACCATTGCTACCTTACATGCATTGCAAAATGTATTTTTATGTGAAAAAGCCACATGCAATAAGAGTTTATGTGAATGTAAGAATTATGTTGTTAGAATATAGTTGTAGTTTAAAGGTATATAGACCTATTTTTCTACTTTATTTTGTTGCACGTTGTTTGGTACTGATTTCTTAGAATATGCACCACAAAGTTTATTAAAGCTTCAACTTCATCGTTCAAGTGTCTGGTTTATTTGCGTTAGACATACTGCAGCTTAATGGACACAGCTGGATATGCCGATTAATATTTAATAGTTAGCCAATCGAATAAGGTCATTTTACTTATACTTTTTCTGTGGTAATTTGAGGTACAGAGGAAGTTACAAAGAATGGGCTATTTCATCACAGCCTTAAGTAATTTCTCATTGTTTCTCATGAAAATAATGATTCATTTTGCCCCTACACAACAGTTTTCCCTCCCGATGTGATAAAGCACACTCTGGCTGCGGCCAACAGCAGCAGAGCAGTGACGCAGGATAGTTTAGAAATATGAGTTGTAACCTGCTCTGCTACGTGCTGACACTCATCAGGCATTTGACTCGTGACGGCCGCTCTGCAAAGATCTGGCAGCACGTCTGAGCTCCTGCTCACATACTCACACTCACCCTAAAAAGTGAAGTTGATGTTTCTTTGGACCTGTGCAGCAGCATTTCAGATCTCATTGTTTCTGTTAACTCCTTTTCTATTTCTCGTTAGGGCAGGAGTGGAAGTGTTGGACAGGTAAGCCTCGTCTTACTAAACAATCTTGCGATTTGTTTTTGCGCTGTGAAGTCACTGTGTTTGTATCATCCTAGATTACATTATGCATCGGATAAGTGGTGTCATAGCGTGCCTTAGTGTTTTGGGGGCTGTAAAGTTGCTGTCCCTCCCCTGGCTATGCAGCCTGTTGGTGAGCCTGGGGCTCTGCATGGCCTGGACGGGTTCCTGGAAGTACATTCACATAGCTGTATGCACCATCAAAAGAGACCTAATGTAAGTAGTTTGTCAATTGTGTATGTTTGTTTGTGTTTCTCACATTATTATATTTATTTATTTATTATTTATTTATGGTTCATGCCTCACGCTGCATTGTTTAATTTTCTCTCATTCCTCATTTACTCCTCTATCTAAAAGGTGCCTGTTTGTTATCCTACGAGTGAGGTTTTGTATGTACCGAAACTCGAAACACAGAAGAACCATTCCTGCACTGTTTGCCCAGATGGTGACACTGCACCCAGGCAAACCTGCCTTGATCTATGAGGCCACTGGAGAGGTGAGGACTTTGTTTTAAAAAATCAGTGCCATCACAGAGATCGAAGTCAGTCAAAACAATGGACCATTATGTCAGTTATCCTCTAATTCTATGCTCAATTTTTCCAGGTTTGGAGTTTCAGAGAGCTGCGGGAGCGATGTCATGCTGTGGCACACTGGGCGCTGGCTGAAGGGTGGGCTGAGGGAGATGTGGTGGCCTTGTATATGGAAAGTCACCCTTCAGTGGTTGCTCTGTGGTTGGGTCTGGCCATGGTTGGTGTAGAAGCTGCATTCATCAACCACAACCTTCGACAGCACTCGCTACTCCACTGTGTGAGTGTGTCTGGTGCCCGGGCGATGGTGTTTGGGACAGAGACGAGAGAAGGTAAGAACATGCTGTGTGGGACTGACAAGGAGACACGATGAAACAACGCTAAATGTTTTTGGGATACTGTGCTGATGCAAAAATGTGTGTGGTCATTTTCCCAGCGGTGTCAGAGGTGAGCAGCTCTCTGCAGGCCGGCATGGTTTTGTTCAGCTACGGTGAGCAGGAGGAGAAAGTGAACATCTACAGCCTCCGTGCCCAGAGCCTGGACGTGCTGCTGGACCGCTCCCCTAAACACCCACCAAGCTACACACTCAGAAAGGGGTTTAACGGTGAGGCTCTGCACGCTGTTTGCACGGAGGCACAGTTGTCTTGCTGTAATGTGTTCGTGTTTCACGTGTCACTAAGGTTCGGTTGCCACACCTTCATCTCTTTGCCTGCAAGAGTAAACAGTAAAGTGACAAAGAGCAGTCACTGTCACTGGTCTTCTAATGAGATACAATCTGCTTAATAGTGCGTTCGCATACACATCAAATGTCTAACACATCTCACAAAGTTCATGGTCACCATGGAAGATATTTTTGTTTTTATTTGATGTAATACCTAAATCTCACTCTAATTTTCTCTTTTTAGTCATTAGATGAGAGATTTGCTGTATTACCTTTTGTCTTGCTTATCTGTATATTTGTTACCTTTTGGTTATCACATAACATTCCTGAGCTAATACTCTGCAGGTTTTCACTTGCTCAGTCTGTCAGACGTACAGAGGATATGGAAGCAGAGACAGAAACATGTTAAGGAATGATGGGGGGAGTTCGGGTGCATACCACACACCTGAAACACTGGCAAAAAAGCAAAGAACAAGACGTGAAAGTGGAAAAAAGATGTTCAACAGCCAACATTAAACAAAAATGGCCTTTTAACTGTTTTGCCACTGTCTTCATGCAGACAGACTGTTTTACATCTACACGTCTGGCACAACAGGAATGCCAAAAGCAGCTGTGGTGGTGCACAGCAGGTGAGTCACAAATGCACATATTCTGCTCTCTTACATTTATTTAAGAAACAAATTTTTATTCTAAGTAGTAAAAAGAAACATTTAAAATTTTGAAACAACACAGTAGCAACATTTCTGCAATTTTGTATGACACAAAGCCAGAGTTCTTTTATTAGCTCTGGTGTTTCGTCCAGACACGACTGACTATCTTTTCAACACTGTGTCATTTGTCACTGTCAAGTAATTGCTGGGACTGCTCCAAAATATGTCTAGTTAGCACTGACACAGAGTCCAGAACTGTCAAACTGCACTAATAAGTGTTTCATTTAAAATTGCAACTATCAATGTAGACTAATAATTTATGTCAAGCGTGGTTTATGCCAATTTTTTTCGTCAGGTATTATCGCATTGTTGCCTCTACTTTCCATTCCTTTGGCTTGCGTCATGACGATATAATTTACAACTGCCTCCCCCTCTATCATTCTGCAGGTAGGCTTGGTTTAGTCTTTGTAAGCTATTATTATTTATTCCTGTCTGTAGATATTGTTTTATCCATACATGTCCTTGGCTTCTTTTTAAAGTAGTTAAAATCTTATATCACTGTCACTATCTATATTACTAAACCTTTGTATATGTCTGCTGGTATAACTGGTGAGTCTTTGTCCTTTAACCATGTGCCACTGATTAATATAATATTATTAATACTGCAATATGCTTAAGTATCCTATTGTGATGC
>JAUYWH010000001.1:17417914-17449883 GCA_034779795.1 Ctenopoma multispine
TTGTCCTTTAACCATGTGCCACTGATTAATATAATATTATTAATACTGCAATATGCTTAAGTATCCTATTGTGATGCCCATTGGCTTAGATAAATGGTAAAGTCTGTAGCAGGTGTATCAGAGGTTTTTTGATTTAGGAAACACTGATTTTGACTAATATCATTATGTATAAGTATGTGATATTGTTTGAATGCATCTGAAAATATGGGTGCTTACAGGAACTATTATGGGTGTAGGCCAGTGTTTGCTGTTTGGTTTGACTGTTGTAATCAAGAGGAAGTTTTCAGCCAGACGCTTCTGGGATGACTGTGTTAAACACAACTGCACTGTGAGTAATTCCTCCCATAATAAATGTGTCCAGGTTCAGGAAAGGTGTCAGGTCGATGTCTAACTTCTTTATGTACCTACATCAAGGTAATCCAGTACATAGGTGAGATCTGTCGTTACCTGTTGGCACAGCCGGTCTGTCAGTCGGAGGCACATCACCAGGTCCGTGTTGCCCTGGGTAACGGCCTCCGTTTCTCTGTGTGGGAAGAATTTGTCCAGAGATTCAGAATCAGACAAGTTGGGGAATTTTATGGGGCCACAGAGTGCAACTGCAGCCTGATCAACATAGATGGAAAGGTGTGTACATGTATGTTTGTGTGTGTTTTAATGGCCTAATCTTCCCAGTTCTGTCGTCTCTCATGTCTTATGTTGAATGTTGTTGTGTCATTATATGTCCAGGTGGGGGCGTGTGGCTTCAGCAGCCGCATAATGTCCAGCTTTTACCCAGTCTCACTGGTCAGGGTGCAGGAGAACGGAGAGCTGCTCAGGGATTCACGGGGACTCTGTGTACCCTGTCTGCCTGGTGAGGACACACACACCCATACAAAGCTACGACCATAACCTAACGTAACATACTGTACGTGTATCACCAATGTTCTCTTTCTTCTCTTTTTTCCATCTACATCCTTCTGCAGGTGAGCCAGGTATGATAGTTGGACGTATCAACCACAGTGATCCATTTAGGAGATTTGATGGCTACGCTGATATGGACTCCACCAAGAAGAAAATAACTCACGATGTCTTCAGTATGGGGGACTCCGCTTATGTCTCAGGCACGTCTCTTTAACACACAACACATACGAGCAGAACAATAATGATGCTCATATGTGCACTTACATGTTTTCTTCCCACAGTCCAGACATACAGGGAGACTTTATATAATGTAGATGAAGGGTCAGTGATGACCCATGGGGTTTCCCTCCTTCTGTACAGTTTCTGATGGGACACACTCAACATGTAGATAAAACTATTAATGGAGACGATAACGATTTCTTTTCCTCGAAAAGAATCACAGAGACAGAAAGGAGAGACAGAGGACAGCAAATGATACAAATAGCCACGGACAGGCTGAGGATATTAAACAGCCTGATTATGGTTTATCTGTCTTGTATTGACTGAACTAGAAACAGACAGAAGACAGTCAATCACCTTTTCGTACTAAATCAGAATTGTACTGGTGAATCACCGTCTCTACTGACTCTAACTTCTTTCTTCCCCTCCAGGAATGATGATGATGATGATTGTTTCTGTTTGTCTGTCTCTGTCTCTCAGGTGACGTAATGGTGATGGATGAATATGGCTACATTTATTTCAGGGACCGCAGCGGCGACACGTTTCGTTGGCGAGGGGAAAACGTTTCCACCACAGAGGTGGAGGGAGTCCTCAGCGGGCTGCTGGGACACACTGATGTTGCTGTCTATGGAGTGTCTGTACCAGGTAGCAATGAGATGAGTCAAGATGGCAAAAAATAAGAAACAGATTATGATCTAATGTGGATGATTGTTTCAGTTTATTATCTCGCTGTCTGTCTGTATTTCTGCAGCGGTGGAGGGAAAGGCGGGTATGGCAGCAATAGCTCATGAAGGAGACAAGTTTGACCTTGACGTGTTCTTGACTGCTGCACAAAAAGCTCTGCCCTCCTACGCGTGCCCTGTCTTCCTTCGACTCATGCCATCTGTTGACACTACAGGTGAGACAACAGTGCACAGGGGGCATGCAAACATACTTTAAAAAAGTCAAATGTGAACTCATTTTCAAACTTATGTCCACAGGCACCTTCAAAATTCAAAAGACGCGGCTGCAGAGGAAAGGGTACAAGCCGCAAGACTCGAGTGAAAAGATTTATTTTCTGAACAGCCGTGCTGGATGTTACAAGGCCGTTACCGATGAACTGTATAATGACATTGTGGAGGGAAAAGTGCGTTTATGAGGCAGGAGAAGGCTGATGATGAAGAGGAGGCTGAGGAGAAGATATAGGCTGCTGAGGAACACAGTATGTGTATTTCAAAGGGAGAAGAAAACACAAGGATGAACTTTCAAGGATTTAAAGACATCCTATATAAAGACTATGTAAAGATAAACTATTCAGCTCTGTAAGCTGAATGTGGAAATTTGATGATGTTGCTGTTTTTTCAGTCCAATAAAACTCCTTCCAGGGACATATCTTACATTGAGAGTGCACAATTTCCTGCTCATTTTGGAAAACAGCTACAACATAGACAAATAAAAAATGCTAAAGCCTGTAACAATTAATCTTAATAGAAGACAACACTGATAGTAGAAATGAACTAGTTTGTCTCAATAGTTTCACATTAAACCAGTGGCTCCCTACAAGCTGATGGTGTTGTGTGGTTATAACTATTTAAACAGGCACATAGGCTTGACGTTACGTTACGTTACGTTACGTTACATGTTTATATGACACATCATTGCATTTATCTCTGTCTTTTCCAACTCTTCTCTCATTGAATTCTTAATATTTATGAATACAAAATTTCTTAATAACCTGTATTCTGCATAAGTAATAAATATTTGTTTTATTTTTAACCACAGAATAGAAGATGATAAATTAAACTAAAATAAATTATGTTGATTACAGTAAAGTCACTCACAATTTATGCAAAAATGAATACTGCATGTGTTATAAACAGCAGGTGAACTTAAAACTACATATACTATATGTAGGTAAACATAAATGTGTATCAGAGAAACAACACAACGTGTATAAATGACTCAGGCTATGTAACATTTTCATAAGGTTCTGCTGTTTGGAACTGAGTAAATGATGGAAGACATTTATATTTGATATAAATACTGCCGTGTCTCTCATGTCTCTGAAAACCTGATAGCCTTATCTTTCATAAGGAAGCTGTACACAACAAGGCAGAGAAAGCTTGTGAAAAGAGACATGAAGCAGGAACAAAAGAAAAGAGTCTTTAGAATGAACTACAGCAGAGAGGTGATAATGAGATGAGTGAAGATAGATGGTAAGTGGTCTGCACTTTTCTACCCTCTCAGTCCTCAAAGTGCTTTAAAATGTTGCTTCTCATTCACCCATTCACACACATGTTCACACACTAATGAAGGCGCAGACGCCACACATATTCATCATGTGGTCCCATGCATCTTTATGTCTTGGTAGTGCTTTAAACAGATTGTTTCAAATACAAACCCCTATCCTCATTCAAGCAGCCAAACACACCAAGCTGCTCTTCGATCAGATGGATTTTTCTTTCAGATATCTCCTCCTCTGCCTCTCTCCTCTTCTCCTCCTGTTCCTCCCTCAAATTCCTTTTTCACATGTTAGTTTGACACATAGACTGTTACAGTTTGACCTGGGAGAAGTGGAAAAATGTGACGACACAGGAAGAAATGAGACCAGAGCATCTGGTATCTCAGTGCATGCTGACCGGCTCCTCCTAGTGGTCAAAGGGAGAATTACGTTGAAACACATCTGTCACAGAGTGTGTAGTGTATGTATAGAGTATTACTTCATGCAGTGACAGTGCAAGTTGTGCTCAGTCATCCTGTGCCTTCCTTATATAACTCAACCTAGCAGCAGAGAGTAACTAGCTACATGAACACAAGTACTGTGATGAGTAGACTTTTGAGAAATGTGTAGATTCCTTGTATCTGTGTGTATATAAATTGTATCTGGAAACCTCATCGCTGACTAAATCAGTGTGAGCCTGATATAGTTCACTGACCTGTGTTCCTCTGCAACATATTCACGTGTCACACTGACAGTATCAAAAGAAACTTAACGCACAGGTTTCTTCAGATTATTCTTGGCATTCGTGTGCGTGGGTCACATTTTACGTCTAAACACACGTGTGAAACGATGATAGAAACAATAATTACCAGCTTAGCTTTCAGCTCTGAGGCTCTCTGAAACATCACTCTGAATTCTGCTCGAATAAACTAATCTTGGATTAACACAAGACAGCATCTGTTAGGGCAGGAAATTGAATATTTGCAGGATGTGAAAGAATGCCCGACTGCCTCCTCATTTAAATATCATCTTGCTCTGGTCGCAGGAAGCATGTAAATGAAAAAGTATGAAACAGTTGTTAGAGTGCCACTTTCTCAACAGAAAATAGGGTGCAAATGTTGGCAGGGGCTGTGCTGTTGAGAGCTCTTCTGTCATTTGAAGTCTTTGTACTATTTCTTGGTTTGATTTTGTGGCAGCAGGGCGACTCTAACTACAGCATTCAAGCTCTCTTGTTGCCAATCATTTGCCCTGCTCAAGTGTCCTTGAGGAAAAGAGCAAATTCCTGCCAGCTGCTTTGTATCTGTACTTTCAGACGCCTCATTGCTTTGTGTATTAAAGGTCTTTCACCTCACTGGTTCTCTCAAAGTGGCTGCACATTGAAGAGTTGTATTTCTATATTATCTATTATTGTAGAACTTATAGCCATAACTTCATTTTTGGGTTTTAATTACAGAAGAGATTGACGATTTAAAAAGGTTAAAAGAGTAAATTGTTTATTTAACTTTCAGTATTATCTAAACTTCACATCCAATCTATGATAAATAAAAAGCAAAACACATCTCTCAATGGCTCAAATATTCTTTTTAAAATTCATACCAGTTTCCAAATCAGTGAAAACATTTTAGAGACACTTTCTACCTTGCAGACATGTTGAAGCCTTGGTGAAGAGGTAAACATTGTGGCCTGCATGGCTCGCAGCTGCACAGTGTTTACATAAAGGCTCCAGGCGTTCCAAACAGAACGGGCTCTCTTCATGTTCCTCACACTGCTCTGAAGAGGCCACAGATCAGGGAGGAGAGGAGGTTTGCAGCTTGTGGCTGGGGCTGCTCAAGCTGATGAGAGCCTCAAGATATGGAGCCGGTTTGATTTATGTCACAATGCAGCAGTTAGATTGGTGTAGAAGTGGGAACATGGAGGGACACCAAACGGGAGGAGCAGTGCGTTCATGTGTTTTGGTATTAGCCTTGCAGTCGCCATATACGAGTCATGAAGCGAGGATGTATCGGGGCTCTGTAACTGAGCACAACGTGAGAGGCACTGGTGTCACACATGGTAGATCTGTTAGCGCCACCTCAGACTTGAAGCTTAGCTATACATCATGCTGCAGTGTCAGCTTGACTTTTATGACCCTGTGGTTTATAATATATTCTCATATCCCAAGGACAAATTCATTGCTGTGCCTTTGCTCATAATTTTTAGTGCTTTACTTATTTTTCCACAGAGACGCGAGGCTCCTCTTATACTGAACGGTTCAGTATATTTTGCTTTAGTGTTCTTTCAGCTTAAGGCTGCAGTGTTAGGTCTCAAAATGATTCATCACCATACAGGTTTATTCAATGCCAGGTTCACATACTGCACAGCAAACCTGAGTTAGGTTAAATGGATACAGTTTATTTGCCCTTTATCAATTTGAGCTGCTCACATCCTGAACACATGCAGAACAGAGCTTCACGTTTTAAAATATTTGAAAGCTACTCGGTTACTTTTTATTTCCAACATTTACTACACTTAGCTTAACATAATATGAAGACTCAGCAGCAGTCTGTGTTGGTCATGTCGGCATTTTAGCTTCACACTTTCCTAGCTGGGCTGTGGGGGAGACAAAACACACACAAAAAGGAAGTGAAAATTGTCCTAAACTGTTCTAAAAAAATGAATTACTGCTGCTAACATATTAACTGGTTGACTCTTTGGAACCAGCATGGACAGGGGGATTAACAGTGAAGAAAAAACACATTTTTAACGTTCATACAGGGATGTGGGTGTTGTTTTAAGACATCTGTCAAAATGTGAACTTATATTGAAGTGTTTTGAACCCTTCTCTTATTCCTGTCTACACATGAGCCACAATACATATCTGAAGATCTGCCAAACACCTGAGCAGCGACCTCTCACACACTGGCTGAGACAAGATGAAACACATTAGGCTACAGTAGGTGTCTCTGTACATGTAAAGTCTGTAATGTTTTTGTAGAACGCTGTGTTTCACGTTCCTCTCTTCACTTGCTGTCCTCCTTCTCATCTCCAATGATCCTGACAGCCAAGTGTTGGCTCTCTCTCTCTCTCCACACTTAATCAGTTTGAAGGACTATGAAGATGATGCTTGGTGAAGTCTAAGGTTTTGCTGCACTGCTCCTAGGAGTGGTTTGATTTGCTGTAGCACACGATTTTCCTCTCTCAGCTGTACAGCTCTGTCATCAGTCTGATCAATTACACAACTGATTCAGGGATTTGCTACTTAACATTAGTACTGCAATGCGCTGAAAACGATGAGACAGTGAGTTGTTAAGGTTTTAATAAAAACATGCTACACAGTCTGATAGCACGCAGACACGCACACAGATTTGATATGCACAAAATGTGCTGCTTAGGCATTTCCACTTGGTATGTGGCAACACACTGATGAGCACAGTCTCTAACAGGGGTTCATTTTGGTGGAAATGCGGCATTTGATTCACATCTTACACTATAAGTAATCATCAGTCATTTATTACGTCTCTCCACTTGACACTCCACGCATCAAAACAAAAAAATATATTTTTTAACTGGACAGTAGCTTCTTCTTGTTGAAGTACAAGATGGGATTGTGCTGGAGGGGACTTTGCCTGTGTGTTAGGATGTGACTTATACTTTTTTAAGACGGTCGGTGTGTAACACATTGGTGATTAATTCTAATACCATTTACACAGTCATAGGACGACGTGCCAACCATCACAGGTACGTTATTAGACTATTGCTTCTATTAGACAGACAGTATTCCCTTTGAAATAACACACTTTAAATGTGTGCGTCAGGAAATAAGGAAGTAAGTAAGTCTTTTCTGACATGTTGGGATTTTCCCTTACAGAACCCCACATTGTCTGGCTACGTCAATACACCAGGAACAGGAACAATGAGCCATGGTGTAACCAAAAAACTCTGAGCTGAAGCCCAATCATAAGGCAGACTAAATTTACAGAAGCTGTGTTATTCTTTTCGTCTGTTCCATGAAAGATCACCTGAAGATTCTCAGGTATGATGTGTGTCATGCTCCACCAGTATGCAGGATCACAGGTGTAGATGCCGTGTCTCCCTTTATACATGCTGTGTCCATGCTTTATGGGATTACGGTAACATTAACAGGTAAATTGTATAATTTGACAGGCAGCTTTCAAACTGTTTTTTCTTTGATCGGTTAATTAAGATCTGCACATCTTCACAGGTGTATATGTTGTATCATCTATTTTCATAGTCATTTGTATGGGGATGTCCTTGGTTTTAAGATTTGTTATGTTGTGAGGCCATAGTGAACTGCGGGAAAAATTTCTTTTAGATGCTGGCCAGGTCAAAACATCTGAAAGGCTGTGAATACACTGTGCGTTTCTTCCGTGGTGATGTGGTCCTCCTGTGCCACAACAGACTGCGCCTTAACAATATCAGCAGCAGATCTGGTTACTCTGAAAAAGCACATAAGCTGAAGTCTCCAGGTGGCAGCCAGCAGCACATCTGCCACACCTTTTAAAGCCCCCCCCCCCCCCGCAGCCTGACACACCCACGCCGAGCACAGCGTCTAACCACAGTAACACTGGCCAATTAGGGAAAACTCTGCAAACCACAAGCTGTCGCTGCTCGATGTGCTGTAGGAGGACACGTCTATCTCACTGAGCCACAGAGAAGCTGGAGCACAGTGTAACATCCCCCACTCAGCACACGCAAATCATGTCTCTGCACTTATTTGGTCTGTTCGTGTTTTTCACAAAGATACAACGGAGCTGCATACGTTCAAAGGCCCCAAGAAACATCTAAGAGGTCACAACTCACAAGATAATTAAAAGGATAGGAAAGAGAAAACCAGCCACCACCTTTCTTATCTTATCTCGCAGCCCTTGTCTTGTGAGGTACAAGACAAATCTGCAGGTCTGAGTCACTCACTACCAGTAGTTATTGAGGTTGTTTGATTTCATACAGAGGTGTCTCAGACGTGCAGCATGAAGTGGAGCTGTCTGTCTTAACCCCAGCTCTTCACCTGAATGAAATACACCCATAGCCCGCAGAACATTGAAACATATGGAAACGCCCATGTGGCTGCTTTCTACAGCTGAAGCTGCTCTTAAAGGGGAGGACAGCAGTTTGAAGAAGGCCTATCTCACTGGGTCTTGTAGGATAAAAAAATGTATGTGTTTGAAATTAAATTAATCCAAATAGAAACCTGCGCTGAGCCCCTCGACATGCTTATTTTTAACCATATTAACGACGTACAGAAACGCTGGCTTGTGATAATCTTTGAGGAACACCGAGTTCCCCTAAAACCAGTTTAGACCTGCCCTTTAATTCAGTAAACTCGTCCGCCATTTATTCCCTGTCGGCCGAACACAACAGCAGGACCCTCCGCTGCTTCATCCTCTGCGTCCTTCCCTGTCCGCCGCGTCGCCACACGGTTTCTCTCCCCTGCCATGCTCCGGGTCATCTCGCTGCTGCCTGCCCTGCTGTGCATTCTCCTGCCGGGTCCGAGCCGGGGATATTTCCCGGAGGAGCGCTGGAGCCCCGAGTCTTCGCTCCTCGCTCCCCGGGTCGTCATCGCGCTGGTGTGCCGCAACTCGGCGCACTCTCTGCCGCTGTTCCTCGGCACCATCGAGCGTCTCAACTACCCGAAGGACCGCATTGCGCTGTGGTGAGTGTCATCGCTTTAAACTGTTAAGCTCAAGAAAAACATTACTATGAGAGAGTTCCGAACTATTAGAAGTAATATGTGTATTTTATATTAACATAAAGTGCAGCAGAGCGCTTTAGAAAGTCACTGTGAGCTTTTTACAGGAGGAACGGAGACACGTCAAACTCTGCGCGCGTGCGCGCGTGGGTGGGTCGCACGCGGCCAGGTGGGGCAATAGTATTATTATCAAGATGTAGGAAAACGCACGATCGCCTTAGATAACACAGTCAGTCAGTGGAGGCTGGTGGAGGCTGGTGCAGCAGCGTGGCTGGACACACCGGGGAGTTCTGATGTGAGGGCGGATGACGCCAGCAGAGCCGTGCCCGTGAAAAGTTCCACTCGGTCACAGATCTTCTCTCTCATTCCACCCCCCCCCCTCTCCTTCTGCACTTCCTTCCCCTCCTTCTTCCCCGTCCACACATTCGTCTTGCGTTGCAGGGTCGACGGGGAACAAAAGCAGTATTGTTGTGAACGTGTTTTCGTGATCTGTCAAAAATCACCTATAAAAACCGTAGCCCCTAAACGCCACAGTGAGACCCACAGATGAAGGCTTTACCGAACCCCGTGGCTGTTCTTCTCTAACCCAGCCCCCCAGTCTTCCACATTCTTCTTCAGCTACTGCTCACTTCCTCTTCTCGTTTTGATCTCTGGCCGGGATCCGTTTTTCTTCCCTGTTTTTGAAGATTCATTTAATCTATTCATCAGCATTCACACCTGACTGGTTAGATTATACGACTTGGCAACCCAGTGAACTGATAAAGGCATTCTCCTCCAGCAGAGTTGTGTTTAATGTGACCGTGAACGTTTTGATTAAACATTAATGACATTAATCACTCACTCCTGTGAATTTATAGTCTGACATAAAAATCTGTGAATTTGTTTTGTTTTGAGTTTTTTCCCTCTAACTTTGGCCAGAAATAACAAAGAGTATGTGTGTTGTTGTTTTGGTCTACAGCATATCTCTTCTGTCAGCATGAACTACATAAAGCGAGCTGCAAGCCGGCCACCTCACAATGACTCGATATCAGTTATCAGCGATGAAGTACTTGGCAAACAACAACAACATAGACACACATGGATGCAGACTGTCTGATCGTGTGTGTGCAGATATTATCAGTTCTTCTATTTTCACCCCTCAGCTCTCTTATATTCATTAGGCACAGCCCTTCTGCTGGAGCACAAGCACACCCTAATGTTTACTGTCCGTAATTCCTTTTTTATCCACAAACTGCTGCTCGTTCAGAACTTCACAGCGGTGAGATATTGCTGTCAAACAGGAAAGGAAAAAAGGAAAAGGAAGGAGGAAAAGTTAGACAAATACACGAAGAGAGGAAGAGGGAGACTGAGCAGCGAGCTGGTCGCATGTAGGTGCTGGGATTTCACCGCTGTGTTAAAACATCACGGGCAGATGAGAAACTAACACCTGCAGCACGCCGACTGTCACTCACTGCATGACTGGGTTGGGAGTAAATCAGTTTCTCTTGTAACACATTCTTTCACTCTCTTACTCTGTGTGTGTGTGTGTGTGTGTGTGTCTGTCTCTCTCCTCCATGACACGCACACGCAGATTTGTTATGACAATGCAGACAGCAGACAAATGCCTTGCCTCCCCTGCTCAGCCTCTATTGTCTGTCTTTGTTCTCTCCTGTCCACGCCTGGTGTTACTGATGTAAAACTCTAATACGGGCAGGAACCTGAGGGGATGAAAAGCACTATCACTATATGCTGCTATGGATATTAGCATATCTTATGCATTCTTGTTAATGTCTTTAAAACTGTACTACTCAACAAAATCTGTGTGTTAACAATTTACACATTATGTAAAAGAGGTCCCTCAGTGGTGCACCTACAGAGAATTATCACCCAACTTTATTAATTAATCAGGAACATTTTGATTAATTTTATTTATTTAAAAAAAAAAGATCTACAAACATCTTCATCATCTGACCATCTGCAAATTGCTTTTGTTGTCTGAAATCACACGGACATAAAACGAGGGGAAAAACAGCATATCACAGCATTTAAATGACGAACAGTTGCTGACTGAAGCTGTTGTTTCTTTATTTTCTGACTTTTAATCATTTTTAAATGCCACTGTATTTGACAATATCGGAAAGTGCTAACTATGTATTATTTCATTTATAATCTGTATTAAACATTTACAGAAATTGTACTGTCAGGATACAAACCTTAACATTGGACCTAAGTAGTCAATGCAACATCGTCTAGGTTCTGACACTTACTTGCCGTATTGTCCATTACTAATTACCAGTTTAAAATTTAAATACACTTTAAATTTACATACACGTGTAAACTCACCGTGATAACTCTTATGTCTTTGAGGTAACAAATGTTCATGACTACACATCACTTACTGGAAACTTTGAGTTGCTTTTCATGTAGGGAAATTAGCTGACTGCAGTAAATGAAGGGAGCACAGCAGAAAACAAAGGTTCCTGCTGTGAGACGGTTGTTTGAGTGGCAGAATAATAACAGCTATATTCATAAATAAGGCAATATTATTCACAGGGACTGCTGTGGTGTGCAGAATTCAGTCAGCAGCTCAATATGACGGAATAAAGATGGAATCATTGAATTTTATATTAACAGTGGCTGGTTTTATGAGGACCACTCACATATTAAAATGAAAATCAGAACCAGTATCATTTCTATTGGATCCGATCACTGTATCTTTAATATATCACAGCTGCAAAATAAAAAAAAATCTTGTTGTGGTAGAATGTTTTATCCACACACAGCATCTACCTCTAAGCCAAAGTAACGCTGCGTTATTGTCTTTCACGGTTGGTGGGGCCGCAGATTAAGATTCTCTTGGTTCCTTTTTGTTCTCCCACAGGGTGGCGACAGATCACAACGCAGATAACACCACAGCCGTCCTGAGAGACTGGCTCATGAATGTGCAGAGCTACTATCACTATGTGGAGTGGAGACCTCAAGATGAACCCAGGTACTGTGTGTGTGTGTGTGTGTGTGTGTGTGTGTGTGTGTGTGTGTGTGTGTGTGTGTGTGTGTGTGTGTGTGTGTGAGGAGCATGTTACTTATTGGGTCTGTCTGTGTTTGCCTCAGTGCCTTTGAAGATGAGGTGGGACCTAAGCACTGGAACAATCTCCGATACGAACACGTAATGAAGCTCCGTCAGGCAGCGCTGGACACCGCACGCGAGATCTGGGCCGACTACCTCCTGGTGTGTTATCAGCCACTCTTCATTACGTACTCTCAGTCATGTCTCTGACACAGGGTCAGATCTGTGGTGAGCTGACTCATAGCACTTAACTCTGTAAATATCGATCCATCATAGATATCTGCTTATTCCTGTTCAAGGTTAAGGGGTAAAAAATGAAACATGTAGGTGAGGTAGCAATGCTCACTCTGTTATGTAGGAAAATATAGTTCTGACATTATAGGAGGAAACCTAGTTCATTTTAGTTCACCACATTTTAATTAGATTTTTTTTTGGCTGTGGATGCTGAATGAAAAACATGAACATTATGGCCCAACAAAATGTACGTTGTCTGGTGGCAGTTTTCAATTATTAGACTACATCTGTTGTTGTTGGTGAGACAGACTGAGACAACCATTATCGAGGATTAAATGTTTAGCTTTGGCATCTATGGATCTGGAACAGCATTTAATTATATATTTTTTCGAAACACGTCAGAATAAGGTACAACCTTGTGTAAATACAAGTGCAGTCTGTTGTTTCTGGAGTAGAAAGGAGCTGCTTCTGCTTGCAGAGCTGTGTGATCGCACCATGTTGCCGCGTCTGAATCAATCATTTAGTGGCAGCAGGTGACATTTTGTATGTGCGTCTGTGTGATTGTTGTCAATATTGTGTCCTTCTCTTCTGTCCACAGGTGGTTGACTGTGATAACCTGCTCACCAATCAGGATGTGCTGTGGAAACTGATGAAAGAGAACAAAACCATTGTAGCTCCAATGCTGGAGTCCAGAGCTGCATACTCCAACTTCTGGTGCGGCATGACTTCACAGGTACTGCAGATAATTTCTTTTGAGCTGTTTACCACTTACACCTGCATACCAGCTGGTCCAGCTGATAGCGCCTTCACATTCTTTACAATAGATTTGGTTTGATGTAGCTGAAATGCTGTGTGTGAGATTAAAATGATGAACTTCAGGTAGGTACGTTATTACATTACAGGACATAATGTTTCTGCTGGCGTTTTGATGCCTTAACATGTAAAAGGAACCAGCAGGTTTGTGAAAGAACTCACTTTAGAACCACTGTGAATTAGTCAATATGAATAATAAGTAGATATCTAAAAACATAATTTGTAAATTTCAAAAAAATGTGACTGATGTAACATCATATTTGACACAGACAGTTCAGGAGCCAGTTCTCTCAATCGCAGCCTCATTCGAATCTTGCAAGTCAGTTTCCACCGACAATGTTTTGGACAGTTGTATGAATTATACATGTTCCTGTGTACTTCCTGCAGGGCTACTATAAGCGTACACCCGCCTACATGCCCATTCGTAAACAGGAGCGTCGCGGCTGTTTCGCTGTACCAATGGTCCACTCTACCTACCTGGTGGACCTACGGAAAGAGGCGTCCCGTCAGCTGGCTTTTTATCCACCTCACCCAGAGTACAGCTGGGCCATAGATGATGTCATCATCTTTGCCTACTCAGCTCGCATGGCAGGTGAGCGAAAAGCAAGAGTCACTGTCTTAATGGGTTGTTAAACATCTTTTCATGCTCCGTACGTATGCATACAGTAAGCATGAGTTTCCTTTCGTTTCTCTCTCTCAGATGTGCAGATGTATGTGTGCAACAAAGAAGCCTACGGTTATTTCCCAGTGCCGATGCGTACCCATGCTACCTTACAAGACGAGGCAGACAGCTTCTTGCATACTCAGCTTGAGGTCATGGGTGAGTGTGCATGAAAGACTAATTTATGTCTTTGCTCAGTGGAATCAAATAGATTTATCTGATGTTACTCCAGCTTGTAGTGATCTGCAGATTTAACATTTAACTGGTTTTCCCAAAAACTAGTATGTTTCTCATCTTCTTCCTCCCCCACTGCCGGCAGTGTGTGCACAAACACTATGTCTTTATGTACTATTGTGGCAAAAATGATTATTGTTATGTTTTTACTGACTTTTTTTTAATGTTGGAATGATAATGGAAAGCTGTTCGAATGATAGATACACAACAGCAGGAGAGAAAACTGTGTCCTCGGAAACAATGTCCCATTAAAATTAGGTGTGACTTTATAATTCACTTTTACTTTCACTAACATTATATACCACTGTACATATAGTGCTTTACTCTTTGCACAGCAGTAATTTATACGATACAGATGAGCAAACACAAATTAAAAGGACTGTGAAACCTACACAATTAATAATACTCAAAGTAATAAGAGGAGGAATTTATATACACATCCACCAACCCCTTACTAAATTCTAGTATGAAAACCCCTGTTCCAACGCATTACATATTCTCTTTGTAACCTTCCACTTTTTATCTTTGAAAGTGAAAAATCCTCCATTGGAGCCGTCCAGCTTCCTGCCTCTTCCTCCCAAGCAGCCTAACAAGATGGGCTTTGATGAGGTACACACACTCTCTCTCATACACAAACACACACACACACACACACACACTACCAGACACAACAGCCTCAGCGTGTATGTGAGATGTTACGTTTGTGTGCACCCAGGTGTTTGTGATAAATCTGAAGCGGAGATCTGACCGCCGTGAGCGAATGCTAAGAACTCTGTACGAGCAGGAGATCAGCTGTAAGGTTGTCAGTGCTGTGGATGGCAAGTACGTTTCTCATCTTCATCCTCCCCCACTGCCTGTGTCTTTCTGATTTGTGCCTCTGCAGCGTGTGGTGTAGATTGATGTAGGGAGGCAGGGCTGAGACAAACAAGCAGGTGAAAAGTAGCAGGGTATCACCCTGAACACATAGCTGTAGCTCATACGAGGAAACTCCAGTCTTCATATAGGTTTACCTGTTATTAGATGGTATCATGTTTTACAGTCTTAATTATGTCTTGTCGACACCTGCATGACTTGTTACTATATTTGTATTTTTTTACAACCCGTTTTCACACAAACATCACTTCCATTTACTGTTTTTATTCTTTATTCTATCTCTATTTATTTGTAATCCTCTCTTTCTATCAGAGCTCTAAACAAGTCTGATATAGAGTCTATGGGAATTAAGATGCTGCCGGACTACAAAGACCCTTATCATGGCCGACCTCTCACCAAGGGTGAACTGGGTTGTTTTCTGTCTCATTACAACATCTGGAAAGAGGTGAGATGTTTAGATAGGCCTCGGGCCTTGTGGTCTACCTGCACACGGCAGATAACATTTAATGTTGCACAACACAGTAACTCAGTCTGTGAGGAAACGTAGCTATTTTATTTATTTATGTTTTAATAAATATTTTGTCAAGTAAATTTTTTAGCAAATAGTTCTTTCTAAATAGCAAATGGCACTTTTCACAGGAACTCGGGATCACAAAGGATAAAAGGTTGCTGTCATTACTTCTGTATTAGTAATCATTTCGAAGGAAGGAGATGTTTTTGATACCATTAAAGAATTTAAGAACCTTTTCCATCACAGTCTGAAGATTGAGTCATGGCAACTGGACTTCTTTCTTGGAAGTTGCCATGACTCAATCTTCAGACAACTTTACCTGGATGACTGAGAATCTTCACAGACACTTCACAGGCACGCTAATATCTCAGCAGAACTCCTGTAAATCTGTGTGTGTTTAGATAGTAGACCGTGGTCTGCAGACCTCCCTGATCATCGAGGACGACCTTCGCTTCGAAGTTTTCTTCAAGCGTCGTCTCCAGGCGCTGGTGCAGGAGGTGACGACACACAAGCTGGACTGGGATCTCATGTGAGTGATGCTTCAGTGAACAGGAGGAGGACACGATGTAGTAAACAGAGAGCTTTATCATCCCCTTCAGTGAAATCCATCCATCTGTCACACACTGTATCTCAGATTGTTCAGATGCTGAAAACACTTGTGGAAATGATGCATCTTATCATCCCTCCACCAAGCACTGAGCTCCAGCATTTCCACATTCACAGTGAGTCACCCAGAGCACTGCTGTCATAGTGGAGGTAGAAGGGAGGATGTATTTCAGAAAGTAAAACTCCTTTTGATTTTCTGTGTAAATTGTTGCCTGACAATGAATCATCAGCATTAGAAAGTTATTTAATGAAAAAAGCGGAGATACAAGCATGTGTATGTCAGCAAGGAGGGAAATGGCAAATATTAGCAGTCAGTCTCTAACACTCTTAAGAACATTTTTTATTATTTGAGAAACTATGCTGCACTGTTTTGTTACCATCTGTAACAAATGAGTGTTTTAGTGTGTTATAATTCTGATCTGCATCTTCTCCATAGCAACAGTCACAGAGGCTCACGGATAATGTATTATTTAGAGCCATCCACTGTAAAAAAAACCCTCAGATTAGATAATTAGAGAGATAATTCACAGTAATGATTAGAACATAAACTTATAGCATTGTCACATCATCCAGGGGACTCATAAGTTTCTATGTTAAATACTATTGAGGAGGTTGTTAAAAACTAAACATTTAAATTGGTATTTGCAATAAGAAAAAGAATGAAATGAATGAAAACCTCCATCACACAGTTCTCTTCAAAAGTATTGGAACAGCAAGGCAATTTTCTGTTGTTTTGTGTTTGAGATCAAAAGATGAACACGAAAATACACAATTAAAGTAAAGAGATGGGCCACAAATGTTTAGGGACTGATGAGACCAGGATTAACCTTTACCAAACAAGATGGGAAGGCCAAAGGTCAGGGGGGAAATGACTTAATCAGAGGGAAAAAGTGGAAGTCCAAGTCAATTACATGAACTTAACCCAGCTGAGCGTTTATTTCACCTGCTGAAGAGGAAATTGAAGGGACAAACCTCCCAAAACAAACAATAACTGACTGAAGGAAGCTGCAGTAAAAGCCTGGAAAATCATATCAAAAGAAGAAACCAGCAATTAGGTGATGTCAGTGAGTCACAGGCTTGATGCAGTTAGTGCAAACAAAGGATTTGCAACCAAATATTAAGTTTTATTGATTTTAATTTAAACTTCCAATATTTCTGGTGCAAAATATTTTTTTATTTTAATAAATAATTCTATTGTATATTTTATTAAATCTATCTGGATGTAGACTCTAAATTGGACATATGTGTGTCTCTACATGTCGTGGCTTGGCATGGATTGGTGACCCTGCCTCCAGCACCCCTGATAGAGATATAGATGGATGTATATGTCGGAAAATGGAAGCTGAAGTTCTGAACTCATCTCATAGTTATTTTTTTTATCTTAAATCTAAATGTCAATGTACAGCAAACAAATGAATTGGCCTTGCTGTTATACAGTACTTTGGGGGTAGACTTTCTAAAGGCAGTAATAAGCTTTACTGTTGCAAAATTCTTACAGTTACATTGGACGGAAGCGCATGCAGGTGGACCATCCAGAGAAGTCTTTACCAAACATACACAATCTGGTGGAGGCTGACTACTCTTATTGGACGCTAGGCTACATGTTGTCGTTACAAGGAGCTCAGAAGCTTCTCATGGCTGAGCCTCTGGTCAAGATCCTTCCTGTCGATGAGTTCCTCCCCATCATGTACAACAAACATCCAATGTGAGTGTAGCCCCTCTGCTCTCTTCCTCCTCCCTCTGTTCCTCTTCTATCTGTCTCTTCTCTTTGAATCTGTTCTGTAGCGCTCTTGTTAATCTAATCACATGCTGCTCCTCTCACTCATCAGTTCAGACTACATGGATCACTTTGAACATCGGGACCTGCGTGCGTTTTCTGCTGAGCCTCTTCTGGTGTATCCAACCCATTACACAGGAGACCAAGGCTACATCAGTGACACAGAAACATCGGTGGTCTGGGACAACGAGACAGTCAGAACCGACTGGGACAGAGCCAAGTCGAGGAAAACTCAAGAGCAGGAGAAGCTGAGCTTTGAGGCCGAGAACTCTGATGTGCTGCAGTCTGAACTGGAGAACTGGAGCGCACGGGATGAGCTGTGATGAAGGAGAGAAGAGGCGAGGAGGAGGAGTAGGAGAGAACTCTGTATACAGAGATAAAGAAGAGGGACATAGAACAAAGCTGTGATAGTGGGGGGAAGGAACATATCAGAAAGTGGGAAAAGAAGGTTGAAAGGAAGAGTATTTAACTATTTGATCTTTCTCTGAAGAGAGGAGGTTAGGTGTAGAGTTCACTCTTGAAGAGTCCGTTTGCCACTTTTGTTTTATTTATTGCATCCAACACACACCCCTTGACCACAACCTGGTCCAGCAATAGTACATTTTATTTAAACTTATTTTCACTAAACAAAATAAGTGCTTCTCTTCTAACATGTCTCCGACTGACTTGCATTTCGATTGTCCCGCATAATTTCACATCTCCAAAACATATGTACATGCAAAGCTGTTTTGGGTTTGAAATCAGAGCTTATAAGTATAAAAGTATGATAATATTGCTTTTTGTACTGACTAAAATGCTCTTGAGGAAGAGAACAGTATCTCTAAAATGTTGCTTTTGCTGACGGGTGCTCTGCTCTGTTTTAGTTGTTCCCAAACTGGTATTTGAACTCTGGAAACAAAGCAGCATTTACCTTTTTATAGTAGTCTTCAAGAAGTTAAAATCCAACTTCACGTAACAAGAGTAACTTAGTGTAGACGAAATATAGTTTTTCCACTTTCCTTTCATGTTAATCTTCTTGTTACCCCTGACATTTGTCTTATGACACCTAGTGGATGTGCAAACCACTATCCTGTCTTCTTCTCTGTAAGTGACTGTTGACTCCATGTTGTTTAGTTTATCCCCAAGTAACCAGTGTGTTACTGATTATACATTTTTGGGATTATAACTTGACCCTGCTTTTTTTCACTCATGAATGTATAGATGTCTTCTTATAATTTACCTGTACACTTTGACAACAGCAGTTTGGTTTAGTGTTTCAGTATTTTTTTTTCTCTCACTGCATGTTGCAGTTTTAACCCAAACTTGCAGCTATTGTTACATTCAGTTTGCTGAAGATCAGAAAATCAAATGAACATAGATTTGATTTTTACTTTGTCTGTTATCTGACTGTACAAAGTTTGTCTTTTTTTAACCAAAGAACAATTAAAAACGTTTATAATGAAACGTGTTTTCTTGAGTTTTTTTCACACAATTACTGTACTAGCATGTTTGCTAAATAGCAGGAAACACAATGGGATTGTTGTACATTTGTGGATTTATAGATTTATGATAGTGGGTCTAATTAATTAAAAACTATTGTCTTTAGTAAATTCAGTGGATTTCCATCGATTATTTGCAGAAATGTTTCAGTCCTGTTTTCAGTACAGCAATGGTAGATCAACATTCCCACCCATGAAAACCACACTGCTGGCATGACTAAAAAGCTTTGGCATGTGCTGTGTGTGTGTGTGTGTGTAAGTACTCACGCGTCCACGGTATGTTTATGCTTATTATGTTACACAAGGCCATATGTGCGTTTTTGTGTGCATCCACGTGCGTGGGCAGGCGTCTGTGTGACTCAGACTAATCCTATTAGATCTCTCTCTCCTCACCTCTATATTTACCTCACCCCTCTCTGAGATTAACCAGGTGCTTTCTGCAAGTGCCTCTGCAGATCAATAGCCACTTCTCTGCAGCAGGACCTGCTGGAGTTCACTAGAACAAGGCTCGATTCAGACTATTGACTTCTCAGTTCATTTTCTTGACACTCAAATAACCTTGATAAGACAATGCAAAAGAACCATTATGCTCTAAGTAAAAAAAATAATAAACCTAACATTTGTTAGAAGGGAAGACTCTTAACAACATTTGGTTGTGAAGAGGAAGTTGCAACATGTTAAGAGGCCTCACTTGGTGTCTCCGTGTCTCTTTCTTCTTCTTTGTTTCGTTCTTTCACCTACAGGTCTGTCCTCCCTTTGCAATCCAATTCGTCCTCAATGTTTACCATCCCTTCCTGCTCTTTAACAAGATTGCTAATGTTGATCTGAAGTGTGCACACAAAGACACACACACACACACACACACACACACACAACAAACACACTCAGGAGCAACCTCTACCCCTGAATTACAGCACTGCCACACCTCCAGCTCTATGTAATCTCCCTTAGTATACCCCAGAGTGCAGGGCAAAGAAATTACAGAGAGAAAGCTGAAGAGGCAGTGAAAGGTGTCACTAAAATAACAAACTTCACAGGATTTAAAGGATTAAAAAAAAAAAGTCGAAAAAAAAATACAATGGCTTGAAGGGGAGGAGAAACTCTGGATATATTCCTTTTCTTGTGGGAGTCGTGGAGTTTCAAGGTGAGGTGAATTACTTGTGGTATATTCAGCTGCCATGCACAGCACGTATAAAGATTGATAGCCTAATAAATTAGCAACTAACAAACAAGGCAATGTTGCTAGTATATTAGGTGCGATCGACCATGAGCTTCAAAAAGTGAGGCGGATGATTGTGAAATAACTTTTCCAAATGCAGGATTTAAGCTCTGACCTTACTGAACCTTACAGTAAATCCTCTTTTTTTCAGGTAAGGTCCAATGCTGCTCAATTTCAAACATATTTCTCCTACATCAGCCTTGGAAGTTTCAATCCAGAGTTGCGGTCTCAAATAGATCTGGCACAGCACAGAGCAAAGAGCCAAATCTAATTTGTGAGGTTATCGCTGTCAATTTTCAGCCTGCAGCGACTGCTGCAACAGTGAAATACAGGCTGGGCAAGACAGATAAAGCACATTTCTAAACTGTTAGACCTGAGCTTTATTTCTGCATCTGAAATGTATTTCTTATGTTTTGAGCCATGAGCATACTCTTGAAAAACATCATCTCATAAATAGTTGATTCATGCTGGTCAGCTGCTCCTGGCTGAGCTGCACTGTTGTGTTTATTTGTAGACTATAGACCACAGTAGTTAGTTTGCAGTCCTTTATTAGTCAAACACTGTGACTCATCAAGTCACCGTGCAGCATCAGTTAAATGTAGGTGAAAGATGGTTACATTTGTGACTTTGTTCTAATTAGTTTGAACCGTTTGAATGTTTTTTTCTTTTTACCATGCACAACTCATTACCAACCGAATATGATATAGTCCAGTAGTCCAACTGTTACTGAAGAGTCTCATAATGTGTACGTTTTAGTTTATATTAAAAACCTGTTAATCTTCACCTGTAGATCATTTTAGACACAACCGAACTGAATAGATGTTTTCCCTCAATTAAAAAATATAAGTGCGCCACTGAGGAGAAATATAGGAGAAAAACTTACTGCAGTAAACAGTAGTGGCCATCAGTCATGATACATTCAAAACATTCTTAATATTTCCTTATTTATTTAAGCCTTAAATACTCTGAAAACACATTTTCTTATGTATTTTCATCTTTTCAGTCATGAATAAATCATCCAAAGAGAATAAGATTTGAAAAACAAAAATCCATTATCCTGCTGCTGCAGTGTAATTTCGTTCCTTAATACATATACACAGCTTTATGCAACATCTCATTTTCTTTGTGTTTTTTTTTAATTATTGTGGGAAATGCACAAAATAAAAAAAAGCTCCCAGCACTGAAATGTGTGAGAGTATTTGAGATTAGACATAAACAGTAATTAAGGTGAGTGTAGCACACATACAGTATGTAAACGCATCCGCATTTGACTCCTCTCCACAGTTTCCTGTTCCTGTCTTCCATCATGGTGGATCTGTTCCTAAACCGAGTTCTGGTAGAGAACAATTGGGACCAGGATGAACTCAACACAGAGCGTGAGATCATCGGGATCCTTGAAAACCGTATCCTGATGCTCTTCTTCGCATCTGCTGAGTGTGAAAAGTGCCAGGACTTTGTGCCTGTTCTGAATGACTTTTTTAAGAGACTGAAAGATCCGGCGTACATTGAATACCCCAAACTGCTCGCACTCATCTACATCAGGTCTCTATCTTTCTGCTTCTTTTTCTCTTCAATGCAGAGATGGATATGAGTGTATAAAGTCACATTCATGCAGTTTTATAACTCACAAGATTTCTATTTCCATGCTCTCTCTGCAGCTTGGACCAATCAGAGGAGCAGCAAGGAAGGTTTCTCAAAGAGCTGCACAAAAAGGTTCTGTTTTTGGGCTTTGAGGATCCATACAGGAAGTAGGTGGATGAAGGGAGAGAGAAGTTTTTGACAATTATAGCAACATGAATAGTCAGGTCTATGGTAAAAACAAATAAGGGCTTTTCTAGCTACTTTTGTGTTCATTTTTCGACCCATACAATGTGTGTGTTTTTCTGTTTTTCAGGGAATTGCAAACCATGTTTAAAGTAGAGGCTGTTCCAACAGTGTTGGTCCTTCGTCCTGACGGCTCTGTCCTCTCTCCAAATGCCGTGCAGGACATCTGTCGTTTTGGTTCGGAGTGTTTCCAGAACTGGCAGGAATCAGCAGAGCTCGTTGAGAGAAGCTTCATGCTTAACGAGGAGTTTGATAACCTAAACCTGCGTAGTGCCACTGACCCTGTGAGGAGACTCAAGTACAAGACAGAGGACGACAAGAGGAGAAAGAGATGGTGGAAGTTATGGGGTAAAGGCAAAGCTGAAAATGAAGAGGACGAAGAGGAAGATGGAGCACTGGATAAGAAGAGAAAGGAGGGAGATAAAGGGACGTGGAGGAGAAGATGAACAGAAAAAAAATATAAAAGGCTAATCCTTTTGTGTTTTGTAAATACTAAATTCTTGATGGCTGATAAAACAGCCTCTTCACAGGCTCTCATTTTCTCTGACTTCAATGGCATGTACAGTGGAAAAAAGCTGCTTTGTTGTGTTGCATGACAGACATATGGTAGCATCTCTGCACGGATCACACAAAACTTAGAAAGAAAATAAATATTATTGAGCTGGTCTATTATAAGAAATGTGCTACTATTACCATTACTACTATTATATTCTCTGTTATCTATCTGTTATTATGACCCAGTCTAGTATCATCACTTTATGAACTAGTGAGATTATTTCAACAAATGTCACAGTTCAAACACAGAAACACACGTCTCAGTTCATCTCCGTCTGTATTGCTACCGAGCTCCAGGACCCTAATTTAAATCACCACAAATCAACCATTTAACAGTGGATCAAATGATTGCCTGTAGTGAGAAAGTAGTTGCTGTGCAATCTTTGAGCCTATTGTTCTAGTGTTGTAGAAAATTCTATACATTTCAGAAAACACTACTGAAGACTGGACTTTAACTTCATATTAAACTTTATTTCTGAATACGAAAAGGAATACAAATTGTAGATGCAGCGGGAAGGTTTCCTCAGGAGCTAGACACCAAAATCAGTTTAATGTCTGTAATTAGGTAACTGTTCACTTGCACTTGGTCATAACGTGATGTGGCTGTATGTCAGAATTTGTGTTTCTGTGTTTTACTCCCCCAAGTGGCTAAAAAATGTAATTATTGCAGCTTTAAATTAAATTTTAGGGCTGGCGCCTGCTGATGTTTTATAAATTAATGAAACATTATGTCAAGCACTGCGTTGTTGTTAATATAATAATATTACTATATAATTATTTGTTAGCATTTTACTGCACGTGTTTATTCATTATGAAATGTCCTTTGAGTTTTTTATTTTGCTAAATAGTTAAATATAAGTTGAATTGATCTTTTAAAATCTATAAATTCTCTATACTGTTAACACAAACTGCGTCTGTATGTAACTGCTGGGTGTGTTTCACGGTCATATTTCACTGTTTCCCGTCGGATTAAACAAACTATCACTTCACAGATATTTCCTGTGTCTCAGCACCTGCATTACTTATAATCACTTTGTTAAGGTCACTTTTTAAAGCATGTCTCTTATTCTGTAATTTGTATGGTTTCCATTCACACACAGTACTACGTGTTCCCTTAGTCACTACTATCATACACACACTATGACACTTCATGTCTCTTGTCCCTCTGTCACCTTGTCTTTCAATCCCTCCCTCCTAGACAGACGAGGGGGGGGGGGTGGAGTGCAGACACACAAAGGAAGAGGGAGGGAACAGTTACTGGCATCAAGGTGAAGGAGACGCACGCAATGAGTAAACGTGATCCAAACTGACAGGTTGGGAGCTGATTCAAGTACGACCCAGGAAGGGTTGAAGAGAAAAAAAAAAACACGATATTTTGAAGGCTGTTTTCGTTTTGGATTTGCTGCCTCAAGAGAAGATAATATTTGTTAGAGGTAAGCAACTGTGAGGATTATCCGATTTAACAGCAAGCAAGATTATATATGATTAATAGATATGTGTGTAAGCATGGCTGTGTGGAAACACAGTTCATTTTACTGGGCAGAGTCATCAAATGTTACAGGACACAACATCCACGTTTTACAAATGTCAACACATTTTAGAATATTCTCATATACAATATGTTGTGGTTGTTAGTCTGTGCTTTCTTGACGTTTGGCAATGATATTCATGCATATAAAGACCCTCACAACAATCCCTTTGCTATGTTGTGAGTTTCATTAAATATTTTCCTGTTAAACAAATGCATATAAATAGTTTTCTCCATCTCTCCCTGTAGCTTCCTCGGTTGTCATCATAATGGACTTGTTCATCGATCGGGTTCTGGTGAAGAACAACAAGGACCAAGATGAGCTGGACACAGAACGTGAGATTGTCATGCGCCTGCAGAATCGCATCATGATGCTTTTCTTTGCATCTGCTGCGTGTGAGAGCTGCCAGCAGTTTGCTCCCACGCTCAAGGACTTTTTTAAACAGCTGACAAATGAATTCTATGTGGATCGCTCTGCTCAGCTCATTCTCTTGTACATTAGGTACAGTACAACACACATACACCTTTAGTATTACACAGTAAATTACACACACTCCTACAGTATCACGCCTGTTGGCAGCTGGAATTGTCATTTCTTAACCTCAAAATTGGATCCAGTCAGCTGCATGTCTCACCACATTTGCAACCCAACCTAAAAGCCAAGCGCAGGTTTATGTCTGCATATGTGGAAATTATAAGGATGTGTAAAATGTCCTCAGATTGTATGCTTCTGTTTCTCAGTCATAGCCAGCCAAGTATTCCTATTTCTGTGAGAATCAAACACGCTAATAAATACAGTATTACACAAACAGCGAGATGTGAATGTATTTCCTGCACTGTCCATCACCTATCAAAGTGATGTTACTTTTCCTTCATCCATCAGTTTGGATCAGTCAGAGGAGCAGCAAGAAAGTTTCCTCAAAGAGCTGCCTAAGAAATGCCTGTTCCTGGCCTATGAGGACCCCTACAGGAGGTGTGAGGGAGCTGTGTGCACAACCTGCTGGTGGATGATTGCAATGCAAATATGTTCAGCTGCACAAATCCAGTAGCCCTATGCCAGTGTGTGTGTGTGTGTGTTCACAGAGAGCTGGAGGCCATGTTCAATGTGGAGGAGCTGCCCACAGTGGTGGTGCTGCGACCAGACTGCTCCATACTCATCCCTAATGCAGTGGAGGAGATACTCCGCCTCGGCCCGGACTGCTACCGCAACTGGCAGGAAGCAGCCGAGCTCATCGACAGGAACTTCATGATCAGCGAGGACGTTCAGGATAAGTCCATGTGTTGCTTCAGTGACCCCGTGAGAAGACTGAAGTACAAGGTGGATGACGAGAAGAAGAAAAAGAGCAGGGGGTGGGGAGGAGGTGGAGAAGATGCAGAGGTGGATGGAGGAGGAAAAGAAGAAGGAGGAGTGTCACCATGGTGATAGAACAAGAGATTGTGGATAACTTGAAATGTTGCCATGATTAGTATTTAAAGCTTTGTACCGGTGCAGCCAGCGTAACACAGTTTAGTTTACACTGACTAATGTCAGAAAACCCAGATGAAGTAAAACATCAATTCTATTATTACTGGCTTTGCTAACAGATGTGGTCTCGTTGCAAACAGTGCTTCAGAGTAAGTGCGCACATGCCAGCAACCAATAAAAAGAAATGTAAAACACTATATAAAGGAACACTGAGTGCTGCTAACCAACACTGACCTCCGCTCAGAATTGGCTGTCTTTAATGTCTTTGAACGCTGCCAAGCAAACAGCCAGGCCAAGATTAGGTCTCAGCCAAGTCTTACCATTATGGCTTGTTTTATTTTTATTTCAGAGATTATACCAACCATTTTTCCATTTTCAGTGACACAGCTCTGTAATGCAGATTTTTTTTTCTTTTCCCAAATGATAATTTGTCAGTCAAAACACACCATGCATAATCCAAAATCAACGAATTATACAACGTCGTTAAAATAGTTATGTTAGTGACTGTTGTGCCTTGAGTGTTTATGAAGTATAAACTTTACAGGCTACACAAGAAGCAATCAGAGCTATTCAAAGGGATTGAATTGAAATTATGGAGAAACTGGCTTTTCTCCATAATCAGTGATTTCCTTTGACTCATCGTCTTCTGCACTGAAGACTGTGTCTAGCCTTTACTCACATCCTTGTACATGTAAACTGCAGTGATTATGTTTCATGTCAGGATCATCGTTTGCAACAGTCTCTGACTAGAGGAAGATGAGAGGTTTTCTTTCTTCCTCAATCCTCTGAATGACCTGAGCCTTAACTAGAGCACATAGGCTCCGATTGCTCCTAAGATGCAAATACGCAAAGTGATGAAGTGCTTTTTGGCATTGTAGGAATAATGACAGTAATACCAGGAGCAAATGGGGCAAAATGCATCTGCAGAGAGGAATGATGCAACCACAATGCCATCAGGTGTCATCAAGGTGTGACTAGATGATTGGTCGTTTTGATAAATGGCAGTGACATAATGATTTATGTCAAAGCATCCAGTGTTAAAGCCACACTGACGAGCAGGACACATTCTCTCCCCAACAAACTCCTCCGGAGGTTAATGGAAACATGTGCAGATGCATGTGCTTGCTGGATGCGCACTGTGCGACAGGCTATGCATCAAACACAATAGCTCCCCTTCTTCATACTCTTGTCACAGAAGAAAGGCTCGTGTTAGAGCTCAGCCGGAGTTGGTCAGCGCGGCCTAAATAAACATGAACCGCTGTTTATTTCACATTCCTTCTCTTATGCCCACACAGCAGCTTACTGTTGCTCACTCAGACAAACCTCGACAATATAGTCGAAGCCCCCTCCCGTCTCTGCACACGTACACACACACACACACGTGCGCACACACAGGCACACACACACACGTGCGCACACACAGGCACACACGCTCTGCGCGCTCTCGAGTGCAGAACGCGCAACAAGCGGACCAGCGGACGGAGAGAGAGAGAGAGAGAGAGAGAGAGAGAGAGAGAGAGAGAGAGAGCGCCACAAGAAGAAGAAGATAGAAGGACGGATGCAAGGCGAGGCCAGGAGCGGAAAATCGTCTCTCTCCTGATTGTCCAGCTGTTGATTTTTATTTTTTTTTTAATCTCAGTGTTATTTTGTAACGAGATACCTGCCTTATTAAAGACGCCACATATATTCCTGTATCCGTCCGGATGTGCTGCTGCGTCTCATCACGATTCTTCAAGGATATGTATTGTTATCACATCGACGTTATTTTCCATTAAATGCAAGGATGTAATTGAACGATGTCGGAACCATATGATCAACAATGACATTTGCGCTTGACGAGCTGAAGAAATCGACGAAGTCGAACAGAGCAGCCTGGGTTTGTGCTTTAATTTGCGCCTAATTATTGTTTTTTCGTGCGATCGTGAATTTTCCTCCCCTCATCCATCGGAGCTATAAGGCCTATAGCCCGCATCATCTCTGGGCATGAAACCCGTGGGAATTATGATACCAACGTGACGCACAGTCACAGAGCACAGCGGGAAAGACATCGAGCCTCGACAGGACGGAGGGAGGGTGTGAGGTCCAGCAGAGCCCTACACAGTGCACTGACCACAGGAGGACGCCCAGTTGTTGTTGGACATTTCGCGCCAATGACTGCCATATAGTTCAGCAGGTATCGCCCACCACAATTTTCCCCATTGAATATTTTAACCGTACATGCACCGGGAAGAGCGAAGTGATAGAAAGAGAGGAGAGTACAGTGGGTGAGGGCGCGGAGAGACGGGATGCGGGAGACGCAGTGAGCGAGGTGGAGGAGGAGGGAAACCGGGGGATTGACGGTAAGATATGGATATAGGCTATGAGGATGCACCCCGCCCCTCCTCTCTCTCTCTCTCTCTCTCTTTCTCTGTATCACTTTCTCAATCGTTTTTCACGCGCACAGGCGCACATACATGATCAATGCGTGAGAAGACAGCAGAGGTGTCCTGCTCCTTGGCTGCTGCTGCTGTCAAGTGCCATTTGATCACTGAGGGACAGGGAACTGATGTGCTGCTGTGCTGGGCCTCACGCTGCTGGCTGCCATTAAAGCTGGGTCAGTAGTGGAACAGTGTGAGGCATGAGTGTTGTGAAATATTCATGGCAGGGAGAAAGTGGCATAATCAAGGTGTCCCACACCAGCCCAGCAGACTCAGGGTCTGTCTGTTGGGCTGGATTATGTTCATTATCACATGCCTTCATTGCAGTGTCTGTGGTGTGCTGCAGTGAAAAGTGGTGTAAACATGCACACACACACACAAAGGACTTTAAATGCAGGGTTTGGTTTGAATGTTTGGTGCTTTGGTTTGCTGATTCACCACAGACGGGAACATGAGGAGAAAAGAGACAGAGAGAAGAATACAGCACAGCCTGAGTGAGAGTCCGTTATCAATTTTTCAGAGAGGGGAAGAGAAGACTGGGTCAGTAGAGGAGGCCAAGCAGGGAGGCAGGAGTGACTGTGAGGAAGAGAGACATGCAGAGGAGAGAGGAGATGAAGAGAAGGAGGAGGAAAGAGGGATGAGATGAGGAAAGCAGCTCAGTGGCTGACAGAACTCCTGCTCCTCTGTCAGGTTGAATTTCTGATTTATCTGTAACCGAGTGTGTCTGGATGTGACGGTATTGTTTGTGTAGTATTATGTAATGTATGTGTCATATTATCTGACAGAGGATTTTGTATGTGAGATAAAGATGTTGATTGATTCGAACTGACTTATATCGAAATATTTCTGAACACATTTAAATACAGTGACTCACCTCATTGTTGTGTGTGTGTGTGTGTGTGTGTGTGGCCACACTGTGCGCGTTAGAAGGAAAAGAGAAAACAAAGGTAACGAGGTTTGTAGGGATCATTTACATCAACCTCTGAGGAGAAAAAGGCAGAGTGATTTGCTTAAGCCACTCAGACGCACACATGCACGCACACACAGACAATTTGGATGGATTTTGTGTCATTTGACTTGTAAAACGCATCATATTTTTCTCTTTTCTGTTCGGACCACCTCAAACAGGTTTCTATCATGTCCCTCTGCATCAGTCACAGGCACTGAGTCAGTCGGCTTGCTTCGGCTGGGAGCGTTTATGCAGGCCTGTGCGGAGCTGGGAGCAGATGTATCCGTGTAATCCCAATATCATGATATGAGGCTAGACATCAGCTGGGATTTTATTTAATGGTATAGGGATGTGCTTATTAATTACTCTCAGTAATGATTCATCTCCAAATTATTATCATGATTAACTGAGTATTAAATGAAACTGAAAAAGAATGATACATCATTGCTGGTGTGATTATCTCATAAACTATATCAACATATACAGTATCTAGTATATGTCTGTGTGTGTGTGTCTATGTGATTAGATATAAATGTTATATTTCATTATATTGTCCAGTGGCATGAGGCTGGGTCATGTAATTATAAAATGCCACAAACCAACACATGACGGAAATATTATATTTTTTATGTGTGTAAGTCGGTTAAGCAATTATAATACTGTGGTACACTTGAAAATCTACAGTGCAAGTTTTCACCTTTTGTTTTCATTTACAACATTGAATCATGGTTGATGGCTTTTTTGGACAGAAATTCACAAAAAAATACCATTTTGTGTCATTTCATGTTTCACGTCTACTGGAGACTGAAGCTAATATTAACAAAATGACAAAGTGTTACTGGAATTATGAACTAATATTGTCAAACTTCTCTCTTCTTGCAAACATCAGTGACTGGACGCACTTGGCTCTGCTGTCACACCGCAGCTAACGATTGTCAAGAGTCTTTGTAGCCGTGACATTTTGTTACACCTCAGGATCATAGTCCTGTTCTGTGTGAAGGAGTTTCTCTGGATGACATGTTGAAACAGCTCATATCGTAGTAGCAGGTCATGCTGACACACAATCCATATCTAGTACAAAGGAGCAGGACATACAGTACAACAGACAGTAGCAGGAACCATCTCAGTGTTTGTTCAGAATTCATGTGGCGCACAATATTCAAGCCTTGCTGAGTGGAGGGATAAAAAAAACAAACAAAACTGGGGATTTCATCAAGTGTACTATGCATAGATTAACTTAGAATAAATGTTTCCACTTACATGAACGTTAACGCCAGTTAAAAGGTGAATTTCTTTCATGTCGTACTTAAGATGTAAGATGATGCAGTCATTTAAAATGCTGTACGTACACAAAGTAATGAATTAACCTCCTCAGCCTCACTGGTCATTAAAATCAAGCCCACACGTCCACTGTGTAAACCCTCAAACTCTCCATCATACAGCAGCACCACACCAGCACTGAAACTGTAGGTGTGACATGTATTAAACAAGAATTCATGATAAATTCATCACGAGACAGTTCCTGTGCCTCCACATACTGAAATTTACATTTTCCGGGAAAAATCTATTTGACCTTTAATGCAGCGATTCCCCGCTGTTTTATTATGAAAATGAAGAATAGTGTGCAGCGAGGGTTAATCACAGTAACACAGTGCGCTATTTTAAAAGGATGAATCATATTTTTTTAATCTGTTTTCCAGTAATGTAATACTCATGTGCCCATATGTACAGTTTATACAGCACATATGTTGCTCTTGTACAATTACAGTGACAAATAACTCTACGCTTTCTCGTTGGTGCATTAGTATTGTTCTTAGTTTTGTCACCTTCCCTGCATGTGTATGATCAACTATCGTTCCTTATACTGCGATCAGGTAAAAACAAAGCTGTGATAAATGAGCAAATACACTCTTAACAACCTGGAGATTCTCAGACACTAAGAAAGTGCTTACGGGGCACTAAGAAGTGGTATGTGTGCTGAGGGCAGGACTACACTCTTGATAAATATCTGAGGAAACCTATCAATGTTTAATCAACCTTCCTGCAGTTTTTAGAAGAGACTCAGTTCTTTAGGTGAAAGAAAATCCAATAACTTCTTTCATAAAATATTCTCACAAATGATTTCTCTGCCACATTTACAAGTGTAAAAAATATGGAAAGGCAGAAAGGGTTAGTATTACGGATAATTATAAAGATATTTGTGTGTATCTATTATGCATATAATACACATTCACGTATTGTTGTTTATATGCTTATAAATCCTAATGCTCTCATGAGTATCTACCATGCAGTGCAGCTCCTATAATGCTCTGAACTTGGCTGCGAGCTTGGCCTGTGTTTTCTGCATGCAACAAGCGAATGATTGACAGGGGCCGACACCTTCATTCCCCAGAGTCACGCATTGACCAGACAAACACACAGACTCTAAAACCCTGTAAGTGGCTTTGACTGCAGCATGTAGGCCTCAACCCTGTGGGAAATGTAGAGGTCAATGGTTCTGAAACAGGCTCTCAGTCAAAGAGGGCACTGTAGTGCATTTTAAAATCCTTTCTTAATCCTTAAATATTATCATTAGCGGCAACAATTTTTTTTGTCACTAATGTTGTTATTAAAAAGATATATCAGCCAATAAAGCTTTTGCTGTGCTGTCAGAAGTCTAATCTCTCTCCCTCTCTCTCATCTCTTGATTGCGCTCTCTTTCCATCACACACACACACACACACACACACACACACACACACACACACACACACACACACACACACACACACACA
>JAUYWH010000001.1:17460031-17511394 GCA_034779795.1 Ctenopoma multispine
ATAGATAGATAGATAGATAGATAGATAGATAGATAGATAGATAGATAGATAGATAGATAGATAGATAGATAGACTACACTCTTTCTCTTTTTTTTCAGGCGGTAGTTCAGACAGTTGATAACCTGTTGCGTCCTGAGGCTCTGGTGTCCTGGGATGATATGAGCAGCGTTGACCGGTCACGTTCAGCGTCACTGCTGTTGGATGCAGTCGAAAAAGGAGCATTTCTATTGGCTAACAATCTCTATGAAGGCCGTTTCAGTGACAGAGCACCAAATGTTGGTAAGCGCTTTGTCAGTTTCTTAGTCTGCATATAGCTGACTCTGTATATTGTAGAAATTACCAACTCAGACCTGTTCCTGTTTTTGCACAGATCTGGAGGTGTATGTACTAAATACAGAGGCAGACATACAGGACCTGACGTTCCCTCACTCCTACGACAGCGACAGCATCTTACAGATATCAGCACTGGCTCTGCAACAGTACAGCAACAATGGTTTGTGGCAGACAATGAAATAAATCAACTCTTTGTAAATCTAAAACTTTACACAGCATATACAGTAGTTAATGAGCAGTGACTAGGACCAGTAACAGATTATGGATGAAGTACTTCTTTTTGTCTCTGTTTCAATATTCCAAACATAATCAAATCGGACATAACTGTCTAAACATCTCCTCTTGAATGTAGAAAGTGTTGCGCCCCTCTTCACTATGTCTCTCTGTGGTTTCCTCTGCAGGCCAGGTGAAGTTAGTCCTCTCCCTCTATAAGAACTTAGGCTCCTTCTTGACCACCCAGAACTCAACTCTTAGGCTTGGGCTTGGTCTGGGCCAGGGCTCAGAGTTCAGTCAGAACCTGGTGGTCAACTCTCACGTCATCTCTGCCTCTGTGCACAGAGGATCCAACAGAGTGTATCTCTCAGAGCCAGTGATCTTCACGCTCAGACACCTGCAGGTCTGGCAGCTTGTTTAACTCAGAATAAATAAGCAGATTCCTAACACTGTGCATAATCTGGTCACTGAGTATGCTTTGAAGGCACTAATATGTCTTTTGGTGCGTATTTAACTTCCACAGCTGAAGAACCACTTTGGCCCCAACTGCTCTTTCTGGAACACATCAGGGGTCTCTGGGAGCGGCAGGTGGTCTACACAGGGCTGCCGCCTGTTACACACCAACAACACACACACTACCTGCGCCTGCAACCACCTGTCCAGCTATGCTGTCCTCATGACTTCCCAGAAACATGCTGTAAGTGACACACACCACAGCATGGTCAGCAGCGTTTCACTCATGACTTTTTTCTGTCCATTTTGCATTTTGTTGTAGCTTGTCTTAATAGCAAGAGTTTCACAGGGATGTGTTACCCTTTATTAGTGATTTAGTTTTTTTGGCCAGTTGCCAGACTGTGTACACCAAGCTCCATCCTCTATCACTGACTCCACCCTCGTGCACCCATTTGCTGTGGCACAGTGGGACTTCACAGCCATGGTGCGCTCTAAACTGCTGTTTAAAAATTAAGTGCAGAGTGGGTGATAATTGTGGGTTGGAGCTGTGAGGGAGAGTGAGACAGATAAATGCTGCAGGATATTTTGTGCTGCCCTGAAATCAAATTGTGTTTCTCTGTAAAATGTACCATTTGTTGGGTGTGATCTTATTCATTTGAATAGATGTTATATAACACATAAGGACACATAAGGTATCAGACAGACACACAAGCCACCGTACGCATGTTCCTTCATTCATATATTCAGTCTTTATGATGAGATGAAACTTTGTCTTGTTTCTCTCTGTCAGCCCGGGGGAGGTGTAGAAGAGCTTCGTGTCTATGTGGTTTTCTGGGTTGGAATCTCTGCAGCACTGGTGTGTTTGGCCATCTGCCTTACCACCCTGTGCTGCCAGGGGGCACCATGGCACACAGACCACAGCACCATCCACCTCAACCTGTGGGCCAACCTGCTCATCACTGAACTGTTCTTCCTTCTTGGTGCCAACAAGACTCAGTACACAGTGAGTGCTTAGATACTGTAGATTAGATAGAGTAGTCAAGTTGGACAACACTAACAATATATATATACAATACATATACAAGGAAGATACTGTGAATCACACAGTATGTAGTATTGTTTGTAGCATTAAGTATTGTATAAATATGAGCAATTTCAGTGACAGTCACAGTTTTTATTCTTACTTACCTTCCCATGATTTTAAAGTGAGTTAAGGTAAGGTAACACTTTACTTAACCCCCAATGGGGAATAAAACTTACAGCAAAAGTCAAATCAAAAACATCAGAACAGAATAAATCTAGAGTATGGTACAAAATACAGAATCAAGCAATAATTGAAGTACAAATAATGAAACAAATGACAATAAATCAGACAGAGCAGTCTACAATTTCCCTAGTCACTTGAGTCTGTCAAATTACAGCAGAAACAAATGACCTACAGCAGCGTTCCACCACACGCCGTGGGTGGAGCCCCTTTTTATTTGCTGATTTTATTTATTCTATCTTTATCCACATTTCCAGGTAGTGTGCTCCATCATTGCTGGCCTGCTGCACTTCTCACTGCTCTCGGTGTTTTGCTGGTTGTGTCTGGAGGGGGTGGAGCTGTACCTGTTGCAAAGGGAGATATTTGAGGGACGTAACTCCAGGAGGAAGTATTTCTACCTGTGTGGCTACTCTATTCCTGGGCTGGTAGTGGCCGTGTCTGCAGCCATCGATTTCCGTGGCTATGGTGCAAAAACTGCGTAAGTTGTCTGTTTTTGAATGGGGACAGATTCCAAACGTCTGTAAACTGCTATGACTGACCTTGTTATTTTGGAGGTTCATATTTTCCTTTGGTTTGTTTGCGTGTTTCTGTGTGTGTAGATGCTGGCTACGCACAGACAATTACTTTATCTGGAGTTTCCTTGGACCTGTTGCTGTGATCATAACGGTGAGTCCATGTTCGCATGCTTTTTCATATTTCTCTTATTTAAGCATCATCATGTCTAATGATTATTAATGAATGAATGAAATAAAATAAAAAATAATTTTGCCTTTTGGCCTCAGTTGAACCTGGTTGTCTTGGTGATGACCTTACATAAAATGCACAGCACTGCTGCTTTGAAGCCAGACTCCAGCCGCCACGACAACCTGAGGTTAGTAAAGTGTGTCACGCCATATCTGTTGTTGGTGACGTTGTGTTTCTGTAACTTTTGCCCCATTTGCACATCCTGCAATTTGAAAAACATGGTAAAGAGTTTGTGAGTTTATAAACTGCAAAGTGACTTGGGTAGATATAAAACAAACTCTTGTTTTCACTGACATCCTGTTGCATCTCTGATTTTTATATTTATTGATATTTAATATTTTTAAATACAGTGCTGTGTAGTATCCCAAAACCTGATTAACACAAGAGTAATGAAGTGTGTATGAAGAAACTACTCACTGTTGAGAATAGCAGTTAATTAAAATACTTTCTTTCTTATCCTGACTCAGACTGGGAGCTGAAGTAAATGACATGTAATATAGTCTCTCTGTCTTGGTAAAGCTACAGCATTTACTTAGTTCAGCAGCATTTTAAAAATGTTCTTGAGCAGTGCCATACGGCTATATACGGCAGGATACAGATTCTGCTTAGTATTGAGTAAGAAAAGGTCAAACCTTAGCAATGCCACCTAAGTGAAACAAGGAAACAATAACTGCAAAAAGGACAAAAGCAGAGAAAGTGTGTGTGTGTTACTAATGTCCATGAAGTTTAAAAAAATTTTGCACACTCAGACTGTGTCAGAATCATATTTTATTCTCTTTGGCTTCTATTTTAAACACAGGAGAGCTTGCAGCTGGGGAGGAGGGAGAAGGAGGGGCTGTCTTTTTGTCTGTGGTTTAGCTGAATTAGAATCTTTTAGATTTTAAGCACAGGAGAGCTGATGGATATAATTAAGAGAACTCTCTCAGGTAAATTAACTTTTGTTCATCGTTTGACCTTATTCTCTGGCATCTCCAGAGCGTGGGCGGTGGGCTCCCTGACGCTGCTGTTCCTGCAGAGCATCACTTGGTCCTCAGGCCTGATGTTCCTCTCTGCTCCAACTTTCCTCCTGGCTTGCCTCTTTTCCTCCCTCAACACTGTCCAGGGCCTCCTCATCACCATACTGCACTGTAGCCTTGCCAGGAAGGTATGTGACATAGGTACTGTATTGGCAAGTGTCTGTCAATATTCAGGACTAAACTAATATGTTGCATGTTTAAATATCGTGTGTAGGGGCAAAAGGACTATGGCCGATGCCTGCGTCTATCGCAGTGCTGTGCAACTTCCTCCTCCAGCTCTCCAGACTCTGTGAAGGGTTCTGCACTGCGGTCGAACAGTCGCTACACCAGCAGCCAGAGCCGGAGAGCAACAGCTAACAGACAGGTACAGTGCTGTAAAAAACTATTTTGCATATTTACACAAAGGTCACCTGAGAAAGTACAAAACGCTGTTTTTAAATGAAGATTTTATTTAATATGGGAAAAAAAGGTGTTCAAACCTGTTTCGACAACCACCTCCCCCCAGTGCCTAATCATGAATGAAATGTGATTGACAACATTTTTCTGAAAACTGATGTACATTTCACTTGCCACACCCAGGCCTGATTTCTGCCAGCCTTTTTGAATCAAGAAATCACTGAAATAGAAGCTGTCGGACAAAATGAAGCTAAAAGATCTCAAAAAGCATGTGCTTTTGATCTAAAGAAATTCAGCAACAGATGAAAAACAAAGCAATTGTCGTGTATCAGTGTGGGAAGAGTTACAAATCCTTTTCTAAGACTTTAGGACTCCAGTAAACCATGGTGAGAGCCATTATCCACAAAAACCTGGAATAGTGGTGACTCATCCCAGGAGCGGCTGGCCAACCTAGATTACTCCAAGAGCTCAACAACGACTCATCCAGGACGTCTTAAAAGAATTTAAACTAACATCTAAAGAACTGCTCGGTTTAACAATAAGAAACAGACTGGACAAAAATGGCATCCATGGGAGAGGTCCAAGGTGAAAGCCACTGCTGGGCAAAAAGAACACAAAGGCTTGACAACTTGATTATCCCCCAGACTTTTGGGCAATTCTGTGGATGTATGCCACGTTACACTGTGCCTCTCTCTGTCTTGTTCTTTGCCTCTCCCTGTCCGTCAGACTTGACCTTGTGTTGAATATTTCTGTTCCAGAGTCGTATCAGGAGAATGTGGAACGACACTGTTCGCAGACAGACCGAATCGTCTTTCATCGCAGCAGATGTTAACAACACTCCTACCCTCAACCGAGGTGAAGATCATTTCGATTTGTCTTTTAAAACTTAGTTTGTGTATAACGAATATGATATTTATGTTCTCCCTCTCTTCCTCTCCATCCTCAGCTACTTTGGGGAATCATTTCCTTACTAATCCAGTGTTGCAGACTCATGCTGGAGCCTCACCTTATGACACGATCCTGGCCCAGGGCTACAACCAACCTTTTACATCCACAGGTAGATCTCATTATCGCATTATGTGATTCCTCTTTTGTATGTGTGTCTACCTCTTCTCTACACAAGCTATTGTGCTTAAGCTTGAATCTGTGGCTGTTTGTGTGCATACACGGTTCCTTTCATAACTCTGATAGGATTCTTATCTCATTACTATCGATACCCCTTAACTTAAAAAAAGGTTGTTAGCTTAAATCCAGCTAATATTTTTATGTAACATAGCAGTTTCAACGTAACTATTGTGCACTGAGCAGGGAACCTTAACTTGAAAATGCTCCCTCAGAAACAAACTATGTGACGGTGAATTAGACAAAAATACACAAATAAATCATGTAATATCAGGATCTGGCTCCACTGCCTGTACGTTGGATAGTACAGGTTGTCATGTTTCTGTTTCTGTACAGAATGAATGAATTAGACGTTGAAATGTTTGTGTTGTTTGTATTTTTTGAGTTTCAGTTGTTGTTGTTGTTTGTCTTTTAAATGTTTTTGACACTTTCCTTCTCTGTCTCTCTGTCTCAACGTGGACCAGTAGGAACCTTCAGAAACAAGCAGAGTATGAGCTCTTTCTTATTGTGCTCACTTAAATCATTGAGTGCCACTTCCTCCTCAGACACTACGGTTCAGTTCATAGATTATCGTTGAAATAATTCCACTCTGAAAAGTCTCATAGACCATGAAAGCATAATATACATCTCCTCCATATGGCCACATACCAAACATTCTGTCAGAGAGCATTAAAAATACCCAAATCTCCCTGGTAAAGCTACACTATCAGTAGGCACAGGAACACTTAACCCTCCTCATTCATTCACATATTCATTCATTCATCTCTTCATGTAAATCATTTGTGGTATCTCTATCTTTCTGTAATCTGTATCCTCCTGTTTCTCTGAACAGAGGGTGGTGTGTCCCAGAGCCAGGAGTCTTGTGGGTTGGACAGTGTGTGTCTCAATGGAGGCTACACGCCCAGCACCTTCACTCTGCACGGTCTGGGGACCACACCGGGGTCCCGAGCTGGAGTGGTGGGCAGCACTGACCTTTTGAGAGAGGGAGGAGCTGGGATAGGAGACGACATCTCTCCAGCCCTGCTCACCCCCCACAGTGCCACAGATCTGAGCAGCGGTGCTGGAATGCGTCGCAACTTGTCTGACGCAGCCGCGCTGGAGAAGATGATCATCTCAGAGCTCGTGCAGAACAACCTGAGGCCCTCGGCCCCCATGCCTGTGCCTCCTGAGCGTTATGGAAGCCTAGCGAGGCCACATCACCACGATAGGGCCGCTCTCGCTCACACTGCCACTTTAACACGACATGCACAACCACCCCAAGAGGGCTGGGCTGCCAAAGTTCAGCCAAATGCACGCCATAATGCCCAAGAGGGCTGGGCGCATACAAGGCACCACACACAAGACACTGAAACCCGTGGACAGGATCACGCCACAACACCATGTTTACAAGATGGCTGGTCACACTCACGTGTTGCTGGAGATTCTGAGTCTCGTGATCTGCTTAAAGATGGGGACAGATCACAGCTGCAAGGAACTCTGGGTCGCCGTGGGCTGCAGGACAGGCAACAAGCATGCCCACCTGATGTTCAGGCTCGGCCCTACTCCACCCTCAGCCGCACTCCGGGTACTCTGTCCCGCCACCGCAGCACAGTGGAGTCAAGTCAAGGGACAGAGAGAGACAGAGAGAGGGACCGGGATCGTTACCGCGACAGACCCCTTCCACCTCCTCCTCCCCCTCCCCCCCAAGAGTCTGAGCCCCTGTACAAGGCTCTGGAGGAGCCACTATTGATGAAGCAGAGGGAGGGCAGCGTAGAGGCATGGAAAGGCAACCAGGACAGAGAAAAGGACGAGACATTTCTCTTAAAAAGAGATGGGATTATGGAAGATTGGAGGGGAGGAGCAAGAAATGAGTCTTTTACCTCTCAGAAGAGAGATGGAGAGATGGATGAATGGAGAGGTGGCGTGGAAAGAGGGAGGGAGGAACCTCATCTGCTGGAGAAGAGAGATGGAAGGATAGAGGTGTGGCGAGGAGGACTGGAGACAGAGCAGGAAGAGACTTTTATAACTCAGAAGAAAGACTTCGGGATTGAAGGATGGAGAGGTGGGATAGAGAGAGAGAAGGAAGAATCCTTGTTTTTAAAAGACAGAGAAGGATGGAGAGGAGGAATCGAACGAGAGAATGAGAAACAGAAGGATAGAGCGTTGGACATGTGGAGAGCAGGAATGGATATAGATAGGGAGGAATCCTTCCTGTTTGAGAGCAAAGATGGAGGTCTAGATGGGAGAAAAAGAGGCAAAGACAGAGGGTCTCTCCGCTATCATGGCAAGCGAGAGGATTCTGAAGGTTTTGCTCTGCCTCTGACTCCTGATCTTGACCTCGACCCTGACTCCTCGCCGATTTACGCCCGAGATTCAAACCCCTCCCCGCTCTACCCTGGAGACAGACGCTCACCGCCGCTCAGCATCTTTCCACGAAGCTCTCCCCCGACAAATATCTTCGCTCCACGAGACTCCAGCTCACCTCCCAACAATCTCTACTCTCGCCACTCCCCGCAGGTGTACAGCCGAGGCAACTCCCCTCCTCGCTTCTACACCCGCACCTCCCCGCCATCCCTCTCATACCCTGACAGCAGCCCTGAAGGTCCAGAAGAGGTGAGTCCCACTGGCCAGCCCCAGCGGCCTTCCTTGGAACTGCCCTACAGCCTGGGACGACCCCCGCTAGGCCCGCGGCCCAACCACCTGCAGACCTTCTACCAACCACCACCACTGGCATCCAACGGCGAGGCAGTGTACACAGCAGAGCCTAGCTCTGATGGAGACGACGGACAGATGCAGCGCGTGACGAGCCTGTGACTAGGGCGGTGGTGATCGGGGCATAGAAACCAGGGAGGAGGAGGAAGGTGGTGATAAAAACAAGAAATAAACATGATCAAACTGATGGAAATGACGATGATGATCATTGTGATGCTAAAGAGGATAATGATGACGGCTGACGAAAGTTAAGATGATGACAGTGATGGCTCCTCCCTGCTTCTATCTCCCGATCACCACGAGACTCCCCCCTTTTCATGTTTTATTACTTTTCTATGACTGTGATCCATTTATAACTCTTCCTCCTCCTCCTCCTCCCCCTCCTCCTACACTCCCTCTCCTCTCTTTCCTGAAACCCTGCTGTGTCTTCCCTTCTCATCGGTGCTTATCCCTATTAGCCCATTGTCTAAATTTCTATTGGTTTGTCGGTTGGGTGTTGCCCCTCCCTGTAGCAAGCAAACAGTGTGTCAAAGAAGCACTTGTGTGTTGCCAAAAAATCCTTTCAAAGAACATGTGCATGACTTTATAGTGGCTTTACAAGGCTACATACTGTAGGAGGAAAGTGCTGAATTGTATATGAGAGTATGTGCGAGTGAGTGTGTAGCTTGATGAGCATGCGTGTGTGTAAGGTTGTGTGTGCGTGAGAGAGAGAGAGAGAGAGAGAGAGTGTGTGTATATACATCATTCTTGTATAATTAATGTATCACAGTGAAGCATTTTATCAATATCAACTGGGGGGCCTCTTAGACACATACCCTCCTACTGATTTTGAACTCTTGACCAATCCCATTTCACATGAAGACCAAAACTTTCGCCCCCTTCACCCTCCACCTGCCACTAACTGTTGGTGATGGGACTCGTTGCCATGGAGTTTGTGATAGCAGCAGGACTCTTGACTCCAGAGCCAGAGATCATATAAAACCTCAGAACTTTTCTGCAGCCGCCTGAACCCCTTGTACATATCAACCTCAAGTGTTCTGATTGTCTTGTAATGCTATTGAAGTTCAAGTAAACATGTGAAATAAATGTTTCTGCCTTTCTGTTTGAGTGGCTGTACAGAGAGATGGAAGGTGTCCGAGAATTTAAAGGTTGTGTGAACACTGGAAAAGGACGGGGAGTCCGATGAAGGATATAATTGTGACCAAAACTTAATCAATTAGCAGCAAGATAGATTAAAAAACAGTGATGGAGTATAACTACGCACATTCACTATGTTGTCATACTTGTACTTTGCATATTATTATAGTTTCTGTCTTTCTTTATTCTTCCCCTCTATGACATTTCTGAGGCAAATATTGTACATTTTCCTGACAGCTACAGTTACTAACTGCTTTGCATATAAAACTATGCATTCAAAACAAAAGATTAGTTTATGAAGAATTCATATATATAAGGTAAATATACGAGGCCATGTTACAGATTAAATCACCGAACAGTATGTAAGATGGGCACATTTAGATGAATACTGTTGATGGAATAAGGATAATTAATTTTTGATGAAGAGGGGCTATAAAGAGTTTCAACCACCAGCTCTGGTGATAATAGCTGACAACAAAATTTATATCTACAGAAAGGAAGAACATGACCATAAAAAAAAAACAAAAGTCGCACGTTTATTGAATTATTAAAGTTATGGTAATAAATCATTTGGAGTTGAACTGTAGTTGTGTGAACTTTTGTACATCACAAAAACTATACATAGAACGTTTTTATTCAAATGGAATAAATACAACTATAGCTGTGTTTCCTCTTGATCTATTTATTTATTACAAAGCTTCATAAATCAGTATAGAGAAAAAACAGGCCTAATGACTAGGTGCAATGTGGAAGGCACCATTTGTAGTGACCCGCAGAGAATTATCATCATGGAGCGTTTTAGTTTCTTTCAGTTCATGTTTTGGTTTTACTGCCTGCAGCTTTTATATTTAGTGCATTTGTTTTGTCTTACTTCTTTGTCCTGCATTTTCAGTAAAAAGTTATAATAAACAACCTGCTGCTTTAATAGGTGAGAACCTTCCACTGCATAATAATTGCCTTTATTAGTAGGTTTAAGCAAGCAACACTATGAGGTCAGCTAATTACCTGAATCCACTGAATGATCAAGTTTTTCCATCAGTGGATTTGGATTTGTCCCTGATGGCGTAGGCGTTTTCCAAGAAGATAACGCCTGGATTTATCAAGCTCAAATTGTGAAAAAGTGGTTCAGAGAGCATATTTTTGAAACATGGATTGGCCATCACAGAGTCGAGACCTTAACCCACTGAGGATCTTTAGGATGTGAGACTTCACGCAGAGGTCCATCATCAATACAAGATCTTGGCAAGAATTTAATGCAACTCCGGGTGAAAATAAATTTGGTGGCATTGGATAAGCTTATGGAAACGATGCCGTGGTGAATGTGTAATGTAATCAAAGCAGAAGGTGATCCAAGAAATATTAATGTGTGTGTCTTTTTTTTGGCCAAGCAGTATATAAAGTTAGTAACCTGCTCTTAAGCACAATTCAGCATTCAGCAGCTAAAGAGTTAGTGGACCAAACACAGCAAACACCAAACAAATAATCAAACTAAACTGAAGAGACACTGGTTAAAAAACACTTTTATCTTTAATCAAGCCTGACAACATACACAGCATCATAAACTAAATGGCTGGGGACTCGCACAGATCTACTATTGATTCAGTCATGGATTATACACTATGTTTAAACCACCTTACAGCCATTTTATCATCAGTAAGCTATAAGACATACTGCACATGGACAGATAGATACATCCTATCACATCTACTGGCACAACACAGTTAGACAATGACTTGTTTTCTCGCTATTTGTGCTTTCCCTTACATTACATTCACTGTTTTATTCTAAAAACAGCTCAACACAGTACAAGTCTGAAAAAATATATTATGTACCAAATCATTCCAAAATGTTAATTAATAATACTAAGATGTAAATCAAAAAGTGCTTTTACAGTATCATTCGAGTTGTGCAAAAAAGTATATATAACATTTACATATTTAGTATATACTGTACATTACTGTGCATACACGTGACACGTGACAGTGGTTTCTGCTTGTTCAGGTAAGTATCTCTATGTGAAGCACAGGGTAGTCACAAGTATACTCAAGCTGCTTACACATCACTTCAGCTGAGCAGCCAGTATAGTCTCAGCACCCTCCCTCTTCCTTTCTCTTGGTTCGTATGTTTTTCATTCACACACAACATCTCAAAAGCTCTACTCTCTCTTGCGTGCGTACTCTGCCTGAACACTGAGGTATGTGGTTGGGCTTCACAGGAAAAGGTCTCACATTCTTCAGATATCCAAACCTACAGGCAGCGGGTGTGGGAGTTGATTTAGCGGAGGTGAGGTTTAGCAGACACTATGGTGGGGCGACAGTGGGCTTTCCAGTGTTTCAGTAGGAGACAGATCTGAATTGGAGCTTTTAAACATGGATGAGATGTGGAAAGCCTGAAAACACAGACACAAACGACACGCCCATTTTAAAGATATATAACATGTAGACACGCACTGACGGTCAAAAACAACAACGCGGGAAAAGGTATACTAACCACCCAGTAAGCAGTGAGAGCTCCCTGTATGTAGCCTGTTAGCACGTCTGATGGGTGATGCCTGTAGTCTGAGATGCGGGTCAGACCTGTGTAGACTGCCAGCACAACGAGAAAGAACTGAAGAGCAGGCCTCAGCAGCCGAGCCCCACGCCATGTCAACCGCGCCTGCAGGTAAAACTGTCAACAACAGACATCGTGTCATTAAGTGCATAGTATATTATGGTCACCGTCACAGTGTCTATTCCCAACTTTAACAAGTGCAGTTTATAGCCCTCCCAGAACATCCAGTATATTATTATATAGTAATGCGAGAGCAACTTCTGACGTTTCTAGTGATGATGCAAATGAAGATAAACAATCTTGTTCTTGCCTTTTTGTAAATAAATTATTCTTTTCTTCTTCCCTCACTAATCATGACCATGGGTAACAGTTGGGGAAAGTAATCACAAACAAGCAAGCCAAGATTGCACAATTCACATATGGAGATACACACACACACACACACAGTGACACAATGGAGGAGAGCAGTGAGGCGGTAAGGCGAGGTCACACTCCTCCCACAGCAGAACAAAGCTGTCTCTGTCCTATTTCTTCTTTCAGTCCTTTTCTTTCTATTCCTCTTTCATTCTCTCACTTTTTGCTGCTAACTAGACTGACGATGGGTCCAGTTTCATTCATTCTCTTTGCCTTTTAAATTGGAAATTAGAGAGACAGTTTGGTTTTGCTAGTGTTTGTGAAAGTGTGTGTGAGAGAAAATGTGTGACACAGAGAGCCTTGGCGAGACAGATGGGGATACTCACTGCTAGATAGAGCATTGCATACATTGCAAAGGAAGCATGGCCAGAGAAGAAGGACTTCCTGAAAAAAAAATCAAAGTATTAAGAATGACACACAACAAAAATACAGCTCATAGCTAAAGTGCACACACACACACACACACACACCTGGCCTCCTCCTCTAGGCGATGGTCAGGTTGGTGGCAGCTCACTGTTGTAACGTAGGTGCCTGGCGTGCAGTTGAGTGATGCATAGGTGACACCACACACAGACAGGAAGTGTGGTCGCAGCCGGCCCACACTTAGCTTGGCCATGTTGGTCAGCGATTGCCCAACACAGCAGCCAAACAGGAAGCAGCCAAGCTCCTTGTACAGGCAGGACACATATAGGTTCCTGATGAAGGCCTTGGAGCTGACGCCTCGGAAACGCACCCGGTAACACTCCCCTACGGCGATCTGGAGGTGAACGCGTACAGCAGCTGCCATATTACATTCTGTACACATATGCAATGAATAACAGACTGACTGCTGTGTCACGGATGATGAGGATGATGAGTACTCACAGCGAGGCCAGTAATGATGATGCCTCCAGTGATAAGTAATTCGTCCGGTATGGCCTCTATGTGCACATAGGGGTAGGTAATGCTGGGGTCCCCGCATATAAAGCCCCTTCTGTAAGGACGCACTGCCTTCAGCTCACACGCAAAGAATGGGATGGAAGCTGCAGGGGTGGAGGAGAAAGATATGATTTGACACTGCAACAATGCCCAGTGTGAGTATAGATATTCTTCTTCGTGACATGTGGCAGGAGTGAAGAGGAGAACGCCGATTGAGAAGAGCTTGAATGCAGTCTGCAAATGTGTTTTCTGTCTTTGCAGTTCTGAGTCATGTGTCAAGTGTTATTCATATATAATGTACACAGGTCTTTCAGTGCTTTATGAATATGTTTTCTATAAAACGCTTAATCACAGATGGAGTTCTGACCTTACAAAACACAGAAACACACAGTAATATATCAGAAATTCAACACTATAATAAAACGATACGACATGGGTAAACTGAAGAGATGACAAAAGGTCAAATGAAGAGTAGTTTTACAGGAAAACTAAGTGTGGGAACTCTCTGGCTTTTGCTCTGAAGAACCTAACTAGTTAGACAATCATTAGGAATGTGAGGGTCACAACACAGCTCCACTGGGACCAAAGATGTCCATAGAAGCAACAGCAGAAAGCTCCTATTTCCTGACTGAATACAGGCTGAATCTATTCAGACTATGCGCATGCGTGTGTCTGGAGTGTGTATGTGTGTGCATTTCTGTTGATGCAGAAAGAAAGAGGTGTTGTTCGCGATTTCAGTTCAACTGTTTCTCTTTCTTTCAGAAAAAAAGAAAAAAAAAAAAATCAGAGCAGGGTCCAGAGGCAGAACCAGCCTCACGCTGTCTCTGGGTGTCCCCTCTCTCTCTCTCTCTCTCTCTCTCTCCCTCTTCGTCTTGCATGCCTGCACACACACAGTAGAGACGGGGCAGGAGAGAGAGATCAAGAGCAACTGATAGAAAGAGAGACGCAGGGACTTCTTGCAAGGCTTCATCCCTACTGTACGTGTACAATCTGGTGTATGTCTACTGCTACTATATACACCCACTCTGTCCAGCTTTTTCCAGTTAACCAACATTACATAATCTCTCTCCTGTCACATATAGGGACTACAGGGACTACATTACTACAGTCATAGGCGAGCACTCTCGCACACCCATGCAGTGCTTGTGGATCTTCCATTTATTTATTTATACCAAATACAATCCCCCCCCCCAGGCCAGACTCTACCCTGAGAACTGGAGGTTGTCATGGAAACTGTGAAATTCCCTGGGTAATGCACAAACCAGCTGGCACGGGGAGCTTGAGAACGTGCATGAGTGGAAAAACATGTAAGTGGAGAGACTGAGAACTTGAAAAACTTTTTTTTCCTCCCTTTTTTTGTCTCTTTCTTCCTTTATGTTTCCTCACAAAGCAGATGTTAATTTGTGGCTTATATTTTAAAGGCCCATTTGCCTGATCAGACGTGAATAACAGTCTTTGTTGACTAAATAAACACGACAGACACAACGTGTATCAGAACATTACATACAACGTTGAAGTTGACCCTCACCAGTGTTTGACGTAATAGGAAGTAACAACATGTAGACGACAAAGTTTACAATAGATTTATCACTTCTAATCATCACTTAGCCTGCTAGTTGCCTTCTCAATTCATTTGTTGTTGGATTCATAAAATGAGAGAAACTGCTCTAAATTAATAAAAATAAACACACTAAATAGCTAATTATCAACCTGTGTCCGTTACTTTCTGTTCACTCTGAGATCACTATGTGCATCAAATGTTACAGCAAAGCTCTTAAATATCTTTATTTATTTTTATATTTACCCAGAAAGAGACAGAGGAGATCTAAGCCGACCAGAAGTTTTCTCTTGGATAAAGCGGGTCCAGTCATCTCTATGAGTTTCTTCCCCGCGTCGTTTTCCATCCCCACCCCTGCTGCTGCCAGGCCGCTCTTGTTATCCGTGAGTTTGAGCTGGAGGTCCGCGCTGGAGACGGGCGCACCGGCGCTCTGAGACCCAAATTTATCCAACATGACGAAAGGTTCCGAGTCGAAAACTTGTTGGCGTCAGAAAGTTGGGAGCGCACCGTGCGGAGTGAGTAAATCCGCGCGTTTCCACGATATTTAATATGCCCCCCGCAGCACGTGTTGCTTAGCTGTCACAATAAATAGTGCCTTTTACGCATTTTCAATTTCATCACACAGTCTGCAGGATTTGTCCTGACTAGCAGCAGGGAGCCCGTCACCTTGAAGATATGCGCCACGGTGGTGCAAAAAACTCCACAATGGTTGCGAAACACACCCGCGGGGATAAAAATCCCCCCCCCCCCCCCCCCCCCCCTCTCTCTCTCTCTCTCTCTCTCTCACTCTCACTCTCACTCTCAGTCTTACTTTCTCTCTTTCTACCCATCAAATGGTTGTAATTTTCTTTCCACCAAGCGAAAGGATGATCATAAAGTGTATCATAAGGAATGTGTCATGATGACGGAGGTTTTGGAATCTGCGGTCTGTTTCTCCATCAACGCTTCTCTCACCTTTCACCTTTATTTTTTATGGTCGAATTTACAAGAATTATTTCCATGGGATTTTTTTGGAAACACTGCTGAATGAATGTGATCTGTAAATCTTTAACCACCTTTCTTGACAGCTTTAAGTTACCGGCTAACTGTTCTTTGAGCAGCTGACACTGACTGGCACTCCCCATTTTTAGAGCTCAATACATTCAATTCCAGATTTGATGTCCACCAAGTCAGCAAGCAAACAGCTGCTTTAAAAAACCAATCGGAGCAATTATTTTCACATACTCCCCGTCTTAGACGAACAACAGTTTCAATTTTCAATCTTTCCCTCAGCCAGCAGGGGGGCTCATATGGAAACGAATTGACTGTCGTGTCTTCTGCTAAACTGTCCCACCGCAACTAAGCAAGTGATTAACGACCTGTAGAATTAACCTCACTGTTTATGAAATGATCACAGAAATTATAAGTGAATAATTAGAAAATAATTAGAAGGTGGATTTTAATAACCTTGCAGTTTGCCCATAGAACCAAGAGGAGGTGCAGGATGCCACCATAACTCTCCTTAACGCCATCTACAGTGAAATCATGCTAAACTGTTTATTGCTTTTTTTTATCTGCGTTTAACAGCCCAACCTGACAGTAAGGGAACTCAGTCAACACTTTAGACAGTAATAATATTCTAGATTTTAGACGTTTTAAACTGCAGAGACTGAGTGTGAACAGACACTTTTCACACCAGACCACAGGAATGTGTTTGGCCTCCTCTCCTATATATCATCCATTCATCCATTATCAACCACTTATCTGGGGTCGGGTCGTGGGGGCAGCAGCCTATGCAGGGAAGCCCAGACCTCCCTCTCCCCAGCTACCTCTTCCAGCTCCTCTGGGGGGACCCCAAGGCGTTCCCAAGCCAGCTGGGAAACATAATCCCTCCAGCGTGTCCTGGGTCTGCCCCAGGACCTTTTTCCAGTGGGACATGCCCAGAACACCTCCCGAGGGAGGCGTCCGGGTGGCATCCTGACCAGATGCCCGAACCATCTCAACTGACTCCTCTCCACGCGGAGGAGCAGCGACTGTACTCTGAGTCAACCCTGGACTTCTCACCCTATCTCTAAGGGAGAGAAACTAATTTCAGTTGCATCTTGCTCTTTCGGTCACTACCCAGAGCGTGTGGCCATAGGTGAGGGTAGGAACGTAGAGCGACTGGTAAATCAAGCGCCTCACATTTGGCTCCGTCTGTCAACCTCCCACTATATCCGTCCCTCACTCGTGAACAAGACCGAGATACTTAAACTCCTCCACTTGAGGCAGCACCTTGTCCCCAACCCAGAGACAACATTCCACCCTTTTCAGGCTGAGAACCGTGGACTCGGATTTAGAGGTGCTGACTCTTATCCCTGCCACTTCACACTTGGCTGCCAACAAAAAGCCAACAAAACCACATCATCTGCAAAAAGCAGAGATGAGATTCTGAGCTCACCAAGCTGGACCCCCTCCGCCCCTTGGCTGCGCCTAGAAATTCTGTCCATAAAACTTATGAACAGAATTGTGACAAAGCAACGAACCCTGTATCACATACTCTTGGAGCACACCCCACACAATCCCCTGAGGGACGCGATCGAATGCCTTCTCCAAATCCACAAAACACATGTGAATTGGTTGGGCAAACTCGCTTGCTCCCTCCAGGATCCTGGCCAGGGTGTAGAGCTGGTCCAGTGTTCTGGGACGTAAATCGTTTTTTCTTCCTCTTGAATCCAAGATTCAGCTATCGATCGAACTCTCTTCTCCAGCACCCTGCATAGACCTTATCTCCTATATATAATATATACAAATGACTTCAGCAGGTTTGAAAACTGTCATATCTTAATGTTTGCCGACAACACAGTGATAGTGCTGAACAATGATGAAACGTCCTTTGCTGGGTGAATTTTTAAATTAGATCTAATGTAGCATTGGTCCTAAGAAGCTTGAAGTTTGAAGCTTGTGCAGCTACAGTCAACAGCCGTTTAGCTTAGCTCAGCACAAACACTGCAAACAAACCCTCTAAAGCTCACTAATTCAACACATGATACCTATTTTAAAATCTTTTTTCCTACTAAAACTTAAAACGTAAATAGTCAAATCAAGTATAAAATCATTTTGTCTGCCTCTCAGAAATGTTTTTGGCATGTTTCACTCAAAAATATATGTTATCATTATTTCTACTTTATTACTTAAGGATCAAACAAATATTCACATAAATAAGTAGTAATTTACAGTTAATAGTAAATTAAGTTCTGTCTGTGGTTCACGCTTTTTTTTAGGATTCTACATACACAAACTGACTTTGTGTTGTGACTCCTGTGTGTTTTTCTTTTCTTTTCTTTTCTTTTCTCAGCAAATGAATAATGAATAATTGTGATGGCTTAAAATAGGATTGTTTGTAGTTTCCTTCATGTTAAATCATGTCATATCTAATCAGTCCAAGTTCCTTTATTTACCGGAGCAATGTAGTAAAAAACACCATGGAAGAGTTGTGTAATTTGACTCTATAATAAGAATGGGGAAGTCTGGGCTTGTACTTGTTATGACACTGAAGTTGCAGCAAATAATTTTGAAGAAACCTGCTGTAGAGGGCAGCAGAAGCTCTGCTGGGAGGTTTTCATTCTCCTCTGGTCAGCAATTTCTGATTTTGTTTCGTCACGTAGACCAAAACAGAGCGAAAAAGAGAGAGCACAGTACTTTTCTAAGAATCAAATCAAAAAAAGAGGCAGTGATTTCCCAGTGAGAAAACCCAGCACACATCCTTAATGTGTCCTGTTTTATCAAAAAGGCCAAAGTCCTGACCACAGAAAATCCACACATGGATATGAAAACGGTGGGTTTGTGTACACGTATGTGTGTGTGTGAAGGCATTTCACTGGTCCTAATTTAATAGGTTTATGGTTAAATTTACATGTAGGTAAAGGTTAGGGGTAGGCATTTATTTGTGATGGTTAGGGTTAGAACATGGATCTAGGGAATGCATCATGTCTATGTAGAGTCCTAACAAAGATAGATATATAAGCTTAAAACAAACTTAAAAACTAAAATGTTTTGATTTTCCACCTGATTATCCACCTGCCTTTTTCATTGTTTTTACACAGTTTCAATTTTATAATTATATAACTGGACTGTTTTGTTTTTCTCCCTACATTTATTTTGATTTCAAATCTACTCTGACATCTGCACAAAGTGCACTGTACTTATGTCTGTGAAGATTCTCCGTCATCCAGGTCATTATCCCAAAAAATGTTATGCAAATAAGTGAAGCCTTCTGGATGGAAGGTGAAACGTCTACAAGAACTAAAAGTCATAACATTTCTGGGATGTATTGTACTTCAATTGATAGCAAATGGATGGATGTTAAGTTTTTCATTAGGTAGAGATGTGTGCTCATACCTTAGAGCAACACATACAGGCTATAGAGCAAACACTGGGAGCAGACCAAGGGTTCCAGTTAACTATATACCAACTGGTGTAGCTAATGTGAGATAGTAACATTTGCGCAGCACAGGTGTTTTTGGGACTATTTCTACCTATGGGAAACATGCCAGAAAGCGTTTACTGCTTGAAAAACAAAGTCAGTGATGTATGTTCTGCCTGTTGCTTCATCTCGTCCATCTCTTCTGTGTTTCAGTCACATGCTTAACTTAAAGTAACATAACATTAGGTCAATGGGTTTGTGAAAGTGTCCTTGCTTTGGTTGCATAAACCGTTTTTGTTCTATTTTAAGGTTTGTTGCCAATACTGACGATAAGAGGGGAGGTTTGCTAACTGGAAATTATCAGTTCAATAATCCCTATGATTTATAAAAAGCATATGCTGCCAGTCTTTTGCTTTTCTCTGGTGTTTCATCATTTTCAGTAAAAACAATCAAGAACCGTTCCTCCTTATGACACATCATCACATATCTCCCTGAGAAATATGTCACCTCCTTTGATGAAAGGTGGAAAAGCAGAGACCTGAGTAAACTTTTTCTTTTACCAGTGAGTTGATAAATTTTATCAGCAGTTCTGTGCTGCTGAAAATGAATGTAAATGATCCACTGAGACAGACAACAGACATGATTGTGTCACATAAGCACACCCACACAAAACTTTCCATTACATCCAATTCAGCAACATAAAGTGAAAGCAAATCCTGGCAATCAGATGAGAGGCGCTTGTTTATTTTCTGTGACAGTAAGCTTTCTTAAAAAATATGGAAACTTTTGAGGAATATATCTCTATTTCTGTGTGTGTGTCCATGTGTGTGTGTGTGTACGATTATATTTGTGCCTAGTGGTTCGTGTGCTTAAGTTTGTACTTGTGTGGTCAGTTTCATTAGGGAACAGAAGACATGGGTTTTTTGCTTGCTGGAGCATATGACATTCTACTTAGTATTTGTCATAATAGTAATGCTCATTTGCTCATTTTCTCTGTTTCAGCCTGACTTCTCTATCACTATCACTCCCCCACAGAAACAGTCCGGGCTATTCTTCCCATCATACCCACTGCTTTTTCTCACTTGTCACGCCTCATGATATTTTAATTACCGAAGCACTTTTGCAATTTGGACTGCATATTTTTAGATTAAGGCATCTGGGAATACAACTGTAAATGTGGTGGAAGAAGTCTAATTTATTCGTATACTGCAATATAACAAACGGAGTCTCAAAGAGCGTTTCAGATCTGAAACCTTCTTGACCTAACCTTAGCTCTCTAAAATGATGAAACAAACTCCCCCTAGAAAACCGCAGCACATATTGGGAAAACAGAGAAGGAAATTTATAGAGTTACCTGCCTTTAACAGGAGCTGTACTGTAGGCGAGAAAACTGATATTAGACGAAATAAACACAAAAGTTGTAACATAGGACAAATATGGCTTTTTTGGTGTAATTAAGGTTTAAGTATGTGCAGTGCGGAGGTCTGGTGGGGTGGGATAAGAGTCATCTGCTGCCAGTTTTGATCAAAGTATTTTATACAATAAGTATTTGGATAAATTAAGTGAATTAAAATGAAATCCATACATTCAAGTCATGTTTTACTTATCTGCAGGGGAAACACTACAGATGTTCTCTAACAACTATGACATTTTCATTTTATTTATGGGACAAACAATAATAGTAACAATGTGATTTATTACTAATTTGGAAAATTGATTAAAAAAATTCCAAAAGCCCTTAAATGTAATTGGAACAATAATATTACAATGGCTGCAAGTTGCTCAGTGATTTGCCACTTTACAGCGGTGTTGTTTCTTGATAGTGTCAACATATAAATAACAACAATCGCACAACAAAGGGAAATAAGGGAAGTAAATGCATATGAATAATACTTAAGTATTGTACTCATGTTAAGGAGTCTATAGTGTTCACAGAACTGAGATGAGTCAGTCAGCTACTGGGCAATAATATCTCTCATTTCATTTGTCATAACTCTGCACCTACAAGGATAAATGTGCAGTATATAATGTATAACGTGCATGTTCTGCATACTATGCAATTTAAATGAACGATGTTTATGTTTTTTATTATCCTGTTTCACACATTTAGCTGTTTTCTGATCTTTGAACCTTTGTCATTTGCTGTTACTTCCTTCTTTTATGTATGTAACATTCACTTCCCTTTCAGTAACAACCACAAACATTCCCTTAACTTTTCTCTCTTAGCAAACTGTGCAGATATGCTCAGCTGACGTTTGGTTGATCAGCATGGAGCGTTTGAGTGGTTACCATAAATCTCAGTGTGAAATATCCTGCAGGAGGCCAGATGGAACAACACCTGATGAATAATGGAAAGCCCTCACCAATAATTACACCACTTGCGCTGTAACAGTGGTGATCAAGTCGTGACTTACTGTACCTGTATCCAGAACTACAGCTGGTGCATCAGCGCTGTTTTCCTGGAACAAACTCATACGAATCTATTCATATCCTAATCTGTACTAAGCACAGTGACGTTTTCAGGTGAATGCCAGTGTCCACCTGTTCATCACATCCTTAGCATGTGTAACACGCGTGCTTAAATGTACTATTTAGCACTAATCAATTGTTCAGCTGAGACTGATGGGAACGCAGTCTAAATTGTTTTGCAGGTATTTGGTCACAACCAGTTGTTTTTCATAATTACAATTTTGAGCTGATGATGAAAAAGAGTGACAATAATTATTAATCAATCTGAGGAGGATGTGAATGTCTGTTTTCATTACGATCCACCAAAATTTGTAAAAGACATTTGACTCATGTATCACCACTGTTGTGACCTAGCAGCATCACTGTCCTCGCTGTGGTTAAAAAGTGTCACATTTCACCAGACTGCATGAGAATCATGCTGCAACTTCGCCCTGTTATTTCTTCTGTGATTTGTAATGACTGGTTGATCTGGAACGGAGCTGCACATCGTCTCTCTTGCTCAGAAGACCTAAGTTGGGAAACATTAGCTAAAGAGTTTTGTCAACACTTTCAGGGACTTTTCCTGGTGTCAGGTGTCGACGTTAAGCGTTAAAGACCATTGGTCAGAGCTCTGTGCAGACCATTCAGATTCTGGTTCACTTTGTGCACATGGGCACTAACTTTTAATGTAAGCATAAACAATTTTTTTTTTCATTGAAACTGAAGGTTTCTGCCCCAAACAAACCATGACAAATAGCACCAGAGAAAAATGCTGATCCACATAGTTTTACTTTTAAATGTCCCAGTGAAATTTTCTGGACTGTACAAAAATTGCACCGTAATGCAACTCTGATAGTTTCATACTTATTTTTACTATTACAACTGTTCACGGGCATCTATGTGTAAATGGAAACTCATAGTGTGCCTATAGCTGACAAAATAACTTGTTTTCCATGCTCTAATGCAGCAAATATAAGAGGATCAAATTTATTCTCCTATATAAAAATTTACATATTGAAGGCACCTTTTTGGAAACTCACCCTCCCCTCTTTTTTCCCTCTTTGTCTTGAGCCCTTTCATGTCTCTCTCACACATATAAAGTGCAGTGTGGGGGATTCCCGTGCAGCTCGTCGAGACTTTAAGCTGCAAGCTGAGACTGAAATGTAACTTATTGCTGACAGGGAGCTACTTTTTGGGATCCCTGTCACTCAAGGACCTGTTGGTATCCATCTCCCTCTCTGTCTCTTTCTGTCTCTCTCTCTCTCTCTCTCTCTCTCACACACACACACACACACACACACACACACACTTGAGCATTCATTCCCACGTGTTTTTTTGTTTTTTTTTGCGTCACATCAGATGTCAACAAGCACGTGGTTTTTGCCAGGATTGCGCCAGGTATATAAACCTGAAGGTGTGACGCTGTGGGCTTTTTTTGGATTGATGATGAAATGCACACTGTGAACAGTGACTCACTTTCGTCTCTCACGCTGGGTCCGATGCACGAGCTCGCCAAAACTGACCTAAAATAGAAACTGACTCTAGATTCAATTTATGCTTTCAGACAATCATTATCTCCATTGTGCCACATTTGCCAGTGCTGTGAGGTGTAAAGTGTGGAGGGAAAGGCGATGCTTTGTTTGACTATATCGGAAGGTAGTTAAGTGAGAGGTAGCGCCTTTTCTCTCCCTTTCGTTTTCCACCGCACCAGTTGACTTCGGTGCGCACTTGCGCATGAGCTTGAAGAGCTCCGGAAAGTCTGCGCATCTAGTTTTCTCACCTCCTGCACAAGCCCTGACGGAGGGGGGTGGGGGTAGGGGGGCGGGGTGTGTGCGTGAGGAGGCGAGAGGGAAACCCATGAGTTCCGCGTTTTTCCTCCGTCTCTGAAACTGACACGGACACTATAAAAGCCATTATGGTGCTTACAAGGCAGACATTCACCTCCAGCATCTGGGCTGAGCTGCACGGTGTAAAGAGCGCTGCACTGTGGAGATAAGCCGACGAACAAACAGAGCCACACAGCTTCACAGCTTCTACTTGGATTTGCAAACTTTTTTTAAAATTCTTGTTTACCCGCTGGACTTTGTCTCCGAAGCTCACACAGCTTTACGGTTTGCTGATGAGTCACCAAAATACAGAGATGGATGTTGAATCTCTTCAGAGGAGCGATCGCCGGCGCGCAGGCTTTCTGGACGTCTTTCTCGTGGTGTCCGTCATCCTTCTGTTTGCGGCGGTGTCAGCTCTGGCCGTCTGCGGAGTGATGGCTGTGACGGACGTACGCTCCAAACTGCAACTTCCTTCGGTGACCAGTAAATTTCAGGAGCTAATGTCGACAGAGCCAACAAACCCATTTTTCACGGTAAACAAACCATCCCTGTCATTAGCGTGAAATCTGAATCGCTGTTTTACTTTAATTTTGACCCATGTCCTCTGCAAATATTAATCTTCTTCATCTTTCTTTTCTCATCTAATGCAGAATTTTGCCTACGTGGAAGCCAACTTAAGTAAGTCTGCTTTTACTTGCTGAATATATAAAAACACAAAAAAACACAACATGCAAATGATGTTTTAGGACAAATTATAAAATTCACAATATGACAGTGACAGTAGTACAGTATCTTATATTAGGGCCATTCAATAGTGTGGCGTTTAAGATTTTAATAGATACAATGATCCTTAATATTAAGGTAATATGGCTAATGGCTAAAAAAGATTTTATATGACAGTTAAATCTTGAGGCATCACTACTATGTAATGTCACTGCTTGTTGTTGTACTGTGTAAACATGATCTAAATTAAACGTGTGTCTCCTCCTGTAGGCAAGTTGGAGAACACCACAATGCGCTGGGCTGAAGTTCCCCAAGGTGAAGGGACTTCTGTAGGAAGAAACTTTGTGTTTGACCAGGCTCAGCAATCACTGACGCCTTCAAAGCCCGGAACATACTTCATTTACATTGATCTTAACCTCACCTGCACACACAAATGCAAAGCAGGCCTCCTCACCGTCCATGTGGGCAATAAGATCACATGCAATGTGCAGCTTCCAGAGCTGGCAGATACAACACCCGTGAGCAAGAAATGCTGGACAGTGAGCAGGTTAACGAATGAGAAACTGCTCACTGTGATGACTGTACCAAAGGAGGGACTGGACTTGTGGAGACTGGAGCTGTCCAGCTCAGGATTTGGGATGTTCCTTGTGGACTAAGCTGGACAATGTAGTACAACTACTGACATCAAGATGCAGATATGCCTGCAACCTGTGGGCCATAACTGAATAATAAGACTTGTTTGTGTTTTCTTAAAGTCCAAGAAGGTGAAAATGGACAAACACTGGTGCCATTTTCAAAGCTATGACAAAGTTTCTTGCCTTTAAGTCATAATCTCTTGCGAAGAGGATATGGAAAAGAGCAGACACTCACCTCATTCTCTGTAAATATGTATATTTGTACTGGAGCTGTAATATGTGATATATTTATTAAGCGATGCTGAACTATTTATACTACTATTTATAAAAAAGTTGCTATTTTTTTATAGAAATGTATTTTGATGTAGATATCACTACATTAGTGTTGACACATTGACAGTGCAACACACTGCAATTTAAATCAGTGTGCATGTAATCCGGGTTACATGTGAACTTTATTTATAAATATCTGGGAAAGTAAAGACATACAGTTGAATTAAAAAATGTGTAGTTTTGGTCCAAAAACCTAACGAGCATTTCAGGGACCTCATGTTGTTCTCGTGTAGTTAAGCAGAGTCATTTAGTCTCTTCTGCCAAATGATGAGTAAGAATGCTGAGTAAGATTACACACTCGAAATAACTCTCTCAGAAGCACGATCTGATAAAATGGACCAAAATGTAATCAAAATATGAACACGATTACTGAAACATCTGTTTTTATATGCACAGAGCACAGTTTTTTAAAAGAAATGTACGTCCTATGGACAAACTACACACGAATGAATGTATTGCATTGTAATCCAGATTAAACATGGACATGAAGAGGAATATGGTGAATACTGAGTTCATTGTGGTGTGAAGTTGAAAATGACGGGTGTGGAGGTTATAGGTGGAATATGTGAAAAGTTTCAAGCTGAGGGAAAGTTCCCTGCCGTTGCGCAGACCCTACCGGGAACTGGATGTACATCACTTCCTGTTTATTTACCATACAGTGCGGTTTAGGAAAAAAAAAACTCAGTGTGGGTGAGAAAATAAATATGAATATACCTCCTGCTTTAAATAAACCCAGCACACAGATGCACTCTAATGTGCAGAAGGCTTGCTCAAATATTAGGTGTGAAAGGAAATGCAGCGGTTTGGAAAGAAAAAGGTTTAATTAGAACATGACATTAAAACTGAAGTACGTGACGAAAGTGGGCCTAAGTCTCAAACCTATGTATAGATTAATATTTACGTCTTTCTGACTTCTTTGTGTGTTTCTCCTCTTCACCCTTTATGTTGTGTATAGCTTCTTATACATTTTAAGAAATTGATTGTTTAGGTTCAAAGCTACACACCAGTGCCCTGTTATCTAAAGATAGTGATAAAAAACTGCTGTTTGGTTGTCATGACAAATGTCAGCTCTGTCTGTCCTGTGTCTTTACAGCTTTTATTCACTGTTCTCACAGCGTGTTCAACCACAGACAGCTACTTTCAGTGAAAACAGTCTAACAATCACCGTACGCTACCTGCTCGCCACCAAACAGTGGTAGCTGCAGCTGCAGCTAAAGAGACAGATATTTCCCTGAGGAGAAAGTAGAAAGAAAAGAGAGGACTCTCCAAGTGTACAGAAACATAAATTCAAATGAATTCTAATGTTGCTTTTTAACTGCTGGATGTGTAAATAATCAATGTGCTAAAAATGTGGTCATATTAACATATAAGGTGCGTCATTGTTGTGTTCGCATCTTATTTGAGTTTTTGATCTTAGTAGTGGTATAGTTTTTACAGGTGGCTTCTTGTTGCGTTTGTATTGTGCATGCACGAGTGCACACATAGGTGATGCAATTCCTACTGATAAATGGTTTCACTATGTAATTCACAACACAACATAATGCACAACAAATGCAGCAATTCGCCGGCAAAGGCATGAGAGAGGAGAACTGCGGGCCAAAAAACATAAACAGGTAAAAATACTGAAAAATCTGATGCACAATTGTTTTAAGAAGAGTTACATGCAATCAGCCCTTTGTTTGACCTTAAGGATACACACAGTGCATTTTGATGAGCAACACTGAGTGTAAGTACAACTTTTGCATTTAAAAATATTTAAATATCAAAAATGTTTTTTACGTTTTCTTTCTAGGACTTTTGAATTACTGCACATCTTGGCCTGCACAACAAGCTCTATACAGAGAGATCAAAAGCTCCACAGGGAACCTATCAAGTAAAATGACTCATTAAGCAGAATGACCCATTCAAGAGTGTATTTATTATTCAAAGTATCTATTATTTATTAGTATTAATGTATGTATGTATTTTCCAGCTTGTTTGAGTTGTAGCTAAACTTCTCTCTGTTATATATATTCTTTAAACTTTAGCAGTGCATCATTTTTATTCATATGTATAAAAAATAATTATTCTACAAGATAAGGCTATGAAATGTAAAGGGATAGAACTATAAAGTGGCACAAATTTGTTATTGAGCATCTCAAAAATGTACCTAAATACAGCAGCAAAACTCACTTGAAAATCTTCCACTATATAAACATTATAAAGAATGAACAGAGGTGGCAGAAGTGCACAAACATAATTCTCAAGCGCATGCCTAAAAAGTACACCACTTCAAATTCTAAGTAATAAGTACTAAGTAGATGCACTGAAAATTAATTAAGAATTCCACCAAGAAAACTGTATATTTGAAACACTGTTGAACGTTTTGTTAATAATGCATCAGCATTCATAAGCTGATTATATTTTGTATTGAAAATCTGCCCCTGCAAAGTAACTAAAGCTGTCAGATGAATGTCGTAGAGTAAAAAGTACAATATCTCCCTCTGAACTGTACTGGAGCAAAAGTAAAGTAACTGTACTGGAACAAAAGTAATATAAACTGGAAATACTCCAGCGAAGTACGATACCTTAAGATTGTGCTTCGCTGGAGCACTTTTCTACATGCACTCAGTTACCTCTGGGAATGAACAACAACAAGCGGTGTTTTTGTAGGTGCAAAGCTTTCGCGCTTGAGCTGCAAGAAAATTATCTTGTTTGTGTGTTTGTTTCACAGATGCACACAGATGTCTATCTCTGTCTCAGATGACCCAAAATCTCTGAGGTTAGCCTTTCCACCCACATACCAGAGTAAAACAGAGGGGATATTTGGTTTCCCGTTTACCTTCATGTCCTTTCGTTTATTTTTTCTCAAGCAATTTTTGCATTTCTTTTGTCCACTCGAAATCTCCTAACTCTCTTTTACATAACATCTCCATACCTTAATACCGTGTCTTTCTTCCATTTGACACTTTCTGTTTGAGATGGAAATTGTCTGTGAAACTTTCCTCTATACACTGTGAGAAGAGCTGAGTCAGCTACACCAAGCTCAGTACCTCAATACACTTACCCCCCTTCATCCTCTTCTGAGTGCATCCTTACACAACCACATCCTGCTCTTCACACATGCAGACACACACACACACAAACACACACATTGCCTTGCAGGTGTTTGTCTATGCTGTGTATCTATAGATTTGCAACTGTGTTGTGTGGGTGGTTTATCTCAGTGAGCATAAACATCCAAGCGGGTTCCTAACAGTCTAACGTGTGTCTGTCTAGTGTAGGTTTAATATGAGGGCGGAAAAGAAATCTCTTCAAATCTAGTAAAACTAAAATTGCTTTCATTTTGAATCTTGATTGATGATCTTATAAACACATGTTTTTGTTTTGTAAAAAACAACAATACAAGTATTTTATTAACACAACAAAATATGTAAAAAAAAAAAAGAAGTAAAAATACAAAGTCAAGTAAGATTGTAAAGTCTGAATATCAGATACTTATTTATAAATAAAAAACAACTATTAGTTGTTTTTTTTCATAATAGAATTAAGTTAGCAAGGTGTGAGGTGACAGATACACAAACCTGGTGGCCAACTGGGCCCTCTCCATGCGGGTCAACTAACATAGGCTCCAGCCACACTACCCCCCCATCATCCTCCAACATAAATTCATCAAATACTGTATATATTAGATTACGTATATCATATGTTAAAAATAATAATATATATAGTGTAAATTAACACAAAAATTCATAGGATGTGATCACAGAGTGGGACAGTGGAACATATCTCTGTATGTTTCTAAGGAGATATCATAAAAGCCCCCATGAAGTTGTAAAGTGTCCCTGGACGGAGAGGTTTATTCTCCAAGCTGACAAAAACTTTATCCCCACTCTGCAGGTGGAAAATCCCAGCCAGGAAACTGTTCCAAAAATCCTCTGCTCCTGAAACCTTTTGACTTGGAGGTTTCTGGGTCTTGCAGCGGAAACTAGAGGAAACAAGCCACAACATCAGATCTCAAAAAGCAAATTCACCACACTGAAGACTGCAGTTAAGTTGAGCTACAGAGCGATTGCACTCAAGTGCAACGACAGAGGAAGGAAGTAAGGTGTGGTACACTGACAAACCTTTTAGATTTCATGAGTTCTATTGGTTGTCCATAGGCATTGGTGTCTTTCATAACCTTGTGCTGGATAAGCAAACAATCGTCAGCAGAATTTAATTGTACTTTGGAGTAGAGGTAGTAGTAACCCTCCTTCTCCACTATCAGTCGGCCTTTGTCGTAGCTCATGTTGTGGGTGATGGCTTCGCCACCTTCACTGACCCACTGCACCACATGGTTCTTGTCTACAGGGTTTTCAGAGCCTGAGATAAAGATGAGAAAGAAGCAGGAAAAGAATTATTATAACAAAGAAAGTTCTACCAGTTAGTTCTTACACAATATTTGTGTTGGCTCTAACCCATCAGGTGAGCGAAGGGCCTCTGATTGATCTGTTCTTGATGTGGTTGCCCAATAGGAATCTCATTGGACTCTATTTAAGAAAGCAGTATCAGATTATCAGTCATACAACTTATTAATCAATCAATCAATCAAATAACAATATCGGATTGGAGTTTTACAAGTTTTCAGTCTGGAAAAGGAACTGAAGATGAATGATTGTTTTGACACGTTTGTGGCTCTTCTTCCCAGAGAACCACCTATATAAACATGAAGTACAAGAAACAATTACAACAGTGAGTAGCTCCATACCTTTAATTCCCACTTGACTCATTGTGTTGCCACCCTGAAATAAAAAAAAAGAGTTAAGAAAACTCAAAATGCCTCCAGATAAACACGTGAGAGGTTTGTATAATGTGGGTCCATGTTTACCTGCTGGTTGTAGGGGTTAGACAGGTTCCGACAGAGAGGATGAGACCCGCAGAATGAAAATGCCTGCTGAGGGACAAAAGAAAAAAAAAAATCTGTGCGTGCTTGCAGGCAAGACGTCAAAAGTTCAAGAGTGTAACAACAGGAAGTGTCCTGCTTCATGGAGACCAATAGTAACGTAGATGTAGAGTGACAGAAATGTGAAACATGCACACATAGATAGAAGCACATGAACCACTGTGTGTATTTAAGTTGCACTGTAGTAAATGTATTTGAATGCCACAGATTTAATAAAGACAAATAAAAAGCTTAATGTTAACGTTATTGTCTGGATACAGGGAACATATAATATAATAAAGAGATAAAGCATTTTTGGTCTGTTGCTTATCTGGTCTTTTATTCTAAATAACCACTAAAGTGATTTTACTGCCTATTGTATAACAAGCACAGTGTATATAACATAATAAAAAATAGGTGTGTAATCAAACTGTCTTAGAAAAGTGAAGTCATATTGTGGGTTTGCACTTGAGAGAAAAGAAAGAGAAGTAAAACTAGGGAAAGAGCCCAGTTGCCACGTTTGTAATTAATCAACTACAACTTAAAGAGCAAATGACGACAGATGTACAAATGTGATTAGCTGCTCACTGGTGAGTCCGGTTGTGATGTAAAAGAAAATGGGGAAATTAAAGAGAAAAGGAGTTTCCATGTGCTCCAAGCACCCAAGCTTCTCTCTTCACTCAAGACACACACACACGTACACACAATCACATGCAGACACGAGCCTCACCTCGGTTTTTTTGTATAGATTATGGATGAAATATCCCTCAACAACAAGTCCCAACACAGCCAGTCCAACCAGCAGGAGCAGAAACTTCTGGCTCACTGTCGCCCACCTTGTTTTCTTCTCACTAGGCACAGACACATAGGTGGCCTGGCGGTCCACCACAAACACCTGGGGGCTGGTACCCACGCCGCCCTCTGCCATGCTACCAAATCAAACCCCACCTGGGATGTTAGCGCTAAAGGTCAAAGAGTTTAATGGAAGAGACAGAGAACAGAAAGTCAGAGACAAAAAAAAAACAGAGGCAGGCAGTAGAGAGACAAGAGAAACAAAAGAAATAACAGAAACAAACATGAAACAGACAGAAACGACCTCACACATTTTGTCTACGCTACTTACAGTAAGTACATGAGATGCAACCAGCTTCTGGGAAACAAAGTGATTTCTACATACCCTGACTACAGCAAACATACGCAGGATGACAACACTGGCAGGTCCAGTGAATCAAAAAGAAATGATCCATTCTCACTTTTTGCTCAAGGTGGTTTCAGTGAGATTACCTTGGATTTTAATTTGCACCAGATGTTCCTCCACAGTCCAGTCAACCAGCCAGCAGCACAGGGTAGATTTCACACTCTCCTCTGAAGCTCCTCTGGAATATTGAGTGGCACAAACGTCCTTAAATTCCAACCAAAATGAGTAATTTTCTCTCTCCACATACCACTGAGTATTACAACATCTCTAGATGTCTCACCTGGGAAAAGAAAATCCTCTGACAGGTTTCAGTCCTTTCTCACCTCTTGTGTTCGCCTGCCTGCTGTCAACTATCACCAATATTGCTTTTCAAGCAAGCTCATATAAGGAGGAAATGAAGATGACATGGGGAACGGGCAAAGAGAGAGAGAGAGAGCAACACTGACACAGAGTAGTGTGCATGTGAGTGGTGTGTGCATGGGACACTCCCTACGACTACTGAATATAGTTATCATCCCTCAGCTGTCACTTCCTTTTCTCTTTTTTTGTCTTTAATTTCTCTGCCTTTGTGTCTTGCTTTCTGATCAACACTTTTGGTTTGTTTTCTCAATCACTTTTGGCAGTTTCTGTGAAACTTTTCTCTGTCTTTGCCTTTAGCACACTTTTCAATCATTGTGAACCACGCAGTGTGGCATTAAACTCATCCTCTGTGACAGCAGAGGGGGCTGTGGAAGTCGAGTTGGGGGGTCAATCTGTAGAAATCACACAGTATGTTGGACCGCTAGCCACTGCCGCCACAACAGATCGCACTATAACATAAGTGAAAGCAGTAAAACATGTAAACAGCCGCTTGACTGACAAACCATCAGCAACTGCAGCTTGTTCACAACGTGTCTAAATTTGATGCTTTGAGTAACCTCTTGCTTTTATTTTTATCTTTAAGAACCTGTGCTGTTGATTTAATTTCACATTTCACGAGGACAATTTCCTCCCACGATTACAGCCATTGCTTTTGTGTAAGAATGGCTTTACTTTGAGGGTTCTTGTCCTTTTTGTGTTTTTTTCAAGCAATGTGTCTTATGTTGTTGTAGGAAATGTGGTTTTGGTTATGGTTGCAACATGTGACCAGTGTGATTCCACTTTACGTATGTGTGGACGGCTGAGCAGAAGTACTGAGACACAGGCAATTTTGTTGGTTGTAGATATTTCTTTATTTTTTTCCTTCTGTTTTCTTCTTTTTCATCATCTGTGTCTGAAGCAAGTCTTCTGAGAAATACAATTGTTTGTGTAAATGTTGTGTCAGATATTTCAATTAAGTATTTAAACTACGAGATTACAAGATTAGTCATATTTGTTCTGAGTGAAACTCATGGTAATTTTAACCCCATCTCTCTCTCTCTAGCTGTAGGAGGGAAAAGTTTGACGTGACTGAGTCCATATGTTGAAACCACCCTGCATACACTCTGACTTACTTTCTAAGCACACACAATAAATTCTTACTTCAAACACACTCATACATAAACACACTCACAAGCACATAGTGCTCGGCGGAGATAAAGAGCAGGGAGGACAGACGGGAAGTCTGATTAAGGTTATTGTTGATTAAAGACACATTTTTAAAAACAAACCAGACTAAACGAAAAGAAAAAGGACAGTGTCTTCCCCCTCTCTCTGTTGCATTACTTTCAACCAAACACTGCCTATTTCCCATTTTTGCCATAAAACATTTTTCACATTACTCTCGATTCCTATTTTGCACACATTCCCCTAGTCCATCACAATTAAACGTTAGTTGCACATTTATTCACATTTTCAGTTTTCATTTGACCATGATTAGAATCTTTTGCGTGAATGTTGGGGGTAAAGATCTGTTTAGGCTTTAACCAAACTAGAGGAAGAGAGAGGAGCGCACGGATGACAGCTGTATGTCACAAACTTTAGCCTATTGCAGGAGGTGAGCGTCCTGAGGAATCATTTCCTACGACCCTCGTGCTTGCATTCATGTCTGCATGTAAATTAATTAATCTAATGTAAATTAATTGTTCATTATTAGTTGTTAAATGAAAAAGGCCAGACTGAAATAGTGACCAGTGAGCAGGGGAAAAGTGATTTCAAACACAGGCTCTTGGGCTCTCGTTTGCATTATGTAAACATAATGATACAGGTTTAACTCGGACAGACATGTAGCTGCACCGTTACATTTATCACTTTCTAGTAAAAATCCATTATTCATATTCATATTCATGTCTCAGCAAGACAGACACAGCTGTAAGTCATACATTTAATGATGAAGCTTTTTAGGCATCAGCAGCCAGGCACTGACAGCAGGAGTGAACACTGTTGACGCTTGCTATAGCCATTATTCATTCTCACAGCATGAAATGGGTTCTGTCAGAAAATTCGAGTAGTTTTTTCAGTTTAAGAGAAACACCTCCAGACAGTTTAGGTGTTGTTTAGCTCCATGAGTCGTGTTTATAAACTTCTAATTATTCTAAGTCTCCTGTTCTTTTCAGGTATTTGAAAAAGGCTGAAAAACTTACTTGTTGAGCTCAATCCTGACTTTAGAAACAGCAGCTTAACTAATTTCACTGATCACACTTGTGTGTCCTTCACTCTTCATCTTGTGGCTCTTGTAGTGGGACCCTACATCCATCCATTATCCTAACCACTTGTGCTCTCAAGGGTTGCAGGAATGCTGGAACCTTTCCCAGCTGATATTGGGCGAGAGGCAGGGTACACCCTGGACAGGTCTTTAGTCTAGGTCTGGCATATAGACACAGACAACCATTCACCACTCACAACTATTATCAATTTACTGCTGTTTGTACAGGCAAACACTGATTAATCAGCAGATTTGATAAACTCATGCCTGTCAAATTTAACTGTCATTTATGCTTAAAATTAAACCCTGCTGATTTACATTGTTCCTAATTAATGTTATGCTAATTTAGTCAATCAACTAATAATTTTAGCTGTAAAGAACAGGATGGTTTTAGGGGGACGGGGGGGACGGGGGGGACGGGGGGCAGTGTTGTGTCAGTATAGTACACAGTAGTCTGGGCAGGAAATAAAACCACAAAAAAGGCTCTTTGGATCCCTGTAACCTAGTAGGCCTGTTGTGTAGGTGCTTCATTGTCCCAAAGCTTGGTTTAGTTTTAACCCACGAATCTACTGTTACTTATTACTTATACTTCTTATTTGATGTGAATGTATTCAGGTTTAAGTTCAGCTGTTTAGAGGTGTTATTTAGATAAGTCTTATAGCTCACTGCGTAGATGTGCGTGAAAGCCTAAGGATGCAGTCACTGCACTGGTTGTGGTGGTTGTGTTGTGTGCAGACCTCAGCCTTGCTGTGATTGGACCAGAACTGCTACTCTTCCTCCTCTGATTGGTCCTCAGCGCCGTCCGCGTTCGCGCCCTTTCGTCCAATCGCGACATCAGAAAGTTGTGCTGCGGAAGAAGGGATGCAAGAGACATGGCTGGACTCAGATAGCCCCGTGTTTGAAAATATCTTCACCATGGACCTTCTCCGGAGCAAAGAGGGGAGCAGACCACGGCTGCTTGTCCTCGCAGTAGTGTTTGGGTGGTGTTTAGCGTCTGTGCGCTGTTTCGGGCAGAGCCAAGACAGCGAGTTAACGTTCCTGCTGCCAGCCGGAAGATCCGAGTGTTTCTTTCAGACGGCAGTAAATAATGGCACGATGGAGGTCGAATATCAGGTAACTGTGTGCAGGCAGCACATAAATTATAATTACACACTGCGTGCACATGTACACGTTGTCATCTGTAAGAACCAGCAATAACCTGTTGATGGCTAGTATGTATTAGCTGCAGCTAGCTGGCACACTGGTGACACATTTTAATAAGCCAGCATTTCTTAAGCTGCATGTAAGAAGTTAAGCAATGACAACTTACTGTATATTCCACTGTTTACCTTAAAGGCAGTCTAACCAGTAGCTAATATCATCCTCTGTGCAATGGTGCAGCTTCCAGAAAGTGATGAGCAAAAATGCCTATTAGCAAAATAACTACTGTACAGGAAATGAGACAATACAGCACTCATTGCTCATAGTAAGAGGGAGTGAGTGAGTGAGTCACTTGTGGATGTCTGTTTCACATCCTGGTGGCCTAAAGGTAGACGTCCCTGGTTGACAAGGACTGTGCTGCAGAAACAAGAGGGAAAGAATTTGCCCTGTTAGGTTTTTGGTTCAAGAGGGACTGGAAAAACAATCTTGAGTTCAGTAACTAATGTTCATTTACAGGCTCCTTACATCCTCATCATAATAAATAATTTTTAAAAAGTAATTAATTTACTTCCCCTTATGGCTTAAGAAAACGATCAGGTAGCAGCTTAGATACACTGCAACTATTCAATGTTTCGATTGCTTGAAAATGATGAGCAAACTATCACAATTCTTACAGATTTATAGATAATAACTAATCAATTAAGCCTTACTTTGGTCAGAATTGTGCAACACTATATAAATATCACTTTATTTACACAGGAGCACATCCCATAATGTAAAGTTTTGCTAGTTTGCACTGTGCGTTTACTGTTTGTTTAGTGGGAGAGTCTAAGAAGCAACATTATGCGCTCTCTTGCAATGCACACGTAATTTCTCTTGAAATGTGTGACTCGTGGTGGTTCTGGTGGCCAAGTAGTTAAAGAAACATACCGCCAACATCAGAGCGCCTGGTACGGGTGCTGTTGCATGTTTGATCTCTACACACATATTGCTTGTGTGTTTCTCAGCTGTCAGTGGAAAATTATTAAAGTAAAAATCTTTTGCAAGCCTGTTCATTCGTGTGCATTTATTTGTGTGTGTGTGTGTGTATCCAGGTGATAGCAGGGGCTGGTATGGATGTAGACTTCACCATCCTCTCCCCAGAAGGCATCCTGCTCATAATCGAGTCTCGACGCTCTGATGGAGTCCACGTGTTAGTGCTGTCTCTCCTTGGCCTGAACTGTTTTATCATGTCACTGTTTATACCCAGCATTGTTGAACCTGTCTGTTTAACTTGTGCTTTGCTTGCTGTTATTCTAGGGTGGAGCCTACAGTGGAGGGAGACTATCAAATCTGCTTTGACAACAGCTTCAGTCGCTTCTCAGAGAAGATGGTGTTCTTTGAGATCATCATTGAGGGTCAAGGAGGAGATACGGGTGGAGATGAAGAGTGGCGCGGTTTGGAGGAGCCTGATGAAAGCCTGCTGGAGTACAAGCTGGAGGACATCAGGGTGAGATGCGTGTTTTAGGTTTAGAAATTAGAAAATGGAATCCACCTAATCATTTTGCATGTTTGAATTAAACCTGAATAGTGGGAAGACAGGATTAGATCTGTTCTTGTTCTTCTAATATTTGCCTATAGACCAAATTAAGGGTGAATGATATGGGAAAACAATGATTGTTCAGCAATAATGTGTGGAGTTTGGAAAAGTTAAAGTTCCATTTGGACGTCACTGAAAAAGGACGTTATTAAAAGCTGGATTGGAGAAAAACCCTGGAGTGACTGTTGTAGATCTGCAGCAATATTTAGTGGCAACAGTCACTGAAGTGTCAGTTTTTCAGTAAGACACTGTGGTTGCAGAATGCAAAACCCAAGAATATTAGTGCACTGGAGGCCATTGCCCATGAAGGATGGGCTGAGATTCCTCAGGAACGCTGCCAGAAGCTGGTGTTTGGCTATACATCATGTTTGTAGCAGGTCATAACAACAAAAGCGTGCTCTACTACTGAAGACAGTTATTGTGTTGAATTTGGAGGAACCACGTGCAACATTGTTAGTCTTGAGCTGTTCAAATAGTTCTTGTTTAATTTTTACAGTGCAAACATCTGTAATTTTGTGAATTTGGGTTGAATAATTTTCAAGTGCGACTGTATTTAAATTTTTTTGTGTCTGAACAAAAATTGAGCTTGGGGCAGAGAGCCACAGACAGGGAGGGGAAGTGGGAAAGTATTGAAAGGCCGAATAACGCTTTGTGGGTTTGATCTTCTCATGGGATTTGCTGACAATATGGAAAATACATAATAACGTAAGTAATAATGTTTAACTAATATGTGAGAACTGGAAGACTCCTAACTGCTAACATCAGCTGGAAATCTTAGCTACTCTGAGGGTCAGATTAGGCAACCAAACCACAGGGATGGCTGCATGAACAAATGTAATACTTTGCCAGCTGAAAGGTTGACAGAAAAACAAATGTGTCAGCTGCTGCCAGGTTCTCATAAGCGGATTGTTAACAGTACTTTAAAACTCTGTGTGCTTTTGAGATGATCTTGTTGTTGAGGAGTTGTGTGTGTTTTCTCACTGCAACCACCACTTGTTTAAATCCCTAATGCAGCTGTCACATTTTCCTCAGGAGACCATGGAATCTCTGCACAGACGCTTGGAGCGCAGCTGGCAGATGCAAACAGTGTTGCGGGCTTTTGAGGCTCGGGACCGAAAACTCCTGGAGGATAACCTTTGGAGGGTTTCATTCTGGTCCTGTGCCAGTGTGGTGGTCATGGTGTGTGTGGCCCTCACCCAGGTAAATAAAACACTGACGCACCACAGAGGGATTTATCTGTTAAATAGTTAGTGAAATCACGTTTCTGAGGGTTTTAGAAGCTGTTTGAATCAGATGAGGCAACATCATCATACCCAGTCTTTTTCCTCCATTCCCAGGTCTACACCGTCCGTAAGCTGTTTGACGATAAGCGTCGAGTCCGTACTTAAAACAGCGATGCACTGCAAGACAAGTTGGGAAAGAAAACTATTCGAACGCAGCTGGTTACTCTTCATATTACATTCCATTATTTTTCATTTGGTCTGTATGAATGCTAGGATACAAATCTTGTTTTACATCCTTTCATGAGCAATAATTCAATATTAGATAATGACGCGTAACCAGATAAGAAAGAGGAGGAAGTTGGTCATTAGTGCCTTTTAATGTCAAACCTCGCTATATGCAGACAAAGGAGGAAATACTTTTTAAAGGCACTACAACATAGAACAAAAAAAGCAGTATAACTATCCTATGTTTTTGAAACCGGCTTGAGGTTTTGGGAGTTTTTTGCTAAAGGTGAAATTGTCTTTACTAAAGGTTAAAGTTTGGTTATGTAACACAAAGCCAACCGCATATCCGCAGACATTTGCTGGTTTACAAGGGATAACAATGTGCAATAGTGATAATGTGACCTTTTTATTGTTCTTCCTTACAGTGTAACAACTTGTCACTATATTGGCGGTTTGTGTATCAGTCCTATGGCTTATTGATCGCCATTTTCTTGAGATGTTACTGATATTACTGACGTTATTTTGGTTTCATGTGCCAGTACGATTCCATGCAGACATGTTGATGAATAAGAATGTAACAGAGATGATATCCAGTGTGGTTGCCAGTGTCAGTGCTCCTCCAGACAAATATGTAGTACTGTATATGTGTGTATATTAGTTCAGTTGTGCTTCAGGATCTTTCAGTGTGAACGTACAGATTTTTTGGCATATGTTTCTGGCTTCTGTTCTGCTTGCCAATCAAACCTGTTTTTTTTCTAATGTGTGGTGATGCACTCAGACAGCTATTTGTTTTAAGTAGGGGCCAACTTTTATTGCATAATGTATAAAATAATCAGGTTTTCATGGTAGTCACTGAGATTGATAAATGCATTTTTACAGGAAAAATATTTGGTTTGTGAGTTTTGGTCTTAGAATAGAAACTGATGATGATAATAAAATGTTTTTAAATGTGTCCTGGTGTGATGCAAAAAATTTTTTTTTTGTCTTTTGCATATGAATCATAATAAGTCCTAGTAGTAACAAAGGCATGTTTCATGAACATGTGATAAGTTTTAACCACATTTATTTAGTGGGTTTTGTATCTTTTAGATAAATTTAAATATGAAGTACTCACAGGTCTGGCACCTACGTGTATCGATACATTTTTTTATTTTTGTGCATGTAGTGCCCCCTAATGTTTGACCTTAACAAAAAACTATCCAGATTTAAGTAACTTGAGTCATAATAAATGCCTGTTATTTTTGCTTCCTACCCTTCCTTAAATGTCAAATATAAAAAAAGCATTAACCTGTTCAGGACTGTTATTTAGTAGAATTTTGGTTTAAAGGTTCAGTAATATTTGATCAGATACTGAATCCGGATGAATTAACTGCATCTGTTGCTACTTGGTATTATTTTAATAAAACAGTTTTTACTGAATTACAACAAGAAGAGGTTTCTACATAGTTCTTTTTCTATTATCACACACACCTAGCAAAGTAAGAAAAAAACTGCATAATTAATAGATTAACATACTGAACGTGTATGTGGACATCATCATCAGAAAGACACAATATATATCACACTATATGCTACAGACCGTGTCAGCTTAATAAGATGCCTATATGCACTGAAGTATTTTGTTTTATTTCATTTATTTGCATAAGACCCTTTTTGATTCTGTGGACTGAGGAAACCTCAACATACACGTCAGCTTTGTCCTTCACATAATAGTCATTATCTCAATCATTATTTCTTCACCTTTCACTTCCTTATATTTTAAATAAAAAAAGTACAGCACCAACATGTTAAGTACTGGTGAACATCTGGTGAACAGAAATGTATTTGTAGACCTGAACCTCTAATGCCAAGTAGCCTGGGCGGAGCAGACTCTCAGAATGTGACTGTCTGATTGTCCATCTGAGCTTCCTTCACCACTGGTTGGGACGAGAAGGGACTTGAGGAGGTCTCCTACGTAAAAAAGACCATGATGAGATTACTAATTAGTTTCTGATAATACGTAGACCAGACACAACTGACAGACACAGTGGAGAAGGAAAAGACAAAAGGGGTTAGATTACATAACTTTATTCATTCTTGTGCAGCACAAACTGCCTAAAAACAATATCTAACAATATCGTTACTGTTTGTTGCCACTGGCAACCACAGTTACCATGGTGACCCACAGCTCCATCACAGGGAGGGAGAAAGGTCAAGCACGGCTGCACACATAGAAGTGGAACACTCGTTTCTGCACTGATCTATTAATTTGACTATTATGCAAATTATGTGGTTGTTGACTTGGAATTTGTTGGAATTCACAATAAACTCTACGCAGATCACATCACGTAATGAGGAAACGTGTACTGCATGTTTATGGTAAGTGCATGTGTGCATTGCACAATGGATTGAACAAGAAGTTCCATTTAAAGAACACTAAAGAAAGGTCTGAAATAAGAAATGAAGCAGAGCATGTTTAGCAGCAGGAAGAAGCGCCAGCCACCACTTTAATTTAGTCCATCATTTCATACACCTTCAGTGAGAGAGGCCCCATTTTCCTTACACGATCACTTTTTCCATTATGGCTTTTAATATGAGGGTTAATGTGTGAACTTTGTAACTCCTAAAATCATTTAGGAAAAAATGTTTCACAGAGGATTAGCAGGGGTGGGAGCAATCTGTCAGAGGGCGTTTACCTGGGCGAGGTCATTCATACCTCAGCTACTGTGCAATTATCAGTAACACACCAGAAGACATCCCACTGCTGCAGAGTCTTCCTTCAGCCTTCCTCTATCTCATGTTTAATTGGTTGGCAAATACCAAAGACTACATGCACTAAAATAATCTTAAAAAAAAAAAAAAGCCAAAATGTTGAAGCCCACACTTTTTTCAGTAACACTTCATTTGAAAATCTATCAACACTGATGAGGAGAGTGGTGTTTACTTAAAGAGGTGCTTAGTGTGTAAGAGTACACAACAAAACATTAGCAGGTTCAAAACTCACAAAAATGACTTCTAGAAGTGTTTCTTTACCATTATATAAAAAGTTATGAATGATATATAGTTTTAAGACACATTTCATTTCAAATGAAACAAGCACAATTCAAGATGACTTGCTGGTTCGGGGGTTATACCCTTTAAGTCAAAAAAAAGATCAGATTTATCCCTTTTCGTAATGTTGAAAGCAGGAAATTTCATAAAGTCAAAATTACACAATGTTTCTGAAATGCACAGACTGAAACAGCATCAGATCAGAAGTTACAGTAGGACTAATTATAGGAATATACACAAAAACCATTTAAACTCTTGAGAAATAAAAAAGTGTAAACATAAAGAAATGTGTGTGTGTGTGTGTGTTTCTAGTCAAGCAGGGAAGGTTCTGAAGGACGTATGACAGTAGGTCGGTTGGGAGCAGCCGGGGGTCTTCTGCTGCAGGAAGAGAGGAGAGAGACACAAGGGGAGGAATGGGGGGGGGAGAAGAAACATGCAAGAAAAAATATCATCAGAGTGTCATGCACCAATGATTTCCATACCTCCAAAAGCCAGAACATACAGTCCTGTATCCCTCCACAACCCTTCACCAGCACTCGTCTATTTCCCCAACATCTGCCCACCAAACACCAAACGCACAATAGTGTGTGTACATGCACGGTTTTACCTGGGAATCCCCGGTGGCAGTGACGGAGGCACACGGGCCGGTCTTGATGGGATAAGAGGCACACCACCAGAGCTGGGATCGCCAGCGTAAGCTGTTTGGGGTCGAGAAGGCACAGGCGGTGCCCCGAAAGCTGGTGAAGGATTGAGTGGCTGTGGAACACCGGGCGTCGGCCCCCTCACTGCTGGGGGTCGACTGGGAGGAGGCACTGTTGCAGAAGCAGGACGGGATGCTGGAGGAGGACTGAGACACAAGTGAAGAATTACATTTGATTATTCTTTCCTTTAATTACAGTCTTAAGTTTCAAGTTTTTTATGTCAATCACCACAACAGAGAACCCGTTTTTAAATTTTTTACTTAATTACCTTGGGTCCTTGTTCATCCAGGTGTCATCTACTGGTGGAGGCACCGGAGTAGATACTGTCGTGGTGCTGATGTCGCCGATAAGGACCAGGGCCTCTTTCAGAGCGTGGTACATCCTCAGCATCTCGTCTCTCCTCTGAGCCTGCTCTGCTGATTCCTCCATCAAACTGCCCTGGTCCCCGGCCGAGTACAGATATGCCAGCAACTCTGAGTGGATAAAGTCCTTCGCCTGGTGATATAAGAACAAAAAGGAAGAGAAGAAGTCTTATTTCATACAGCAGGAGAGAGTGATCCAGTTACTGACATAAAAAAAGACCCATTATTCATCTACCATACTTCTCTGGGTCTGAGTATAACAAATGGAAAGAGAAGTAAAGCAGAAGACGTACACTGTTGATCATGAGGTGCATGATAGTCTTGGGCATGAGGTCTCTGATGGACTTGTTGACAATGCTGATGTAGGAGTCCACCAGGTTGCGGATGGTCTCCACCTGCCGTTCTAGCTGTGGGTCCATGGACACGGTGTCACTTGGGGTTATCCCATCTTCGTTCTCAGACTGAAGGACACCAGGACGGAGACGCAGAAAAAGATGACACATGGGTCAGTACAGATAATAAATTTAAACACATTTCCATTTTTCTCTGTAGAAATCACTTTTTGATGATGTTGGATATCTTTTTTTTGTAAACAGCGTAAATATTCTAATGTAGAAAGTAAAGAGATAATTCCAAGCTTGGGGTTGCTGTATGTGAATACAGCCTTAATGCACCTGGTCTTTCTCTGGGTAAACACCAGCTCTAAGGAATGAAGCCTTCCAGCTGTCAACATCCTCCTGAGTGTCACATGCCAGCTCAACCTGACGCAGATCTTTATACACATTCCTGTAAGATACACAAACATTAACCAAAGAACAAATCAAATGAACACCACAGACATCATCGTTAAAAAAAAATAACAATCCACACCTCTGTTCAGTGTTGAAGATGGCAAAGACATGTTTACTGGACATGAAACCCTTCTCCACATCTCTCAGTTTCAGGTTGTCCAGAGGCAGCATGTACTTCTTCTCTTTCTCCTGATAAAACACAGAGGTGTAGTGAGGAAGGAAGTACAGAAAAGCAGAGCAAACATTTTCTTGCATCCACTGTCAATTACTGGACCGCACCTCCTCATCTTTGTACCAGGAGAGAGACTCAGCAGTCAGGACAAACCAGTAGTCCTTGGATCCTCCCTTCATGATACTGATGTTGATGGTGAGCCAGCCTCTGCGGATCACCTGCACACGAGAGTCCAACAGCTGAGTGAACTACACAACATAACACATATGCTGCACATGTTCAAAGAAATGGCATTAAAAAAAGCGCAACATCCATGCAAGTACTACAGTATTCATCGTAAAAGATCTCAGTTAGATCGACCACTGCGATCTATGGATCAGTGAAAAGTCACCTTCTCTGCATTTGTCTCTCTGCCACACTGACAGACAAGAAGGCAAAGGGAACAGACACAGATGACATATTAAGTGTCTGCGTGTTGCAACAATGAATGTATTACAGAGCTGGAGAGTGACTCTGTTTTCTTTGTTCACAACGCTGTGCAAGAATCAGGAGCATGGTAAACCTACAGATACGTATCTCAATGCACAATGCATCATCAACACTGGGATAAAACTCGCACGTACATGTGCACAGGTGTCAACTTGAGTCATTATGTAGTAAACGAGGTCAACAAAGAACACTTTAATTAAAATTTTTAATGATCTATACGCTTCAATCTCAAGGCTCAAGATGAGGGATCAATCCGGACATTTTTTTAATGAATGCAGTTTATGTATCATCTACAAAGACAGATGTTTGCCTCTGTGAGTGATTGAACCACTGAGACACAAAGTAAACAAGCTGCAGCTGGTAGCCAGATGATTGATTGTTACTCTTCGTATTATAATGTTTAAACTGCAGAGACTTGATATTTGTTAAAGAAAATAGTCTAGAAAAGACAACACAGTGCAAGTGCAGTGGATTGCACAATGCAGCAGTGTAACAAAGATGAAAACATGTTTTTGTCGTATTTGCTAAGTGACAAATTTTCTTTGGAATAAATGACGAACATTTTAAGATGTTATCCTGTTCTCGTAAGACACATCCACATGTGCAACTCTTTCACTTCCCTCCCCAAGATATGCAAATCATGTTTCTCAACATGGACTGAGTGAATGCTGACTCCCCCGCCGACCTAAAGAGGATGTGGAGGTGCAGGGGGTACAGTACTTACAAGAATCTCTCCCTGAGCCGTAAAAAGCACGATCAGAAGAAGGAAAAAGGGAAATAAACAGAGAAGACAAGAGGGGCACAGACAGCAGTGCGTAAATATGAAGCAACAAAGGGAGAGATGGGCTGAGACAATGACAGGACAAAAAAAGAGGTGATAAAAAAACAAAATCACGACAAACCAGTTGTCATGATGCTACAAGCGAGAGGCTTTATATGTGGTGTACAGAGAGTCTGTTTAAGTACCTGATTGGGCATGACTCTCTTCTTGGTGATGTTAGCAGCAGTGCGTTGCTGGGCACTGCAGGAGAGACAGTCAACAGCAGAAACTCATTATACACACAGTATATTTAAAACAGCAAAAACGAAAACAAATTCATCTGATTCAAGAATGAAGTGACAACCTAATAAACCCACATAATATAATTAACTGTGCTTATTAGAAATATAGAAAGTTTTCACCTTCTATTTTAGTTTTCACAACACTGGGTCATAGGTGATATAAATTTTAAAAAAAGCAATAATATCTTTATCTGGAAGGTCCAATTACGGCTGAATCAGTAAACAGACAACAAACACATCGCTCCAAGCAACTTCGAAAGTGGTTACTGAAACGCATCTGTCAGGGGATGTATACAAGAAAACATATACGTCTCTGCCATCTCAGCTGTGGAAGCTTTCAGAGGAGTCACCTCCCTCACTTGTGTTCTTTTTGTCTTCATGGTGGAGAGTTTGGCCCAGTACTGACTCTGAAGTTTGGATCTTTACAGGTGGACAGGTGTATTTATACTACAGTCCCTGAAACACATGGACTCTGAATTTAACTAATTGTGTAACTTCTTCTTCAACAAACTGGCTGTAGCAGAGATGACTTATTTGAGTTTCTTTGAAAAGTGGTCAAATACGTGTAGAATGACCTGTTTTTACTTTTTAATGTTAAATTAATCCAAATTACTTTGTAGAGAGCCAAGAATTTGGGTACACTTCTTTACTAGGGCTACAACTAATGATACTGATTATTATTATATCTATTAGTCCAATATTTTCTTAGCAGTTTGGTCTATACATTTTCAGAGAAAGGTGAAAAATACCCATGACAATTTCTTAAAGCCTTTTCAAAGAACAATTAAAAAAAAATATTTCCATATGTGTAATACTTTATGCTTACTTATGTATGTGTCTACAAATAACAATGTAATAATAAGATGTTTTTTCTGTATGGAAAATCACTGAGGTAACTGAGAAACAGTGATGACAGTGATTATACAGTTTGGCCACCAGAGAGCACTGTGTCCAATTTTCAATTAAAATATTCTGTAACTCCGGGACCATTATTAAAATGTAAAAAAATACAATTTGATATAGTTTTGAGAATATAACATATAACACATGTGTAACACATAAACACATATATAACTTATAACAGGTTTTTTGATTGACTTGGAAAACATGTTGATAATTTCCGATCTTAAACCATAATTGTCTAAAGATTTATATAAGATCCATGACTGACTCATGGTAACGTGTGTAAGACAGAAGATTTGCAAGCTGACGTGACCAACCTCTGCTCATGTTAATTCATTATTACAGTACCTGTAGTTATGTTGTTACTTACTTAGCAAACCCAATGAAGTCCTCATGGTTGGTGTTGATGTACGAAAGCTCAATGTCAATTAACAGCAGCACCTGACAGGCAAAACAGAACATTTGTACACAAAGGAGTGAAGCTGTGCAAACATACAGGTTTGCACAGCATGTTTGGTTTGTCACACATGCATACACACATACACACACCTGGTCTTTGGTCTTGCTGTCTCTCTCTCTGATGTAGGTGGTGACGATCCTCTCCGTCTCTTCTCTCAGCAGAGGGTACGAACCCAGCTGTACATAGACACGCACACACACACAGAAACACTGCTGCAGGCACCGTGATGACGGGATGAACACATACAGTATGCAGGCTTACACAACACTGTAAACATGCTGTGCATCTTCATAAGCAGCTACACCCATCCACCAAAATATACACTATAAACACAAACAAACATAAGACACTACACATCAAGACCAAGGAGGCATGCATGAACAAGCTCCCTATCAGCTTGAGATTTCATGTCTGCTGCCGATGTGATAAAATCTAGACTATTATAAAAATTCTAATCAGCAGTCACGAACTATAATCTCAAGCTGACAGCGACTCAACAAATCAAGAAAGAAAAAGAATCTTATTATTGTTCAGAGACAGATAAAGACTTCAGAGAGTAATAGAGTCTGGTGTGTGTGTGTATTATTGGTTGTAGGTCAGGTAACAGTGAACACAGGAAGAACAATTCAAACAACACTGTGCCATTTCTAAGCAGCCAGATTTCTCCGTGTGAGAGCGAGGATACGATTTTGTAAGTAAGGCAGGGTGTTGCGGTTGTTAAATCATCAATGTCCGTGCTGATGGGGTAAGAGCGGGGATGGGCTCTTCGATTTTTTCATTAAAGAGGAAACCGCAGGGTGAGGTGGGTGCTGAGTGAAGCCTTAAAGCAGTGGTGAGGGGTAACAATCAACAACATTAGACAGTGACAAGTTAGTTCATTCTCTTTTACTTTCTTTGATTGCTCTTTATTACTATTTGTTGATTTCCTGTTCTCTTTCTGTCCATGTCTGTCTATATGAATCACTTTATTTTATATCTGTCTCTCCACTGTTTCTGATTACCTTCTCAGTGCACTTCCTGATCAGGGTGACAAGCTCGGTGACGACGAGATCGACACATTTCAGACAGGGGTCTTTCAGCTTAATGATCTGCTTTTTCACTATTGCTTCAAACGCCATGTCAGGGGTGAACAGGCCTGTCCTGTGGCAAGGCATCATGGGAGTGACACAGTGTGGGCCATGGTGAGGAAAAAGGGAACGGTGGTAGAAAAATGAAAGGCCACAGTGGAGGGTGTAGTTTCCAAGAGTGAGAAAAAAGAAGGAGTTTGAAGAAGGAAAAGAAAGATGACGATTGATGAATATGAAAAAAAAAAAAAAAAAACAGTCAGTTAGTTCTACTTCATGTTCAGAACAGAAACAAGCTGCATGTTCTCACATTTGCTCTCTGCAATTACAGCCTCCTCTACAGGTGAAAAGTAAAGAGTCAGCATGTAGTTTACTGCAGGCAACAATTTGTGTTCCTGTTCACCTTTGCCGCAGTCTGCATTCAGTCCTGTTTAGCGAGTTAGTTAGCACGTTCACTGGTGGTGAACAGGTCACACATACATTTGGCACCTGTTACACAACAGCACCATCTCTGTAAGCACTTTACAATATTATACTACAGTTTGCACTCAGCTCACAGCCTCACAGAGCCACCAGCTAGCATGGCTGTAGACTTTTAGACCTGTTGAAACTGTAGCTTAAAATTAAATCAGCAGCAGCTTGATTTTGCAATGAACCTGTAGTTTCTGAGCACACAGCCACTCAGAGACACCACCTCAGTGCAGCCAGGACATTCAGCTGTATCTACAGTTCTACAAGCAAACGTCAAAGCAGGATTGTAATGATGAAGCCTGCTGTTTGAATTAATCCATCCATTTCCAATCAATCATCCATTTTTCAGTCAAATAAATGTCCAAAAGGAAATACCAAAACCAAACTATAACTACAGCTTCATATCGCTGTCTGGTGCTAAAAATGGCCCCTTTGCAACGCCAGTGTCTGTGGTGTGTAAATACAGGTGCAGCATCCGGGCAGGAGATCATGCAGTGATACCTTATTGGTGCACTGTCTGACTGTGTTGATGAGCTCCTGGATGACCAGGTCGATGCATTTCAGACAGGGCTCTTTCAGCTTTATGATCTGCTTTTTCACTATGGCCTCAAACGCCAGGTCTGGGGTGAACAGGCCTGTCCTGAAGGACATACAGACAAGACAGACATAGAGACATGGCGCAGGAGAGAGGGGGTAGACAGACACACAGAGACACACAGGAAGACCAGATGAGGAGTGGTGGAAGACAAACTGGAGGAAATGTAATGGAAGAGCAACAAGCAGACAGGAGGAATAAATAACAACAAAAACAAAAGAGCCAGCACATTTATCAGAGACATGACAAACAGGACTGAAAGTGGAAAACACAGAACACTGTGGGTCTTACGCTGAACGCAAAACCGAACACAAACAAAACAGCAGACGGACACAGAAGCAGACAAATACTGGTATGTGCTACATGTACTGGCTTGTTTCCAGGTTGTCTCAACTTGCCTGACTCCATGGATGTTCTTGATGGCATAGCTGATTTCTTTCCTCAGCTCCTTCTCGTCAAACTCCATCTAAGACACAATATGAAAAAAAGCTAAGATTGTATTTGTTCTATGCAAAACGAATACAACGTTTAACCACCAAGCATTATACTGACACACAAACACACACAAAGCCAGACCAAAGAAACAGCCTTCATGAGAGTTAAGCTACAATATAAAGCACATTTCTTCCTGTTAACAGTAATATTAGAGCAGCTCCTTGTTAAATTAAGTGACAAATATAAAACAGCTGGCTTACATTTCTATCTTTAAAATATAATAATCATGATGAAAATAGCAGTTCTAATATTAGTCACCTTCACCAGCTCGAAGGGAAATCGCTCATGAAAAATACGGTTGATCTTTGCTCCACCAGACAAGTTGGAGGTGTCGACCTGATCCCCGGATCCTTCAATGCACTTCTCGAAGTCCACACCAAACTGCTGCACCATCCTGTAGAGTTTACATAACGTCTGTGAGTCTTAACTCCTCAAATGAATGAATTTGTGTGTCTGCAGCTGCGGATGTTCACAGCGTGTACTGACTGAAGCAAAGCCTTGGTCTTGCGTGTGGGGTCATCAGGGCGGAAGTTCTTGTACTCCTCCACCTCCTTTTCCAGTGATAAAAGCTGGCTTTGCAGCTTACTGCGTAACCCTGGCAACGTGTCGCGGATGTGGTTGGTAAGTTGCTGGAGAAAAATAAAGGTTATAAAGTAAATAAATAAGAAAAGTCAACTCTGGAGTTGTGTAGTCTTGGAATCAGTCGCAAATTAACATGACGAGCATCTAAACGATCCACAGCGTGTGTTTGATGTGTGGCTTTGCATCTTGCATAAGTGCAGCTCTGCTTTGTTGTTTGGAAAATATTGGACCTGTACTAGGAGGCACTCTGTGTGTGTGTGTGGGTGTGTGTGCGTGTGTGTGTGTGCGTCTTACCTGATTGAGGGTCTTCTGCAGGTGTGGTGTGCCCATGCGTTCGGCGATGTGTCTGTATGCGGGGTGGGATAGAAAGAACTTCCTCTCTGCAGCCATGGCAGCGCGGATATCTTTCTTTCCATCAATGTCCTTTTGACTGCGGTTCACGACGCCAATGTAGCCTAACAAATAGAAATACAGAGGGAGGAGCACAAGTGATGATTTTAGATCGTGTATTTGTTTCTGCCCACTAAAGATGAGGATATAATAAGCTGTTCATCTGATGACACACATTTAATTAATTGACTGACTGGATTCAATCTGTGTAAATAGTAAACGAATTGTTTTACTATTTTTTTATTTTCAAAGCCAGGGTGTAGTGTTACAGCGCAAACACAACAAATACTCTGAGTTTTGTGCCATGTATCTGTGTGTGTCTGATAAAATATCTGAATTCCAGCACCTCGTTGCAAACATCAGCGTGTTAGTATGTGATAGTGGGTCAGTGATAATGATACTTGGCAGTCGCAGCATGTTCACAAAGCAGAACGTTAGTGGGTTTTAATCAGAAGGATCATGAAAGAAAAAAAAAGAGCCAGTCAGGCAGGCGGCAACTTTACAAATAACAGGTAGCCTAGCTGTATAATACAGGCAGCGTTTCTGAGTCAAATGTGCTGTAAAGTGCGCGTTTGTTCTCACCTCGGCGGAGTGGCAGCAGTTTGTTTTCCAGAATGTCTTGTGCATCCGTCCCCTCATCCATCAGGTCCAGCTTTGTGATCACACCAATAGTCCGCAGACCTTGAGAACAAATTATTGTTGTTAATATTGTTGTTCTAATACTCAGATATGGAAAAAGGCTTTTAAAATGTATGTAGAACCTTTAATGGAATTATTTATGCAGGTCCACTTTAAAAACTCACAGCCTCACGCTGTCTTGTCACAGTGTGAGGCTGTACCTACACACAGCAGAGCTCTGAGCTAAATACATGTTCAAATGTTTACAGTCACTTATGTGAACCACATCATGAATATAAACACACCCTCAAAGCTACAATATGTAACTTTGGGTTCTCATGCTAGTGGCTAACAGTAGCATGAGAGTCCACTTCGCTCCACGCAGCCCTGCTGCTCCTTGCTCCACTGTGCTCAGTCCTTTGGGTATTAGAGGTTATGAAACTAAAATAAATACAAATGCTTTAAAACGTACCTACCAGGCAAAAAAAACTGTTTTTCTTTGATTGGTTAGAAGGGTGTAACCTCACTCAAAAACCTTTAGAAATGAATTTCTTGCAGCCAGACTGTTCAATGAGTAAGTGTCACAGGAGGCTTTAACAGAATCACTTCAGGTTATGAGCATATTTCTAAGAAAGATATGAATAAGGTTGCACATTGCAGCTTTAAGGCAGACCTTGTTAGCCTCCTGTTCACAAAGTGTGATGTAATAATTTAGTAAAAGTGTTAAGTGTCATGCAGCAGCACAATATATTTAGTACAGCTATTATCCCTTAACCTACAGTACAAGCCTGAACTTAGAAATTATTCATAACATGCTCTGGATTAAATGAATGAGGGCCAAAGGTGGAGATAATTAATTGTAATTACATCTCTACTAATTTTATTCAACACATCTATGCTGTGAGGAAGTTTTAATAATGTAACAGTTAATTATTCTGTGCTCCTGCACTGAGGTAAAAATGAATAATACGAAAAGTGCTGATGGCTGCAAAATACAGCCATTAGCACAGAAAAGTAATTATCTATACACAAAATTAGAGCACAATTGTTACATTTACAGACATATCAAGAGAAAAGGTCACACACACACACACACACACACACACACACACACACACACACACACACACACACACACACACACACACAC
>JAUYWH010000001.1:17511494-17526646 GCA_034779795.1 Ctenopoma multispine
CACACACACACACACACACACACACACACACACACACACACACACACACACACACACACACACACACACACTCTTTCCTTTACCCTGAGGGTCCACCTCCTTGGCAATCTTGAGAGCATCAGAGTTGGCTAGGTCAGTGTTGGCTGGGGTGACAGCCAGGATCAGACAGCTCTCCTTAGTGATGAACTGCATCAGCATCTCTCTGATCTGGTACTCAATGTCCACGGGCTGGTCTCCCACGGCAACTTTGGTCATCCCCGGCAGGTCGATCAGGGTCAGATTCAGCACTGAGCGATGTTGATGGGAAAGAAGGAAATCTGTCAGACAGAGGTTGAAGCTTGCAGGTTTGCAGGAGTTTGGATACTTATATGTGTTTTACCATTAGGGGAGTAGACACGGAGGTTGATGGGGACAGGGGAGATGCCTTTGTTGGATCCAGTTAGACGGTCAGTCTCTGCTTCGATCTCCTGACGAACCTCGTCAAAGTCCACAAACTTACGACCCTTACAGTGCAGGAACTCTGCATACTCTACATGAATATAGAGACAACTATTAAAGTGACAAGTGACTGCTATAAAGGGCAGTGCAACTTTAAACCACTTTAAAGGACTGAAAGTGAATTAGTTATTCTCTGCTAAATACAGCTGCTCTCTTGAAAAGTCTGGATTCAACTGCAATTTAACTGCTTGGCCCATGTGTACGACTTGCCTGCTTTACTGTTAATCAGCTGGAGGATGAGAGGACGACGAGTGACAATGCCAGATCCTCTGGGCAGAAAATCCCTGATACAGAGACAAAGAGGAAGTTAGACACACACCCAATTTAGGGACGGGGATACTGACACACAGATGAGACGTTTGGCTGACAATATGTCAAATCAAATTCTACGCAAGAGCATCAACTTTGGATTACATTTTCAACTTCTACATTTATCAGCAAGTTTCATCAACATCGTATTTGTCTCCTTCAAACTATTTAAAGGTTCTGTCTGTAAAACTGCTTTACTTACATACAGTATTCAGGTCTCTGTGTGAGAATTGTGCAGACTGACTTACAACCTTGTTCATTTTAAATAATGAAAGGAGAAAGAAACGTCCATCTGTCTCCTTTTCTCATTACATACAGTACATGTTCATCGGAATGGAAACTCCTGTTCAATAGAGTTGTGATCATTTCCAGGTCACTGCCTGCACATCTCTCCAGGCCATTAGATTATTGTTCTGTTTGTCTGCCACTGTGTTTAAATGTAAGGTAATAAAACCACACACAGAAACGAACACACACACTGCGTCTGCTGTCCACTGCTGACAGTGCAGTCAGGATGTTACTCAACTGTGATTCCCATCCTCTTTCCTCATCTCTTCCTGTCACTTATGAAAGCGCAACATGAAAACTACAATTAGCAACAAGATGACCAATCAGTGAAATAATGGAGCCATTTATCCTCACTACAGCTCACGTTTGTCCCCCACTGGAGGGGTTCACTCAGCTCGAGAACCACTGGTCTTAACAGTTAAGCAGAAAACAATACATGCATTTATTAATGATGGGAAACATGGCTGGTTACAGGCCTGGCCTGAATGAACACTGGTCACACAGACTGTGTTACACCTCTGCATGTCAGTAGGCTAATTAACAAACATGAAAACTCCTCTGTGTGTATCTGGTACCCAGTGTGTCATATACACATGACAGTGCAGCTGGTGACATCACTGATGACCCCAGCACAAACACATCAATGCCCCTACTGTCTCCCCCAGCCACCGCTTGGGACTCAGAGACAAAAGGCAACAGGGAAAAACAGAGACATGGCTGCCTGATAATATGGACAACAAATATAATCATTCTTTAAAAAACAGGACTAAAATGTTCCAGTCAGTGGGCACCTTCACCTTTAGAGATAAAACCCCAAAGCTATCTTCAGTAGATAATACACTGCAGGAATACCGCCATGTATCCGTCTCCTTCCCTTTTCCCAGTGAGCTGATTTTATCCTTAGCTTCGTGCTGATATGTTTTGACTGCGAAACAAACTGTGCCAAAGTGACTTTTTTCCCCACACTGTTTTAAAGCGAGCAGACAAACATGTGGCATTAATGTTGGTGCTGCTGTTATTTGTCATAGGGAAGGATCCACAACTGCTCATTGAAATTCCTTGGAACTCATTCATTAACCTCACAAAGAAATTCAGCAGTGCTGGCGTGCTGAGAGCGCAGACTCTTGCCTTTTTCACTTAGTAGCTCAAATTCTCACCTCCTCAAACCTACCACCAAACATATTGTACTTCACCCTTGGAAGGTAAAACATTGACCTAATCTATGTAACGTGTGGCCTGTAAAGATGCATTTACAGCCCCGAGTAAGAAACCTCAAGGAGAAACAGTGCTAGTAAATGTTTGACAGAATGGGCCCACTATGAATCACCGATTACAGCTTTAATGGAGAGCAGGTTTTTTTTTTTAATCGCACAGGGTTAGGTGATAGATTTATGGACTAAAATTACTTTTAAACAACCCATTCCTGCTCAGTTTTTGTTTCTGAATCAACAGCTGTTCTTGCGTAAAATGCGTAACTGTGGATCGTGAATAGCTCAGCTCCAAAATGGAAAGAATCCGTTAAGGAAAAAACACATTAGGAACTGGGAGGCTCCGACACACAGAGCGCGTAACCATTAGCTTAGTTGGCGACTTTTACGCAAAAGATTGGCGTAGTTTGTATATATATAAAAAAAACTAAGTAATATTTACAAGCGCTGAATTAAATGAATCCAAGACTAAACAGTACAACCTCCCAACGAAATTCTCCAACACGGAGCTCTTCCCTGCGCTCTGGCCGCCGACGACTGCTATCTGCGGCAGGTCCAAGTTGCAGCTCTGGCCGATGGAGCTGAAGGCGTCCTGGAGCTTGTTAATGAGGGGAATGAGTTCTTCCATCCCCCGGTTTCCCATGGTGGACTCGCTCCTGTTCGCCTGTCCGGTTCAAAAAAGAAATAAATTGTGGCCTTTCCGCCAAACTAAAAGTTCCCAGATGGCACCACAGTCTGCAGTGAGTGAGTTTATTTCAAACTAAGAGTCTAGACGGCGATCACAGCACTGGCGAGGTGACAACCTGGATCTCTGCACGATAAAAGTAACCACATTAGACTGAAAACTTCTGTCATCATCCGGTCAGGCGACACCCAGCCTTCGCCGGAGATCGGGGCCCCGCCTCGACCGGCACAGTCATTGGTCAGCGGGAACGTCCGTCAGAACGAAACCCATTCACGTTTTTACAATATACATTATTTAAACTTGGTCTTGGGAAAGAAGATCAACATGCCTGTGTTCACAACGATAATAGGAAACAACACAATTCAGTTTGCTTGTTTATATGATATGAATCAAAACATCAACATCTACACTGAATCACATTTTAACAATGTTCAAAATTAAATATAAAGTTTACTTACGTAATAAGTCGAGAGTGAATAAGGTCTTACTTTTAATACACGCTTTTACCTCTGGGCCGTCTTGAGAAATGACATTTTTTTTTTATAAAATATATTAAGTTATCAAAGGCTTAATGAGGCTTATAGATAGATCACATTTTTAAACGTTTTTTTATGTTTAGTTGTTTAACTTTTATAATTAACAAAAAATTATCTGAGCATTCTTAAAATAACTATAAGGTCATTTGTTTAAAAGAAAGCTAGTATTCATAAAATGAAAAGCATGGGGACCCGAAATTCACATCAGTCACTGGCACGTCACAAATGTCTGCCACAAGAGGGTATTACAGAGCAAAATATAAACCGGAAGAACTAGAATAATTGCATCACTAATGTGTACCTCTGCAAACCAAAAAAAAGGAAATTTGTGCCACATGTAGCATTGATGTGACATACCCATACCCTCAAAGAACAACACAACTTAATTTTCACATTTTTAAAAGCACATTCATATCTATATGTCATATTATTAGACACACAGTTACATTACACAGGTAGTTAACTAGCACACACGAGAAAACAATGTCTGTTGCTGAAAACAGTTAACAAATTACCTGACAAACTGACAGCTGATAAACATTTCTTCATGTATTTGGTGAGTAAGGAAAAATAAACACGAGCTTCATTATGGTTATCTGGGATTTGTGACTGTAGAATAGAGAGGCTGCTCTTCTGCTGGAGGACACATGCCACCTTGAGCCCTGTATGAGTAGTCACAGGCTGACGAGCCAGTTGTATTTGTGTTAGGAAGTCTATTTCCATCTGCTGACACACTGACTGAATCTTTCTGGAAAGTGACGCAGGCATAATGGAGCGTGTCTGTGTGAGGGCTGACCATGGCATAAATGGACGGCAGTGCATCTCCTGAGCTTGCCTGCTGGTTTCGCATTTGTGTCTCCTCGTAGTTGTGATCTCCATAATTTCCCTGCAGAGGAGACGAGGAGTGATGTGATGTGAGATTTGAATAAGTTAAGCTATTATGCAAACACAGAAACACACACGCACCTCTGCATTATTTCCAGTGCTGGCACTCTGCTCTGAAGATCCACCTGCAGATCAACACATTAAGTCAAAAACATCTGAACAGATGAAAACATCAGGATATTATTAATTCATTATTAAACAACAGATACATATGAAAAGTATGTTTGTGTACAGTACGGATCCCTCACCTTGTCTCCGGGGGAGTTTGTGTCTGTAAAGTATCAGTACAACTAAAGTCATCACTAAAAATACCAGACACGTCACACCGACAATCACTACTGCATCTAAAAGACAACAGCAGAGTTTCACTTTCCCCAGAATTCGTACATAAACAGGTGTGTGTCTATGCCACGCGAGTGTTTATAAATTTAGAAGGAATGAAGAGCAGTTATTTGTTGACAGTACTTAAATTCATGTGGGCTCCAGGGTCTGGAGCGTCATGATGGGTGGTTGGAGGTTGTGCTGTGGCTGCCTGCAGAACTGGAAGGCCCAATTTTGTGGTTTTGATGTGTCTTTCAGCTGTGCAAGGTTTAAGTCAAATGTTTAGAGATGTTAAGAAAAGAGGAAATTTTACACATGCATGTTTTTGATGGAGGAAGATTATCTCACTCCATCTCCTATATTTGTTTTCACTTTTTCTATATTTCTGCTGTGGTTTCTGCACCTACTCACTCTCACTTTTGATGTCTATCTCTTTTTTTTTTTTTACTTAGAAATCATCACGGGCGTACTGGTAAGGATCTCAACAATAGTATAAATTGACAGGTTAAAGGTTAAAATGATCGTTATTGTTATGATCATCAAACAATGGATTTCAGAGAGACATTAACAGCTATTATTTTTTTCTCTAGGTATACATGCTTGTGTTGTGTGGGTTATTTTACATTTAGCAAAATTCATTGCAGATCCATACTCACTCAGAACACTCAGGTGTATCTCAGTATAGCACTGAAAACTGTCATTATTTAATCTTTCCAGAACACACTTATATCTTCCAGCATCCTTCTGGGTCAGTGTAGAAATGCTCACGGTGAAGACCCCTTGATGTTTGTAATTCGTCAGAGAAAACCTCTCTCGTTTTGTTATATTTGCAGTATGTGTTGATACCAGATCTTTGCAATCAAAGTTTTCATCTTCCTTGCAGAGTCTTTTGATGGTGTTTTCATCTGTTCTTGGATAAGTGCAGTTGATGGTAACAGAGCTTTCAATATATGCCATCTGATACACTGGTATGTTGCCACCTGCCAGAGAATTGATAAAGCATAAAACTGAAGGTCTTTTCACGGTAACACAGTATAATTACCTATACACATCTAATCAGATTTACTGTAACTTGGAAGAGACAAAACAGGTGTCATCAGATTTAAACTCAAATGTTGCTAAATGCTGAATGGTGTCTAGAAGGACATGACATCTTTTTCTAACACCACCACACCCAATACTAAACAGAAACTAGAAATAACATCATGAACAAAAAGAAATGAAAGAGAAATGGTGTTTTCAGTACTTAGGTGAACGATCTTGTTATTAGTTATTTCATTTTTTACTTCTGTACTTAAGTATTTTACATGATTTGTAAAATCTGCATTGTAAGGCACTTACACTTGTTGGTAGGTCCTCTTTTGATTTCTGTCACAGATAAACTCAGTCCAACTGCCATAAACATACAATAAAAAAAAAATTATTTCATCATAATGCAATCAACATATTTTAGATACAATAACTTTCATACTTATCCAAGAAAAACAGAAACAAAAATAATACCTGTCATCAAGCAGACAATGACTCGGAGAGATATTCTCATTGTGTCAGTTGAGCTTTGTCCAGCTAATGACAGCTGAATCCAAATTAAGCAGATATTTGAAAGATAAAATTCTACTGTCTTATGTCATACTCTACTCTGATCTTATCAAATAACAGCTGTTTCTGTTTCTCCTTTCTATCGCCTAATTTGAAATTTGCATGTAGAGAATGAGGATGTGCGGTTTTTTTTACTGCGAGAAAGAAAAAGTGTGAAAAAAAGGAGATGGAGAGAGAGTGAGAGTGTTGTCTCATAGAGAGAATAATTATTCACCTATCACATCTTGTGACTTTTACACTGAACTTAGGCTACAGGCGACACTTGTACTTCACAGATCAAGTTCAAACTTAAATGAGCAATGGAAAAGTAGAAATGTGATGCACCTGTTTCTTTCACTTCACCTTTTGCCTCACGTGTCACCTCCCCAGGGGAGGTCTTCAGAGGTTAATCAACCTCGCATGAGTATTTATGTTGTTGTGTCCCAACTCACACATTTGGTTTGTATAAACACCGTATTTGCGTTTAGGCCAGAGGACAGGTTTAATTTTAGACTTTGTAAATTTACTGTAACAAATGCTTGCTCATAGAATCGAAAAGTTTCATTTGTAAGCAGCTGACAATAACGTTGTTCACTTCAATGTGTTATGAGCTTTTATTGCTACAGTCTTACACTAGTCCGGCATGGCCTTTAACTTAGGATGGCTTTTATATTTAATTTATTTACTGTTACTACTTCTTTCTAGTAGATTATGAAAAGCTACTAAGGAAAAGACTTGGAGATAATATATCACTTTATTTACTGTATGTGTTGTTCCTCATCAAGTCTGAATCTGACGGTGTTCTGCACACAGCACAGTGTGTAACAACTACTTCAAGGAAAGTGATACATCATGAGTAATGAGTTCCTTATTAGTTCAATTTACCAATTTCAATCCTTCCTCAGCCTAAAATACAAAACCATTAGCAGACTCAGCAGCAGCAGTGCGGCAGCTGACACGTACATTTCCTTTCCTGCCAGAGACAGTGACACGAAGGCAAACACCACTTAAAACAAATGTAAAGTACAAAAATAACGAAATAATTTGTGTGTATTAGACTCATTTTAAATACTTTTTAAAGTGAGTTTTCAAATGTTTTTTAAAGGTGGTGGTAGCCTCAGCCAGTTGAATGGAGCAGGGCAGGTCATTCCACCAGCCAGTGACAACAAAGGAGAATAGACTCGATTTGGATTGGAGACCTTGTGAGGAGGGAATTTTTAGTCTACTCTCATTTGCAGATCTAAGAGGAGGAGTGCAGGAGTGTAGCTTACTAATAAGAGGATGCACTTCCAATTACATCCCTGTAGGCAAGAGAGTGCTGAGGAAAGTGGTTGCCCGGAAAGATCAGAATTTCAGTTTTGGATAAGTTCAATTGGAGGTGTTGCTCAGACATCCATGCCGATATGTTGAAATAGTGGTATCCTCTGGTGGGAAAGACACATAGAGCTGAGTGTCGCCAGCATAGGAGTGGTAGGAAAAGCCTTGGGAATAAATGGTGTGACCAAGTGAGCAAGTGTATAGTGAAAAGAGGCCACTGATGTCCCTGGATGGTTGAATGACTTGCCCTGTTCCATTCGACTAGCCGAGACTAAGATTTTAAAAAACATTTGAAAATTCACACACACACACACACACACACACACACACACACACACAAATTGTATAGCACTTAACAATTCCTTGCATGTTCTACTTCTTTCTTCAAGTTTGGGTGTTATCACAGCTCTTAGTTTGTATTAGCATTATTAAGTAAAGTAAAGTAAAAATATGCAATCTGCCCTTTATCTCTAAAATCCTTGAAAAAGTAGTTGCAAAGCAGCTATGTGACCACATGTGCAGAAACAACGTGTATGAAGAATTTCTGTCAGGATTTAGAGTAAATCATAGTACAAAAAAAGTCACTAAGGATCTTCTCTTAGTTTCAGACAATGTCTCTATACTCGTCTTGTTAGATCTTAGTGCTGCGTTTGAAACTACTGATCACAACATTTTATTACACAGACTGGAACATGTCATTGGGATTAAAGGAACAGCACTAAGCTGGTTTAATCTGTCAGATAGACCCCAATTTGTTCATGTTAAAACCCAGTCTTCCATACACACTAAAGTTGATTATGGAGTCCCACAGGGTGCTGTCCTTGGACCAATTGTTTTTACTTCATACATGTTTTCGCTAGGCAATATTATAAGGAAACACTTAACTTCCATTGCTATGCGGATGACACCTTCATTTATCTATGAAGTAGAAGAAGAAGGATCAGCTTTATATGTTACAACGAAATTTGACTTCTGTTTTTAACCCATCCCCCCTTTAGGGAGAGAAGTGGGCAGCCACAGGAGGCACCCGGGGAGCTAGCACTGAGTACTCGCTCAAGGACGCACCTGGTATGAGGGAGTCTGGGCTGGGATTTGATCCTGCCACCTTTTGCATCCCCATCTGATGCTACCAGGCCGCAAGAAGAAACAAAGGAATTAGTAAAACTTTAAGCATGTTTAAAAGACATAAAGACCTGGATGTCCTGTAACTTTCTACTCCTTAATTAAAACAAGACAGAGGTTATTCTATTTGGCCCCCAAGACCTGAGAGACAAGTGTGTGTGTTACTATCTTGGGTGTATGTTACTGGTATGAACATGTTCCACTTCAATATATGCAACCATAAAGAGAAAAGTACAGAGAAAAATGTCTACATGTTTATACAGAGCTTCTTTTTATTGTGGTGAACACTAAAATCTACAAGATACAATGTAAACAAACATACATACATAATTTATTTTTATCTACATGTTCTCATGCTGTTTTTCATATATGTGGTTAAATTCTAATTATTTTACTTACAATATTAATATAAAATGTAATAAAGGTAATTTTAATATTATAATTTATAGAATTATGAACATTTAAAATATCACATCAATCTGTCAGGATTCAGAAGAGAAGCTCTAAGTTCAGACATTACAATAGTGCGTTGATTCTTTTGTTGATTTGTGTGTAATTGTGGAGTATATGACAGCTTCAGTGAAATGTGTGGCAGTGTTGCACTCTGTGTGTTTGTCAAAGCTAACAGTGGTGTAAAAGAGGGCCTCTGGTTGGATCTGATCCTCTGATGACTCTGTGACGTTGGAATAAATGTTGCCTGTTTGAACCCTGCTGGTATCTTGGTGATGATAGATGCTGTTAGTCCTGCCATCCGTTTCTTCAGCCTCACTGCATGTTGAAGGTGAAGTGGTGATGTGGTGTCTGTCTTGTTTCTGACTGGATAATTTTGCATCATGATCCTTTCCTGTGACGTGATGATACATTGACAAAGCTTTAAATGTCAGTGAAATGTAAATGTTTCACCTTGACTTTCTGAAAAACAATTAATCTTTGTACCATTCTATTATTCTTTGTATTATGTATATTCTCATAACACTGCATTTATAATAGCAAGTAATGAAAGTACAATTCATCCCTACTTGTTTTTATTACTTGTATAATCATTATTGATTATATCATTCTTTTTGCATTATACTTGCCTCAGCAGCTTTTTTCAAAAAGGAAAAACTTGAATTACTGAAGATATTTTAATTGTACTTGCTATGTAGAGCATTTCATATCAAACCACATCACACAACATGTCAGGTATAATTTTATATAGCCTAAAATCACAATCTCCCTCTAGTGGTTTTCACACTCTTTAGCACTTTCTGTCATTAAACTTTGGACTCAAAAGAAAACTCACTCAGAAAATCCTTTAACAAGGACAATCTAAATAAAAAGGGCAACACACGAGGGATGCCTCCTCCAGGATGGACAGAGCTGCACTAGATGGCATTTGTTCAGTATAGATTTTTCTAAGTGATTTTTACTGTTTTTGTTGGTGTTGTTGTTGTTTCTGTTGTTTTTTTAATGGGGTATTTGTTGTGATTGCTAGAAAAGATGAAGCCATGGTATCATATCTGGGTTAGGTTCTTTTCTGCTAATACAACCTCTCATTTAGAGAGGTTGTATTAGAAAAAAATATAGCTTCCATAAAGAAACTACAAGCCACATCGGTACTTACTTCATTGTAATGTGTTTTCATTTAATCTTCCTAGAACTCCCTAAAGTTTCTGTTATTTAAACCACTGTTATTTAAAAAAAAACCTTTTCACCTATCTGTGTAACACATATAAACATACGGGTCTGATCCACGGCTGCATAATGTCATTGGGATTTTTATTAAGGTTTTCTTGCAACTACAGTGTAGCTAGTGCGTGCAGCCCCAGTAACGGCCTGGGTCTCCATGTAGTTACCGGGGTTGCTAGCTGCAATTTCATTACTGAGGTAATGAACTAGCCTGATATAGTGTTAAGGCCTGGTTGTTACCTGACATCTGCCAGAGAGTCTGGTATGGCTGTTGTGGTGATTTTCCACCATGGTTGCTTGAAACTGACATTTTATTCTAAAAATGTACTTAAATTAGTTTTATACCAGCAGAGGCATGGATGTGTCTCCTTCCACATATTAGGATTATTAGAAAGGTCACCATCACCAGAGAGAACACAGCTACTCCAAGACCTGCTCTGATATACACCAGCTTATCTGAAAGAGAGAGTCATGTCTCACTGATGGTGTGTGTATCACTGAAGACCCAGACATGTCTACATACATACAAACACACTTTCACAGAGTTGCTTACTAGGGGATGATGAAAATGTCTCAATTGTGAGATCAGAGTTCCTTTTCTTTCCTGAAAGAAAAATAGACAGGATGAATGATGTTTATTTTGTTCTCTGTCTTGAGTCTCAGTCACATATTGTTCTTTGTGTTAGTGTCTTATTTCTTTCCTGTGATTTCTGTCTGTTGTGCAAAAGTGAAGGTGATCTTTTTGTAGACAAAATAAAATGAAGCAATTGTCTATATCTTGTAAGTGAGAAAAAAATTAACATCATAAAAACTATTCATACGCAGCGCTGAGTCAACTCACCCACGGTGACTGTGAGGACAACTTCATTGTATGTGTCTAAACCAATTCTGTCTACTCCACACCAGTAAGTTCTTGAGTCATCCACTGTCAGATCAGAGATAGTCACGTAGAATGTATTTCCTTCATCCCTAATACTATATTTCTTATTGGGGGTTTTTGTCTCACTGCTGCGTATTAGGACATCTTCATATTTACATGCTCCCTCGCAAAAATACTTGATGTTGGAAAATGCGTTGCCATGAGAGCATTTTATTGTGACCTTTTCTCCCTCCTCTCCTGTTACTGACAAAGCTTCAGTTTCCCATAAACCTGCACAAAACACACAGACAGAAACAAAAGTTAGATCTATATTCAGCCCATAACCAGCTCATTAGTTTTACTGTGTGTTTTCTGTAAACTCTCAAACTAACTGGACTGTTCTCATTCGGAAAACCGGGGGTTCCCAAACTTTTAAGGCTTCTGATCATTCGGCTTTCTGACCCCAGATTGCACATGACTATGAGTTGTTTTAGGTCCTTCCTGGTTAAATGATTTCTTTAATTATATTCAAAGCCACACAGACAGTAAAACACAGAGACAAAATAATTTATAATAGTAAACTTACCTTCCACAAAAAAGACCAAAATCAGGAAAATCATCTCCATGCTACTCAAACAATTCATAGTCTGTCACCTTCATTTGCCTTTTGTTATCACAGACATCTGTCTATGTCGTCCTACCAAAAATGAATGACGACTCAGAACTTGTTCCTCTTTTTTGTTGCTAAGTCAGTTGCTTAGATGCTTAGTAAGCTATCTCTGTCTAAACCGAGACAGAAACCCCGGAACAGAGGCCTGTTTGACCATTTTGTGAAGTGGTGTGGGAAAACCACCTGACCCTAAATGTGCTCAAGAACAGGGAGGTGGATGTGAGGAATAGAGCCAGCTTCAATACCAACTCAATTTTGGGAAAGGAAGTAGAGTAGCGGTACAAATACCTGAGAGTTTACCTTAACAACAGACTGGACTGGAAATGCAACACAGAGAGAGGTTGTCTACAGGAGAGAACAGAGCAGAATCTACTTCTTGAGGGAGCTCACAACATGTATAATATTCTTTCTGTTTTTTAGATTTGTTGAAAGTAGAATATGCTTCTGTTTAGCTGTGTTTTGAAGTGTATTTCTGTATTAATCTCATCTTGTGTATTTTCTGTATTGTTCTGTTTTTATACTGTAACTGTATAAAAACTAACGGCTCAGTACATAACAAAACCATTATCACTCTTAGATATTACCACTTAGTTTATTTTTGTGTATTATGTAATAGAGTATATTAAGAAAGAGATTAAATCATCAACTGTCGACTTGTCTCTGTGCCGCCCAGAGTGACACATTTTCCTCTGGTTTCCTCCACAGATCAGTCTTTACCATTGAACTGAACTCTTTCTTTCATCCACACACAGTAAACAACAATTTTGTTAACGTTTGTTAAATAGATCCCATTGTTGCAGTTTCGGCAACAATCTTTCTCATTTCTAATTACTAATAACACCATATTCATCAAGCAATCTCAGAAAGTAGAACTTTATGATAATTGATAACAGTGATTAAAAAAACTTTGACATAAGTTTTAATTAACCTGAAATGATCCTTTATAAGTCAGATCAACAGTCTGTTCTTTGACTCCTGTGAGTTTTTCATCTTTAAGGCCGTGATAGACATTCTCCTCCAAGCAGTTGACATTCAGATGTTGATACTGGCAAACGGACTCCGACGCTTCCACATCCACATATACACCGATGCCCAGAGAGGCAGTGGACTCCCGTTGAGAGGATTTAATGTTGGAGCAGAGGTCAGGTGGTGTCAGTGATAACGCTGGAAGCTCAGTGCAGTCTGGGCAGTTGCAGTAGAGTTCAGGTTCAGTTTGTACACCAGGCGTCACTGTCTCGTACTCCGCTGATAGCTGGGCAGGCAACAGAAACGATAGATTTTTGCATTAGAAATCATAATCACTTTTATCAGTTATTTATGAAAATGTGATTTTTGCTCCTCTGCTGCATTTGAGCCACCACACAGTTAACACGGCTCAAAATGTCATAGGCACAAACCTGTCTGTTGTGGCTTGGGGCTGATCTTCTGTGTTTGACAGTCAGCAAAAGACAGACAGTAAACACACACACAAACAGAATTGCTCCCACACACATCACCGCAGTTAGGAACAGGGGCTTGTGGACATCTGCTGGAAAGAAAGACAACTGAGAAGTCACTCACACACAAGCAAAATTATAACCGCTAAATCCAGATGGACACACAGACAAACATCACTCACAGTCGACTGCGAAGTCCGTTGGAAAGACCGACGGTTTAGTTACTGGTAAGTTCAAATACAAGAAAAGCACAATATTTATATACACACAAATATAATAAATACAAACACAGCTACTTGATGTATTGTTTAGCTTTTACTGTACTTATTGTAATGTCGGAGATTGTCTGGAGGGTTTGCTGTTGTTAGAGAGCACCAAAGTTCTAAATTAGTTTACAAAAAAGTGTGTGTGTAGTTGTAGTAAACTGTAACTATTTCACAGAAATTGAAAGTTCGGAAAAGAGGAACATGTACAGAATGAGAAGAGTAACTTTACACAGTTCTCATATGAGTGGTCTGCCTTGTTTTTAGATTATAACCAGGTAGACGAGTCAGGACAGGGGACCACTGATAAAAAAACTTTAAATCTGTTACACACAGTTACACTGAGAAATTATAGTCTGTCGATCTGTCTTTTAAATCCATTTAGTTTTCCTGGAAGAAAGTCCACTATCCAGAGACCAATTTTATTCTATGTACCATTGTGAAATGCACATAACCCGAGTCCAAGTATAAGTAGTTAACTTGATTGATTCTGAGCTATGATGACAAACTGTACCTTGGACAACATTGAGTTGTATGACACTGATATGATCAGGGAAGAAACTGATGTCCACCCCGCACCAGTATGTCCCGCTGTCCTCTAGGAGAGGTCTGTCCACACTGATGTTGACAAAGGCTCCAGTGGTGTCGTCGTATAGAGAAAAACGTCCATTTTTCTCCCACTGGTTGTGTTTGTCTGTCCTTATGAGCTGAGTGTTGGACGCCACGTCGTCAACATGGTAGAAGTACTTGACACTGCTCTGATATTCCTGTGGATACGCACAACTGAAGGAAAGTGTCTGACCTTCCACAGCCCTCACAGATGTGGTTGTGACACTTAACAGACCTGTCATCAGAGTAAACTGTGTTAGCTCTAAAATGATTCGTTTCAGTAACAAACTGAACTCACATAGATCACATCATCTTAAAAAGTCTTAACACACAGTGGAGAATTCACCTTGGATGTGTAGTAGAGTAATGATGACAGTTGCTGTTGTTCTCCATGAGGTCCAGGTTGCTCCCATCACTGCCAGTTCAGTGTACCTTCAGTCCACTCATTCAGATTCTCCCCCAGATGCAGAAACCTGGACTGAAGTCTGTGTGTTCTGTCAGGTGATTTCATGTCCATAAATTTAAACCTCTTCCTCTTTCATCAAAAAACCTGCATACACATAACGCTCAGCCATATGAAAGTGAAATTATGACAGCTCGTGTGACTTAAAAAGTTACCTCTGTCTTTGTGTGTGTGTTTTATAATGTATTTTTTACACCAGTAAGGCCATAAATTATTGATATTTTTTAGGAAATAATACAGGTTTTTGCTGCTTTTATCAATCCCATCCCCTTTGTTATCCACTTGAGTTGTCACAAACTGCACTTGTGACACTTATGTGGCACCACTTCCTACAGAGTAAATGTGAGAATCAACACCAGCAAAGGGGACTTTTCACAATGTTCCAACCACAATGTTGCTATTACTAGCATACAGCATACAGCACACTACTATAA
>JAUYWH010000001.1:17526746-17604053 GCA_034779795.1 Ctenopoma multispine
GTGTTCATTCATAGTTTTGATGCCTTCAGTGAGAATCTACCAATGTAAATGGTCATGAAAATAAAGAAAACAACATTTAATGAATTGAGTGTGTCCAAACCTTGGCCTGTACTGTATATATATATAATTTATTCAACAATTAAAGCTGCATATGCTATATTAACACATAATCAAATAACGCTGTGTTGTTTTGTGTGGATAGTTTCACTTGTACGCAGACAGATTATTTGGGTTTTACAGCCCTTTCTTTCATTATTCTCTTTAAAAGAAGAACTGTGCATCCTGATTTCTAACCATTCACACATTTCATGTTTGCTCTGCTATTCTATCAGATAAAAATTCAAGAAGTTACATTATCCAACCCAAATCATTCTGTTCCAGTTTGGAAATCCTTATTATATGACCACTAGATGTCGCCAATTTTTATGCAAAAACATTTTTGTGTCCAAACTCCTCAGCATGCTCGGAAAAAATGTAGTTCGAAGTCGACAAAAGATGTTGCTCATACTGTCCCTGAAAAATCGACATACAGTTTAATTGTCCATTATTGTAATCGTATCTTTGGGAGCATCTCACTTTGTTTCAGTTAACTCCAAACCAAACCAAAGGGTTTTGGGCTTTGATTCAGATGAATCACAGCAGGGTGTGGAGTCAGTGTCTGATCCATTACCAGCACAGCTGTCTGCAGGTTTATCTGTTTGTTTTCTAGCAGAGCCGTCCTCTGTTTGCTCTGATACTATGGGTGGCAAAGGCCTGGTGTAGACCCTGGAGGTGAGGTCCTGGTCATTTTGGACGTTTGCAGCTGATTGTCTGGAATCCATGTTACCTCTGTAGAAGCTGATGTTTTCATAGATAGTAGGAGTTATGCTGTCAGCTGGTGTGGATGCAGATGTTGGTGGATCCAGTTCGGACTGCTCTTCTTTGTCAGTGTTATCATGTTCACATTGCACCTGTTGAAAGAAAATCTGCATGTTTTTGTATGTTCACTATGTGTCCAAAGACATTTTGTGGAAAAACTTTCAAACTACCTCCCTTTGGCATTGCTTTTTGGAAAACTGGAAACGGGCAGGTGTTTGTAGGTGGTTAAGATGGTGACAGCTGATAAGGACTCTTGTTAAAAGGATGTTCATATACTCACACATATCGTGCACCCTTTTCCACCATTCTACCACTTTACAAGATAATTTTTTGGGGAAAATTTCTTTCTTTCTTTCTTCACAAGACTCAAATATTTCTTATTATATATTATATAGGCCACAGGTATGAATCTTGTCATGTGACAAAAAAAAAAAAATAACAACAGTATTTCCCAAAATAACAAACTATTCCTTTAATGCAAAATCATTTCTAGACTAGTTGTGGTTAATTGTGGTTTTAAAACTTTCCCACACAAAAACTGCCAAAACAATGTGGATTTGGAAACCCCCCTTTCATACTGTATGTTGACATCTGAAACCAGGAAAAGAAACTTTATCTTTTCAGCCTAGTTTAATTTGCTGTCACCATAAGCGTCATATTTCTCTAGGAAGAAAGGTGCTGCGCCGTGAAGACACATCATGATCATCTTTTTGTCTATACCTGTCTTTCATCTGCACTGTCGAGGCCTCTGCTGCTGGAGCAAACTTGTGGTTGAGGTTTTGCGATTTCTCTGCATTTCCTGAAGCCTCTTACAAACACCAAGATTGTGAGCATGGAAACAGCCCCAACAGTAGCGTACAAAACAGTACCTGACCAAAGCACAAAAGATGACTCAATATTTATGCACCTTAAGGTGCAGTTCATACAAATGATTAGAGAGAAACTCACTTGAGTTAAAGTTTTCTTCTCCTTTATCTTCGCAGTTTGAGGCTGCAAGGCAAGATTGAATATTACTTTCAGTGAGTTTATCAATCTGTGATTTATACTACATTTATATATATATATTTCCTACTTGTTGAAATGTATGCAGGTCCATTGGTGCCCATTTTAGACACTGAGCTAAAAATGTTCAGATGTGTCCATGTGGGAGAAACATTAGGTGTGACAGTTGCAACACCTGTATGGGAAATAGATGTTGTCAAATTAAAGTACTGCATAATACAAAAATGAATAGGCACTCTGTTACACGTAAAAATCAGTACCAGTAATTTATATACTGTTGTTTAATCCAGTGGTTTCCAACCTGGAGTAAGGTCTCCACATTTCAAATTAATTAATTATATTAAATTTATGGGCATAATTTAATGTGAAATATTAAACATTTACCCCTGTTTTATGCGTCATGTATTTTAATAGAATAATCCCATATGTTCAAAGGATCCATCTTAAAAGATACGTCTGATTTTCTATAATATTTCTATATTTTTGTTACTCTCAACAGTCTCATTTTTCATGAGGAAGAAACTTGTCACTCGATGCAGCAGTCTGCCTCACTAATGTGTTTTTAATAGTTTTCAATCAACAATTAACAACAACAAAGGCTTATGGCACAGGCAAATACGTTAAAATCAGGTTCTGTTTTCACAGTTGTTACAGTAAATATATTCAGTTCAGTGTTGGACTGAGTCTTTTATGGGATTTGTTGACAATAACCAAGATATAGAAAATCACAGGCCTTATCTGCGTAAGGTGAAACCAACATGTGACAAGGGCCAAAAGAGTCTTGTTTGTTTGTTTGTTTGTTTGTTTTTGTAAGAGGTCACAAGCAAAAACATTCAGCAAAAATGATAAACATTCTGCATTATAATTCAACTTAATTCTAAGTTTGATTTTAAAAATGACACTGTCAGATACGTGTAGTGGAGTAAAACATACAATAATAATAAGTAAAAGTATTGGAATATTAAAAAAAGCACATACAGAAGAAAAAGTACCTCAAATTATATACAGTATAGACTAAATTTTCGTTTTGACTTCCACTACTGACGGAAAAATGTATTTATGTATTCATCAGTGCAAAGATAAAAGAGAAATTGAGCATATGGATATCACGGCATAACACTTTGATGTGATGATGTACGTACTGTACCTTTCTTTACAGTCAGGTTTATTGCAGTGAATGTATCAAAACCAGGTCTGTCCACTGCGCACCAGTATCTCCCCGAGTCCGACAGCTGAAGTTGACTGAAGTTCACAGTGAAAGTTCCATCGCTCAAGTCTACTAGAGTTATTCTTCCTGACTCAGCTGTTGTGCCATATTTCACAGTAACCAGTACATCTTCTTTAACTTTACACGGATCCTTGCAGAAGTACTTGTCACTTCTCCAGGCCAGTTTGTGATTGCACCTGAATGTGACGTCTCCCCCTTCGATTTCCCAAATATTGATGTCAGCTTCTGCTGTCCGTGTAGCTGCCAACATTAACAAAAGTTTAAACATCTTTAAATGTTTTAGTAAGAAATGTTTAGGAAACACTTACCGTACAAAAGACAACAGATGGTAGTAATGATCTTCATTGTAGTAGCCAGATTGCCAGATCTGCAACTGTTTTTCACTTTGAAAACCTCCAGGCTCTCTAACCGCTGTTCATTTAAAAACCACTACTGTCAAAAACTACTGCCAAGCCTTGTGCAAAAGCATTTGTATCTAAAAAAGTCCTCAACTGTCTTACTTCTTCCTGTGGTTTTTTACTTTATGAAAATGGAAGACACGGGCTGTAGGCAGCAGATATCAACTCAAAGAAGAGAAACAATGACAAGGGTGAACTGAGAGAACCAATTACTTTCACATTCCTACACGTAGTTTCAGTTCTGTTGTATCTGTATGTAACTTTATGCATTTTGTGGTAATGTGAAGCAGAAATTAAGTTTATAGAGACGATAAACAGAGCTAAGATAGGTACGTAGTTCTAGTTTTTTTGTGCATGCTGAGTGTGTAAATAATCAGTCTCAGCTTAAGAATTTATTGTTTTTAAATTAACATGTTTTACTTATCCCAAAGTGGCAGGAATCACCTATTGTTCTACGTAGAATTGTCAGAATTACTGTACATTATATATTGTTTAATTAACAGCAGTATTCTGAAGTATTTCATCACTCTTAATGGAATAGTTCAATGTTACGCTACCTTGGATCTGTCAGAAAGGGATTTTCGCAGAAATTAAAGACGTTAAATATCAACTGTAAATTTAGCTTTAAAGGGATGTTTGGTTACTTTTATACAAAACCAACCAACAATATCTTCAGTACAGCTGATGTCTCTGTCTTGGCTGACCAATGGTGGGCAGAGGTGTTAAAAGTGTAGGCTGTACAGATGCTGGCTGATTATTTCATTGAGTTTTCTCTCTTCTCTCTGTCCTCACTATTCCGTCATTGTCTCTCTGGAGGTTAGTCAGAGCTGTGCAAAACAGTCAATACAATTCAGCAGACTTGCAATGTGTAATGAAGTTTAAAGTTTTGCCTAAAATTATATTTTGAATCTTAAATCTTAATCTTAAACCTATAGATATTTCACAGGACCCATCACATCCCGGACAGTGTCTCTTCCAGCTTTTGCCATCAGGCAAGAGATACAGAGCAATGAAAACCAAGACAAACCACCCTAGAAACAGTTTTTACCCAAGAGCAATCATGGCTCTGAACTCAATGTGAAATATAGACCTTAGGTCAATTTGTATAGATAATCATGTGTACAGTATTCTTTTGGCCTCTAAAAGTCAAGGTATTTTATCTTTTACATGGATATTGGAAAAACTCATGCAATGAGAAATGTTTAATGTACTTATTTATTTTGCCTCTGTCCCAGCTGTCTCTACATATGTTGCAGGAATCAAACTCGTTAATATTTACAAAACACAAGTCCCATACAAGTAATGTAACTTCCACAAAAATATATTAAAACACATGTCCTTCATTTTATTTAAATTACAGGGAGGAGAGTGAGATGAATCTGCTCAGTCCAGAGTTTTGGGATCAAGTGCCTCGTAGATGCCAGTGTACTGGTGAGCGCTGGTCTCTGGATCTGCATCTGTTCCTAAAGACTGCAGTGAGACTGCAGTCTGAATGAAAGCAACATGTTTACTTTCCTCACTGCTATTAGTCTTTGAATAAATCAAGATGATCATTAATAATGCTTTTCATAAGCAATGCACTTTGATTCCTAGAGATTAAACTTTAAACAAAATAAAGTGATGACTCACCTCTCCCTTGTTTTCTTCCTGGCTGTTCTGATTTTCTGAAACAAACAAGCAATGAGATTATTTTAAATTTCATGTCCACGTCCCCATGTTGGTTTACATCATGAAGTGAAAGCAGTGTGTGCCTGTAAACGTGTGTCGCCTCACCCACATTACTCCGCCAGTGTCCATAGAAAATAGGAGGGATTACTGCACAAACCAGAAGAGCCAGGCTCACTGAAACAATGATGACCACTGTGGCATCTGAAGCAGACATGTATTTGTGCTGGTGACTTAACAAGAGTTAAAATGCCATCTAAACAAAACGCCATAATGACAACAAATCTTCAGAACTGTTTTGACATTCTGCTTGATTTTTGTAGTTTATTAAACATGAATAGTGATGCATATAACAATTTACTGGTGTAGCCACTTTCTCTTAACATTTACTGTTAACAGTTTCCTGTAACATACTCATTACTCATTCAAGTGTGAACATGTTCTCCGCAGCTGTGGTTTAATGTAAGAGCCAGACAACAACACATTTTTTCCAGTTATGTATCTGAAGGTTTTACACCTGACTCCATACACAACACATCTAGTGGCCACATTGCAACTAGGCTCTATGGAAACTTTGTGTTATGAGGCGTCTGTTAGGCCTTTTGCAAATGAATGTACAATTCACTGTACAAGTAACCTTTTACAATATGGTCAATCATTTTTGTATTATAATGCTTATTGGGTCGTTTTATTCCTCAGATTTCACAACACATTCTGCATACAATTCTGAATTTACACAAAAATGGCCTAAAATTAAGAATTTGTGAAATGTGGAAACATTTAATTTGTCCATGACCAAATTAGTATTATTAAGCTGAGTTATAACATGTAAAATCGTCTGTTTGCTGTTTTGATGTGTGCTGCAAGAGCATGATTGCTGAGAGCGACTGTAAAATAAGAACCTGTGAGACTGGTTGCTGCTTGCTGGTCTGTCTTCTCTGTAGCAGGCAACGTTAATGCGGCTGCTTCTGTGCTGGACAGAAAGCTGCCGTGGGACAAAGCTTCTGCTTCAGCCTGAAGGGTGGTGGAGGGAAGAGATCCAGAAGAAACAGTGGAAGCTTTGAGAAAGCAGGATTGAGAATGAGTGTGGGTGATCTCATGTGACTATAACTGCCTCAATGTATAAAAGAAAGATGAAAAATCCTAAGATAAAGACCTATAGTATATACACTACCAGCCAAAAGTTTGGACACGTGTTTTTGAAAGAAAAACATATTTTATATCAAATTGATCAGAAATACAGTGTAGACATTGTTAATACTGTTAATGACTATTGTACAGTAGCTGGAAGCTACTATTATAATATGGTATTAATATTTTATATTATTAAAATATTGATTTGCTATTATGAATATTTGTTAATATTAATAAATGTACTATCATTAGCAAATATTAGTACTGTCTACGAGTATGTTATGTTTGCTAGTCCAAATGTTTTTGGGGTTTTTTTCCCGGCCTGTCAGTAACACAGATGACATGTGTATGTCATGTATGTATAGCTGTGCTGTCATCATTCATGGCCCTTTATTTTATTTTATTTTTTTATATATTTATATTTATTTTTTCTTTTACATAGGTTTATTACAGTCACAGACAGAAACGGGGGACATAAAAGAAAAAAGAAGGAGAAGGTGGGGAGACAGCAGAGAAACCACAGCAACAACCAACAAAAGGCAAAGAAAGCTCAGTCAAAGACAATCACAAACTCAATCACAGTAATTAATACACATTATATGTTATTGAACAGCACATAGTACTAACATTACAAGATACGTTTAGAGGCAGCAGCTGAAAAAGTACTGGATTATACACCTGTGCACACCTGTGTGTGTGAGCGTGCTTGTATTCATAAGGCTCTTCCATGTAAATGTCTAATAGTGTAATACTGTGTGTGGGGAACTGCAATGTATTAATTTAAAAGAAGTAGGGATCATTAGAAAATCCTCTTGCAATGATAACACAGCTGATGATTTATCATTTATTTTTTTACGAAACATGGTATTTCCAAAATATTGACTGGTAGTGTACATATATAATAATTTTAGAAAGTATTCCCTGACTAACAGCTAATGAAAGATTTCAGGGGACCTGGAGGATATATTTGTGGTCACTAGCCAACCTAACTTAGACCTTAACTAAGTTCTGTGGATGCAGAACGAAACGTCTCTACTTGGAAGATAGAAGTCCAGTTGCCATGACTCAATCTTCAGACAACTTCACCTGGATGACTGAGAATCTTCACAGACTTCAGGGGACTCAGTTTGTCATTTAAACACTAGGCTTTTTATTATGCTTTAAAAGACCTACAGATCATATTTATGGGCTCAACCTGTGGATCATACCCTGTGGATAAAATAAACTGTAGAGTATTTACAAGACTATGAGTTTTCATATTTGAATGTTGTGTCTATTACGGACACAAGATAGATGGAACAGTCTTGGACGGGACAAGACATTCTTAGATTCCCCCCTCTCTCATCAGTCGAAGTGGATCTTTCTCCTCCTCTCTCTCTGTCACCTGAACAACAGGCCTCAGCTGGTTCTCCTGCTCCGCTGTCTCCAACAGACTGCTGCTGGAGTCGGGCCTCCCTCATCTCTGATGGATCTACCACACTCAGCTGTTTATGTCGGAGACAGAACATGTTGTTTCTTTTATAAAAAATGTATACAGGTTAAACTAGAGCTGGACTGGACAGTTAGGTCATGTTAAAGGCTGGTAAACGTTTACGTGCTGCCTTGCCCTATAATGACGCGACTCCCCGTCGCTTCCTCCCCTGCTCCACTTGTTCAAGCCTCATTATCTGGTTTTAAATATTTTCTCATAAATTTCCTCAAGCCTCTACTTTCCTCTTCTCTTCTTCTTTTCTTTTCTTTTCTGTGCACAGGACTTATGCTGACCGGACATTTATACAATTTACTGGAGAGAGCTAAATAAACTCAAACGTCCCAGGTTATTGTCTGTGACCAAACCATTTCTGTGGTCAAGTGACCCATTTGTCCCCCCTGTCGGTGGGAGTGCTTGCACACATCATGAAAAACATACCTACTTTCCTAGATCAACACCAGTTTTCCTACGAGTCAAACAGGACGACTGAGGATGCCATTACTCTGGCCCTTCACATCACCCTATCTCACCTGGACTAGTGAGATAATTAGGTATGGATGCTGTTTACTGACTACAGCTCTGCCTTTAACAGCACTCCCCCATCAAGCTGGCCATCAAACGGAACAACCTCAAACTGAAAACTCACCTGTGCAAATGGGTCTTGGACTGAGAGACAGTTTTTATCCAACAGCCATCACAGTGCTAAATTCACTGCAATCACTCCTCTGTATATACTCTACTAATCTACACAGGTAGCACCTTACTCACCATATATGTATATTTATATAGAATTTAATTCAGAAAATGATTAAGCATAAAATCATGTCAAACAATGCAGCCTTGTTCTAATTTAAATGTTGAATTTAAATCAACAATTGTATACATTTTTTGGACACTTGAGGGCACTAAAAACAAGTTACAACATTGTTATATCATCATCTTTTACATTGATATAGCAAACTTGTACACTATTTACCAGTATTCACAGAGCCTCATTCTGGCCACTAATGAATGTAACGTCAATATTCACTCTTCATTTGGTCACTTCAAACTCCTGAAATAAGTAGATTTAGCTGGTCTGTTCACCAGGCAGTACAGTGGATTTTAAGAGCTTTTTCACTAAAAACAGCTACTGCAAAAAATGCATGGGAATGTTGAAAGTGACCCAAAACAGAGCAATGATGAATAAGCTTAAAGCTTTAGCCATGTTGAATAGCATCCCTGTGGCACTCTGGTATATATGGAACCTGTAAAATACAAAGATTACCTCAATTTGAAATTACTCTAAAAATGTTAATTGAATAAATTGTGTTGTCTTTTTGGAAAAAGAAACAAGGCAAGTATTCATCCAATATTCATCCCAACTTACGCACTTCAAAAATGTTTATTTTATGTTATGAAAGTGCCAAGCATCGCTGTGGGGAGTCAAGATGCACTTTGGCAAACTTAATGCTGGGGTTAACAAACTTTTTCCAGCTACTCTGTGAACATTTAAATGAGAAGTACTGAAATAGCTTTAAAGATCTAAAGGTCTCTGGTTTTCAGCAGTGTATATGAATCCTTTGCGGCAGGAAGGTGCTCAGTTGGTAGAGTAGTTGTCTACCAACCCCAGGGTCGGTGGTCATTGGACACAGAGACCCCATATTGGTGCTGACATGTACTATCTGGTAGCTGTACGACAACAATTTCCCCATGGAGATCAAAAATTAAGTAAGCACTGAATTTTTTTTTCATTCCTATTACATACATACTGTATATAAATACTTGGATATTGATTTATTAAGGAGATCAATAAAGTATGGGGAAAAAATCAATAAGGCAAGAAAAATCTGCAACTTATTAGTTATACTAGTTTGTGTTTAATCATAACTGTAATTTAGTTGAAAAACAGACAATATTTTAAGTTAATTAATAAAACAATGCAGGTAATTCAGTTACATTTTCTTGCCAACGTGTGATGTGCTGTCCCATAACGTTTCTTCCTGGTTCTTGTTTATTTGTTGGCATGTTGCCTTCAGATTGCAGAGATACGGACAGGAATTGCCGGGAGAGAAGGGCATGACTTACAAAGGCCTGCACTCTAATTGTGATTATATGTTGTGTGTCTTAACCACTGGCTTACAATAGAGTCCTTACTTTAGTATGTGTTTTAGTTTAGCATGTTGTTTAGTATGTTTTGTGTCAGTGTGTATAACAAAATGCTAAACTCTGTAGACGCTACTGCAATATTACAAAAAAAACAGTTTGAGCCAGCCTCAAACAACAATATATTACTTTCTTAATGCAGCTGAATTGCTGTATTAGTTGATTTTTTTTGGTTAAAAGATTAATAAATATATTTATTTAATTTCATTAAATTCTAGATTTTAAAATTAAATTTAGAATGTGATCTTTTACCTGTGGGGTAAAATGCATCAAAACTCACCTGAGCAGCAACAGAGCAGGACAATGTGAAGAAACTTCATTCTTTATCCAGGATAAGAGCAAACTAAGCAAAAGCAAAATTTAGTCCAGCAGTATGAGAAAAAAACAGCAGTATGAAAGCCTTAAAGGTCTACAGAGGACAAAGACATGATTATGCAGCAGCTTGTTTGTCTTCAGCTTATATCATCATTGAATGTGCATGATCCTGTTTTACCATCCCTCCCAACTCCTGTTTTTTTTTTTTCAAATGTACAGGACACTCCAGCCCCCTGCTTCTTTCACTCTGTGTTGAAACTCAAGCTCATGACTATGATACCAACAATCTCTCCTATGTTTATGATTGGGTCAGCTTATTGCTGACTTTGTCACAGGTATTAGAGAAAAGCATTACGGCTAAAATCACCAGTCAAACCACACATGCAAATCAACTTATTTCCAGCACATACATCAGATTTAAGTTTGATCTAAATTTATGATAAAATACAACAAATACAAATACAACAACATAACATACCGTCATAACATACCGTCTCTTTCAAAAGTCTTGGAAGGACAAGTTCAATTCATTTGTGTTTGCTGTACACTGAACAAATTGTGATTTGATTCAGAAGTTCAGCTTTTATTTCCTGGTATTTACATCTAAATATGGTAAACAGATGAAAACATAGCACCTTTTGTATAGTATTACCTATAAGTGATCAAAAGTGTTGGAATGAAAATGTTTAAAGTAAATTAGTAGTAAAAATAATACTTGCAATAAATTCACCAAGCCTGACAAATATTTGTTTCTTCTTTTGATCTACTTTTTCAGGCTTTTACTGCAGCCTTCTTCCATTGCAGTTTGTTTTTTGTAGGGGTTTCTCCCTTCAGTCTCCTCTTCAACAGGTGAAATATGTGTTCAGCATAATGTCAGTAGGGTGTCAGTATGGTTGCAGACTCTGATGCAGTCCTTTTTTGGGTTGACAGTCTGTTTTGGATCATGCCTTGCTGCATAATGAAGCTCTGCCTAATTAAAGTATAAGCACTTTACTGCAAATTAGTTTACAAAATGTTTCTGTACATCTCTGAATTGAATTCATACTGATGAAGTGTAATTTTTTTATCAAGAGCTGATGTATTTTCCATCACTTTGATACTTTTTACTCTAACCTGGTTTGCAGGTATTCCAAATACATCATTTCCAATTCTTACTGCTGATGAGGGATTTGCATCTTGTATATTTTTGCTCACAAAGTCTTGTTCAAACGATTGATTGTGATACCTTTACCTCAGCTCTGTGCTGGTTGTTGGTGATGTTACTGACTCTTCTTTTATTTAGCACCATGCTGAGCTACGTATGTAGAACATTTAAACCTTAAGTAACACTTGAATTTTTCTGTAAAATAAAAATCTCATTAACACCTGTCCTTATCTATCATAAGAAGTTTCGTAAAGTTTCGTAAAGTTGAAAAATTTTTTACTTTTAGCCTATCAAACAAAAATGTCCAGATACTGCAATTATGCATTTGTTTACAATCCCCCCCCCAATGTTTCACTTTGTCCCTGATTGAAACAGAGATGTTAAATTAACAAAATAATTTTTATTATAAAGAAAATCCCTTTACAATTGACTGTACAAGATTTTAAAGAGGACATGTATAAACAAAAAAGGAGCAGTAGTTCCTCTTTCAAAACCCTTTCACTTAATTATGGTACTGTGAAAAAATATTGCCTGGTTAGAGCAGTTTTCATTTCTTTATTCATTCAATAACAATGGCTGAAACTACTAACAAGCACAGTCATTTGTTGCCAACTTCAGCATCATCACTCAAACATTTATTTAAATGTAAAGTTGGTGTTCTTTGCTCTGTGAGCTGCAAAGCCAATCATTCAAACACACGCCAAAAGTCTTTAACTTTGAGAATGTCTCAAAGTACAGTGCATTTTATCCCCTCCCACCTTAGTGTCACATCTGAAATATGAACAAGTTGAATCATTCATATCGCAAATGTCTACAAAATTAAAAAAACTTTGAATACCAACAAAACAGTTTCCACAGAAAAGAGCACATATATTGAATACACTTTAATATACTGTTCATCAAAATACAATGTTTTTCAGAAAACCAAACACCAAAAAATATATATTGGTCATATTTAGAATCTAGCCTGTGAAATGCTTTACTCACTCACTGTGAGCATATTGCATGGTGCTATTTAAACTTGGGTTGAAGCATGGAGAGATCCGTGTATTGTCTGGTGCGATTTTAACCTCCACATGAAAGTCTGTGTCATGACAAACAGTGGTTGGCAGCTTAATGTGATAAAGTCCTAGAGGTCCTTCTGACTTTTTTAAGATCTTGGGAGGACCTGAGCAATTGTGTCACGGGCGCTCTGACTCAGCCTTTCTGGAAACTTGACCTCATACTCCACTATAAGGTCACCTCGACGATCAGGTCGTTTGGGATAAGGTAGCCCTTCACCACTAATACGTCGTTTCATGCCTGGCTGCACAATGTCCGTTGATGACACTGTTAGCGACCTAGCGTCTAGCGTGGGTGCGCTGACTGTGCAGCCACACAATGCCTGGTGGGACAGAACCAAGAAAAAAAATACATTAAGAAAATCTAAATGTATTAACAGGAACATCTTTCACCTCAGTGTATGCCGACATTTCCTTTCATTCCTGAACCGTTTAATAAGAATAATAAATGACTATGAATACCACTTACATCTCTGAGTGAGATCTTGGCTGTGTAAATGATGTCTGAACCGTCACGTTTGAACACAGGATGAGGCTTGTCCTTCAACACAAACACCACATCAGCTGGAACGTTTGTGGGAGTCTCGTCGCCCTCTTTAGGAAACGTGATTTTGGTACCCTCTTTCCACCCTTTCTTTATCTGCACCTCCAGGATTTTTTCTTCTGTCTTTGATGTCCGCCTGTCTGGGTTCAGCCTTTTACGAGATATCTTCATTTTCTTTGTGCACCCTGACAGCACTTCTTCCAAGGTCACCCGGAGATCATGAACTACAGGTGGGTCCTGCTGCTTCTTTACAACACTACTGTGACTGCCCATTCCTCCCATACCAGAGCTGAAGGAGCGGGAGAACCCGCCCATTCCACTGCCCCCCATCCCAAAGCGGGCAAAAGGGTCATCAGTGTCCATGTCTTCATCCATGCCTCCATTGCGGGCACCAAAGAACTGTTCGAAGGGGTTGCGTCCACCGAAGAACTCTGAAAAGATGACGTGAGGGTCGCCCTGGAAGCTGTAGCTGAAGGAACCAGGGCCACCACCTGCAGCTCCTCCACCTTTCAGACCTGGTTGAGAGAAATAATGAGTTGTTTTTAGTCACTAGATAGGTGTGGGGGTGTAGCGCATTGCTTCACTGTCTTAATTTATTAGTAGAGAGATAAATGTTCTTAAGAAACCTAAACTTGCTGAACATGTGGATTATCAACAAAGTTACCATAAGATTGTGATCATGGCAGCCTGATTTACAGTGTTGCCATCTACATAATTACAGTTTTGTTTTGCTTAACAACGTTTTAATTCAATTATGTTATTTTATATGATGGTACCGTGAACTGTTGCTACAGATGTTGTGGTTGTCAGGGTAACACGTCAGGCGCCATATTTGAGAGACTAGTTTCCAGTCTTAGATTATAACTCCTAACATTATATAACAAGAGCCTTTAAAATTTACAAAAAATAAGAGCTAAAAATCGGGTCTTTGGTTACAAAACTCACTCATTATACAAGTCAGATTTCCCTGCCCTAAAATGAAGACTGCGTTATTAAATCCTCCAAATGTAGGCATACTGAGCGTTAATCCCGGGTTCCAGCCCCTCATAGCGTCCAGCTCCTCTACTGAAATCTGGTTTACATATTTTCTCTGTTCGTTTCTCACTGACATATTGTTGATAAATGCGAGCTTTCCTGTTTTCCCAGCCTCGCCTTTCATGACCCAGAAACAAGTCCTGACAGAAACAAGGGGCAGAGGGGAAGCGCCATTACAGATAACCTCACCTCCGTTAAGTCCCGTGTTGAGTTTGATATTTTATTATTAATGTTTCAGTAAAGATTGAAGCTGACATTCGTAGTGTTTGGTCTAACGTAACTCAAGTTACAAGTTATCAAGCGTCAGTATAACAATCACCCAAAACCCTCACCTTCTTCACCGTAGCGGTCGTAGATGTCTTTTTTCTTTGGGTCGCTCAAAACATCGTACGCTTCAGCAATTTCTTTGAATTTCTCCTCGGCTCCCGGTGACTTGTTTTTGTCGGGGTGATAGCGCAGAGCCTGCTTACGATAAGCTTTCTTTATGTCGTCCTCCGACGCTCCTTTCTTAATTCCCAGAATTTCGTAGTAGTCTTTACCCATTGTGACCAATCAGTGGCCTGTTCGGTAAGGGGGAAAACTGTGTGGACGGCTGTCGGTGAACTTCGGCAGCTTGCTCTCGGTCCGTGCTCAGTCTGGAGTCAGACCGCCGCGCTGCGACCATTTTCTTACCTCGTAGAAACTTCCAGAGTTTTCCATAAACGGCCCGAACGGTCCTCACGCGGACAGTTCAGCAGGGACACGCCCACAGGGACGGCTCGGCGTGCTGCCTTCGAGTGCTGTCGGAAATATTTTTGCACCGCTACAAACACAACGACAACATGTAGGCACATGCTATATATAACTCGATTCTGTTTATTAAACAATACGTTTATGTTATTTCTGTTCCAGTCTTCATTCAAAGAGAAAAAAGATTATTGATGTGCGAGTCTTTTTAGTTTGTTATAATCTATGAATAAACAGACGCCCATTCTTAAAACCTTCCAAAATGAGTGAACTATTGGGTGTGGTTCAGACTTATGACTACAAATCCACTGCATGCTTGTTGTTAGAACAGTGCACAACAGGGACATCTAGGGTAAAACACTGTGGCACTTTATTTTAGGGAAGACAATGTCCTACCAACAATCTGATCAAACCAGAAGGGGTAAATGGGGTCTCTTATATTCAGTATATACATGCTACACATGGTAAAAAACCATTGACAGGCATAACAGACAATACACAACTGTATTTCCAGCAGACCCTGAAACCACTAATGTCTTATGTTCTGCCTTGTTCAGATTAATTTCCTGCAGTTGAGTGCTCCAAATGAAATCAGTATTAATAGCACTATTGATAATTACACCTTATCCCTTCTCTTCTACTAGCAGCATTAATAAACGTTCATCAGTCCAGGTGCTTTTCTAATAGTGTTAAAAAAGAAACGTGTAACCTGTATCCCTTGAAAACTGGGTGACTAGATTTGTAAAATTCTGTCTTGGCCAACTGAGACACTGGAACAAGATCAAGTCATTCATCTCATCTGCAGATTTCGAAATTTATTTTTAACTCTTTATCTCTTTCAGACTAGACTACTGCAAATTTGTCTCTTTATTCTGGTATTAGAATGTGAAAAAATTAACAACTACAGCTGATACAAAAAACTGCTACCAGGCTTTTAACACAATTTAAAAGAAGTGACCCTTCACTGATTACCTGAGTGTTAAAACAGATTTTACCGGTTGCTTTTAAATCCGTGAATGGCATTCTCCTGCTTATATCTGTGAAATATGACATATGACTAACATTAATAAATTATTAATTCATGTTAGACTCTTCATTTAACGTCTTTTAGTTGCTGTAGTTACTGTACTGCACTTTGTAACTGTGTTTTTATACATATGTACTACATTAATATTAATATTATTATTATTAGGTATTAAGAATGACTAATAGTCTACAGTCAGTTTGGAGTCTGAATCAGTATACAATATACACAATGAATAAATTGAAAAAATATCAGGCAACTTTATATTTATATATTTAAACAGTACTGGTCATATAAAAGGAGAGGATGTATAAAATGTACTTTCTATATACTCATCTTTAAAGAAGATAAGACTGAAGTTCAAATGTAAAAAATGACAATTTAAAAAGTGGTTGCTTAAAACTAGAAAAAAATGACATTGGCAGTTCACTACCGCGTATTACTTTTCATGTGTTCCCCAGTCAGTGGTTACCAGAGTCTATTTAACAAGCGATAAGCCTTCACCTGAGTCTTACCATGCGTGTGTATACGGGATTCAAGTCTATGAGGAAATCCCATTACGTTAGAACGTGCTCTCCAGTTACTCAAATCTCATTGGCTACGTCGCTGATGGAGTGGTCGTTTTCGCCTGAGTGCCGTTGCTTGTGATTGGCTGCGACTGACTGTAGTGCCCGCCCATCTAGACCTCGCTTATCGTATATTACTCATTTGATTGGAGGCTGCCCTGCCACTCACCTGGGATATTACGGAAGGGGGTGCATACTGCCAAGATGAAGCACTACGAGGTAAGCAGTGTCTATGAAACTCTAAACCGTCAATGGGGCGCCTTAATTTAATTCACCAAACCAATTCCTGTAACTCCTGCAGGTGTAAACTTCGACTGGACCGTTAAATTTAGAGCTTTAGACTTGAGCAGTGAGGATCGCATGCTGCAGCCACACCGCCTGTCATGGGTTGGTTGCTGTGACTGGGGTATTGTGGCCTGTCGCGTACTGAAATGAATGGTTGTATTAGCTGAAAGTCGAGCTCTACGTCTAAGTTATGAGGACAGATACCTGCTTTGTGCATTTGTTAAACCACCATTATAAGCTATACGTCTCTTTAAGGAAAACACAGACTCCCCTGTGTAGGATAATCCTCGGCGCCTTCGCCATCTCTGGTTTGAATGACTCACTGCGCTTTTTATCTTGTTATTACCCAATAATGCGGTTGAACGGTCAAATGCGCAATATCACTCCACTTGGTCTGGGGTGCGCTTCTTTAATGTCTACCTATTGCGAAATACACAGGCTTGACTTTTGTACAATTTAATGTAAAAAGTTCTCTATGCTACTTATCCACTGTACTACTGAAAACACCTCTAAATGTGACCAAACGTAGCTCAGTGTGTAGACCTAAAACCCATCAGACAGGATCTGAAGCAGTCTGGATCCTCCGGTTCCCCTTCTTTTCTCTCGGCAGATGTGCCTTTTGCAACCTATGGTGATGCAACATTTAAATAAGTATTCACAAAAAGGAAGATGAACTGATTATATTTCTAATAACTTTAAGAACAGCATTGATTTGCATAGTGACAAGTATGCACTTGAATGAACTGATAAAGCAAAAAAAATCAGTTGATAAGGCTGTAGAAGAAAGCGGATGGGTTGATTATGTATGGGTATTTGAAATGTGTATTTCACAGATAAACGCATCTTTGGGAACTTTTTAAACAGTTAAAACTATTATATTTGCTGCAAAATAGTCTTGCCACAATTTTTGGTTCAAGGTTATCAAAATACATGGTACAAAGTTTTGCAGTTGCAGTAAACCTTGGTTTATCAGGTCACAGAATACGGTGTGACACTACAGAATGTAGGGGCAAAGGTTTTTGTGTATGTGAACAGAGAAAGTGACTGATTAGCCAATAAATTGCTGACTAATGTTGGTATTGTTACAGCTGCAACAGGTAATCTGACTGTGATCACAGCCATGTGTTGACCATGAACTGTGTTTATGTTAAGAGTAAATGAACACGCCAGTGCAAGAGTTTATGCATTCTTTAATATTTTTACTAGATCAAGTTCAAAATGTAAGGGCAAGTTAATCTGTTTAATCATAATAATTTTTAACGTACTTTTTGCACTCTTCAAGCTGAGACGGGGGTGTAGGTAGTCTGCAATTACTGTCTAAGAACTCCAGGGTTGGTGGTTCAGGTCTCCAACCCCCCTAGTGCCTGTCCCAAGCCTGGATAAATGGGGAGGACTGTGCCAGGAAGGGCACATGGTGTAAAATCATAAATGCTTAGTGATCTGCTGTGGTGATCATTAAAGGGAGCAGCAAAATAACTCTTTACATGGTACTGCATATCAAAACATACAAATGCTATTAAACTAATGGTATCTAATAATTTTAGCCTTACATCAATATCATGTTAATATTTTCCATTTGCAGCACTGGTTCAGTTTATTTATAGTGTCATTGCTTTTACAACAGATAGCACCAGAGAGCTTCATCACTTTCACAGTTACATCTGACAGTGTATAAAACACTTACAGGGCAAAGAAACATATCCAGATTGTCAGTCAGTCCAAACACACACCTCTACCAGATCTCATAAACTCGTGTCTTACCTTCAGAGGTGTAAGGAAAATCAGTGACAAACAGCAGATGTCCACTGTCACAATTTTAAGCTGCTTTCTCCTTGCTTCACTTTCACCACAAAGTCAATTACATGTTGTCACTGCCAGAGTGTGGCTTTATATAGACGAGATAGGGGAGGTACAGTGGCAGTGGGTTTGACTGACAGTCTCGACTGTAGTGTCATGTGTCCTGCTTGTTTTAGGTGTATATGAATGTTTCACTTATTCATGAGTAATAAAACTGTTAAATTAAGTAACTTTAAAATCACTGCCAAAAGTTATCAAGAAGTAGGCTACTTTGTGCAGATAGGATGATTAATCCAATATCACACTAAGAAAATCCAGAAATATACATTTTCTTTCGTTTCAGGGCACAAAACCAAATCACTAAATAGCTCTATTGACGTTTAGGGGTTCGGGTGTCTAGGATCAAATCTTTTTTGTTCTTGGATTTTCATGCGATACTATAATGTAATAGCTTTTTTTATACATTCAGTTTTTTTATATATATCCATGTATTCAAGTCCACAAATAGAATAAATGTCCAGTTAAAACCTCCATGTAGCAACTTGTGACAAAATGTCTTTCATTCAGTGTGGAAACTATATCCTGACTGCTTGTCATCAGAGAGTCGAAGGGGGGGTGGGTTTGGGCTTCACCAAGGGGAATGCCCCAACTTAAGCCCTCAGAGGCTGGAGTATTATCACCTCTTGATGGGTGGAAAGGGTGACTAGTATGTGACTGAGGGGTCTGACTGTAGTTTAAAGGTACACCACACTGCAGTGTGTGTGTCTGTGTCTGTGTGTCTGTGTGTCTGGGATCAAAGGATGACGACATTCCTCATCTCATTTACATCATCTGTAGATGAACCAATGGTCAACACTTCAAAGTACACCCAACAGTGAGCACATGAGATCAATACATAGGTGCAGGTGGGTGGTCTGTAGGGAGATGACTGGTTATGTAGATTAGATGTTTATATTTAGCAGTGGAGAGAAAGCAAGGTGGTAAACCTAGGAAAGGGGGGGTGTCATAACATCTCTGCTCCGTCTTCCCACTTAGACAGGGGTTGAGAGGTGTCAGAGGTCATAAGTTGTCCCTTTTTGGGATGGGAGTAATATTTCAAAATCAAGTCAGTGCAGCTCTGAAATGAAGCTGTTGCTCGCTGCTCTAAAAGGTGTGTTTGTGAGATATGCAGAGATGATGAACTGTAGACAGTTCACTAGTCGGGTACTGGAGATTCTTTTGTATGCAACTGTGCACACACGTGGCATATGTCTGCGCTCCCCGGGGTTGGCTGGCAGTTAAATAAAGCAGCGTTCCAGAAGTGAAGGAATGACAGTGGGGTAAAGAGGGAGGGAGAGTGAGCGAATGACAGAGAGGAGGAAGATGAGGGAGGGGAAGAGGAAGGAGTGGGGGGAAGGGACAGATTTATTTCCACAGCTGAGTTCTGCCTCTATCCTATCTGGCTTCACGTGGATCTGAGATAGACACTTGAGAGAACTAAAAGGAAGAGTGAGGGGAAAGAAGAAGGGAATACACTAAGTGCAGGAGGGGGAGTGTGGACATGGATGCCCTAGCACTAGAGGCTACTGGGGGTAAAAAGAAAGCTAATGGGGCAGTGGTGGCTGCTCCACTGCCAGCTCAAGCTCCAGTCAAACGCAAACCTGCCAAAAAAGCTAAAAAGGCTGTTGTTTTCTTTGAGGTGGAGATACTGGATGCCAAGACCAAGGACAAGCTCTGCTTCTTGGACAAGGTGAGAATATATTCCTCTTCAATAAAAAATCTGTCTTGATGTTAAATCCTACTGTACTCGTCACTGTCGTCAATGTTTGTTTTAATAAGTGTTTGTGATAACTGTTTGTGTCTGTATGTTTAGTAAATGCAACAGGTGCTGGTCTTATATTACCGTAAAATGTCTGTGTATGGGAGTCAGGCATTTTCCAGAACTTTTTGAGGGGATAGAGTAAGGGTGTGTGTAGCCCTGTGAGTGTTCCTCGCGCTGTAAAATCACTGGAGCACCATTCGTACATGCAACACAGCACTACTGAATTCTTAAAACTAGGTGACGTAGTGGGTTTATGGCATGCACACATTCTTAATGTACAGCTCTGCAGTAAACTTGCATACATTTTTTTGTGGTCAATGAATGGGTAAAAACACAGCAATGAACATTTAACAGCTCTTCATCAACCTTCTGACTGTTGACCACTGTCTCTAGACAACTTGATATTTTTCGGTTTCTCTAAAAACTTTTGTAAAAACTGATAATGCAAAAAATTAGTTTTTTCTGTGGCATTGCTATTTTTGTTTGCACTACAGATACAGCACAGCTGGAGAACAGGTTTGAATGGGGAAACAGATCATCATCGGTCCTCACAGGTCAAAATAAACGTGAAAGAGTATCTAGATTTACAGATGTTTTGTAAAATTTCAATAAACTATCACTTCTCAAAAATCCTTTAGTGAAGGTCTTTTCTGACATTGTATAACATGAGATATGTGTCCATTACAATGGATATTTCGAGGCTCAAGTAAAAGACAGAACACAGTATAGTACAAATACACTACAAATCCCCCAAAAATGTGTTCAGTGGCACCGGGACTTATTTTTAAGATCTTGAAGAAGTTTTACCTCTTATGTCATTGAACATATTTTTTCTTTTAGATAACCATGACCTGGAAGTACAGAAAGTAAACACAGCATGGTAAACATATGTAATAGTATGTAAAAGTATGTGTTGCTTGTTTACAAAAATGGCAAATGGAATTAATAGACTTTGAATGTTTGCTTTAACCATGTTGATGAGGAGCGCGGCACAGTGGTGTAGTGGTTAGCACTGTCGCCTCATAGAAGGACCCGGGGTCGATTCCCCGGGTGCCTTTCTGTGTGGAGTTTGCATGTTCTCCCCATGTCTGCGTGGGTTTCCTCCGGGTACTCCGGTTTCCTCCCACCATCCAAAGACATGCATGTCAGGTTAATTGGTCACTCTGAATTGTCCATAGGGGTGTGTGCGAGTGTGCATGGTTGTTTGTCTGTATGTCGGCCCTGCGATGGTGTACCCCGCCCCTTGCCCGAAGACAGTTAGGATAGGCTCCAGCACCCCCCACGACCCGACCTCAGATAAGCGGTTGCTAATGGATGGATGGATGTTGATAAGGAAACATTTTAAGGTACCCTTTGTTCAATGATCAATGACCACAATGGTCACAGAAATAACTTTATATATATAACTTTAAATAATTTTACCAAAGGGACATGTTAATTCAAGGTGTGTCCACTAATTAGCATCACAGGTGTCTGCAATCTTGTAATCAGTCAGTGGGCCTATATATAAGGCTCCAGGTAGTCACTGTGTTGTTTTGTGTCATGGTGTGTACCACACTCAACATGGACCAGAGGAAGCGAAGGAAAGAGTTGTCTCAGGAGATTAGAAAGAAAATTATAGACAAACATGTTAAAGGTAAAGGCTATAAGACCATCACCAAGCAGCGATATGTTCCTGTGACTACAGTTGCACATATTATTCAGAAATTTAAGATCCATGGGACTGTAGCCAACCTCCCTGGAAGTGACCGCAGGAGGAAAATTAATGACAAATCAAAGAGACGGATAATCTGAATGGGAATAAAAGATTCCAGAAAGACTTATAAAGAGATCCAAGGTGAACTTCATGCTCAAGGAACATCAGTGTCAGATCGCACCATCCGTCATTGTTTGAGCCAAAGTGGGCTACATGGGAGACGACCAAGGAAGACACCAGTGTTGAAAACAAATAAGCCAAAAGCCAATTGAACAAAGGGTACCAACAATTTTGTCCACGTCTGTATCTGGATGACTTGCAGGACATTTAACAAAACCAACAGCAGTCATTTCGATAGTCAGTTCTGTCGTCATTTGTTTATTGCATACATTTCTCTTGTGGGATTTGAAATTGAAGGGGTGCCAGTTTTTGCAGATGAAACAGAGGCGTTTACACTGCAACCATTTGGCCTATGTGATATTGACTGGTGCACTTAAGTTATGTTTACATCCAAGAACACTGTTGTATTAGCCCCATTTAATTTGATTGGAAATGTAAGCTTATTGTTTTATCAGGTTTAGCTGGTGTAATTAGAACTTGTACTTGTTATTGTATTTAGACAGCTTTAATTTGTTAGCACTCTGGCTGTAAGTCAGTGCTGTTGCATTAGGAGGGTTTAGGATATTGTCAGTGTGTGGCCTGCTGGTGTATAGAGTTGCATTACACGAGTTTACAGTGGTGTTACCCTTTTAGTCTGGGCTGCTCCTCTAGGCTCATAAGGATAAGGTGCTATCATTATTTGATTATACCTTGTCAGTTAAAAGAAATGTCCATGGTTACAGTATCTACAGTCTTATTACCTTTGGAGAAGCAGCTTCCGACATGACAGATGCACTATAGATCTGTATAGAGGGCCTGTTGGGGAACCGATTTCCTAAAGTAGGCTAAGGGAGATAAGCTGACTGACTGTGTTAGAAGTAAAGTCTTGTATCATGTCTGGTCAGGGTGTATGGGACTCGGTAATCCCAATTCTGAATGGATCCTGCAGAAAGAGCGGGGCCCACAAGGGTCGTGTAGGTGGTTTCTCAGTGATGTCATCCTGCTGAAAATGGCCTTTGGTCTTCAGGAGAATGTGAACAGAAGCCAAGGCGTGTACAGTGCTGGATTACTTCAGTCTGCTACAGATAAATAATACAGTGAGAAAATCTCTACACCAGATCAATAGAAATGTTTGGGGGGGTTCAGTTGAAAACACATAATTTTAAAAAAATCATGTGATTTCTTGCTAATAAAATAAAATGGAGTTCTAGTCAAGAAACACATAACTAGTTACTTTACATTTCTGGCCCTCTTAAAACATTTTGCTTCCAGTGATGGTATACTCAAGAAGATTTGTTAACATGCACTGGGAAGATGTCCAATTGTTACTCACTCCTCTTCTGCTGTGATTTAAAGGGAAAAACAACAGTCTTCAGTATGCTAAAGGGAAAATTTACTGTTAAATATCTTAATAACTCATTAAACTCTTCCAATCAGGTCAAATTTACTGTGGTGAAGGAACATGTTATGTATTTTGTACACAATAATGCTACTTCTTATCGTGCATTATTATTACTTATGAGCCATGTGACAGACAAACGTTCTTTTAAAAGGCAAAGTGCTGAAGGCAGGTTTTGCTGCCCATACTAGTGAGATAATTTAACAACGCTATTGAGTTTAAACTGGACAGTGTGTACAGTTATATTTATTTTAAACAATGTTTTGAACTACAGTATCACTGGACCTTACAGTGGGTATCAAACTGTGCTGTCCTAAGTCTGGTAGGACCCCTATACAGACAACTGTATTCTCTAGCCTTAAACCCAAGCACTGACCTACTATACCTTTGAACGGATATAACACCCTTTAAAGCTGACTTTAATTCCTGCTGTCACCCAGACAAAGAGTAAATACTCGGCAGCTTGACCAAGCCTAATATCTGCATTGCATGTGCTCAGGTTAGGCTACAGTGGCTCGCACAACAAAAACAATGGGCAGCTTCATCAGAGAGCCAGGCCTGTTCAGTTATTCAGCTACAATCACTGCGTAAGTCCACTAATCTCACCGGTAGCCACTAATTGAATTACAACTTAAGTAAGAGTGTGTCAAATGCTTGTGTGCGGGCACCCCCCAATGACTAGTGACTAGTGTTTTGTTGAGTCTGGCAAAGACGTCTTGTGGTATTTTCCAGTGTGGCAGAATCACCCCCTCTTTACCCTCATTCTCACACCCCTTCAATACAGGTTAAGCCATTCACTAGAATTATCCATGGCATTCAATGTCTGCTTCAGGGTCGACTCTCTTATACGCAGTTCAGCTTACATGGACAAGGATGATCTGCCAACAAAAGCCCTTGAGCGAGCCGTCACTGGATGGACCTCTACCTCTGCTGCCAACTCTGTATATTTAAGCTTTTTCCGTTCATTTCTACTGCATCTTTCCACTGAACTGCCAGCTCAGCAAAATTTAGAACACAAGAACTGGTCTTAGATTAGTGACTGCTATTTCCTGAGGGACAATAAGATGTGAGTAAATCTACTCTCGCTTACTACTTCCTGATATTAGCTGCCAAGTATCGTGTTCAAAGTTGCTTGTTTTTTAAGTTGTTCTACCTCACAAACATCATGTTTCCTTTTTGAATCGTCTGGGTACATCCCAATTCCCTTATCTGATTGTTTTCCCTGCTCAATTCATTCAACAACCATCTTGAAGGATGCCACAAAGGAGGGGAGCAGGGAGCAAGGATCAAGGATGGATCTTTGAGGAGAGAGGTGTGAGAAAGAAATGCAAGAGCATCCTTCATGAAAGTTTTCATCCATCCATCTATTATCCTCAACCACTTTTTCCTCTTAAGGGTTGCAGGAGTACTGGAACCAGTCCCAGCAGTCACTGGGTGAGAGGTGGGGTATATACCCTGAACAGGTCACCAGTCTATCACAGGACTGACATAGAGACAGACAAGCACTCAAATTCACACATATGGGCAATTTAGAGTCACCAGTTAACTAAACACATTTCTTTGGACTTTGGGAGGAAGCTGGAGTACCTGAAGACAAACTCACACAGACACAGAAAAAACATGCAAACTCCACACAGAACGGCACCAAGCCGACCCGTGGATTCAAACTCCGGACCTTCTCGCTGTGAGGTGACCATGCTAACCACTGCACCACCGTGGCGCTAAATTTTAAATATTTGTCAATATTTTATTCAGTAACATGAGGTTAAAAATCCTGCGTACTTTGGCATGTGTCCTATTAATGATATGTCATGCTTTGGTATTAATATGCTGGGGACCAATCCTCCCACCCCCACCAGCTGACTTTCTGCTTTTCTACTTCTTTCCCGCCTCATCCACTGGCACTGCCGTGTCTGCCTTGAAAACGCCTAGCATCTTCTCCTTGTTTTAGAATATTTCTACAACCAGTGTCCTCCTGTTAGCTGTTGTTACTGTATATAATGTGTTTCCTGTGTTCTGCCTGAACTTGCAAAACTGCCTCCTCTGGTTCTACTTCTTTCACGGTGAGAGTGTTAGCACTGTTCTCCATACTAATTTATCGCTGGATTCTGACAGTGCCATCCAATCTATCATTCACTGAGACGTCTGTTAAACTGGTTATTATCTAACACATTTTCCATTCATGAACGTATCTCTGATCAGCAGGGAATTATAGATAGAAAAATAGATATGGATTCTATGTCAAAAATATCAAAAGCTTGAGAGAAATTTGAAGCTTTGAATTTCTGAACTGTTGTCATGTGCAGATCTATTGTAGGGTTTCCATACTACTGAGGATTTTTCAGATGTGTGATGACTATTCATCACATACAACTGGCAACTGGACTTGTTTTTAGGTTCCTGACAGTGTATCTGGAACGTTGTCAAGAACGTAAAAACAAGTCCAGTAACAAGAACAGTAATTTTTGGGAAACTCTACTACAAAACTAAAATAATGTTAATCCTGTATTTAGTGAAACCAGAAACAGTTGCAATTCTAGTCAATGGTAACATAAAGTCCTGTGTTAGACTGCTTTTACTTTTGCTTTGCCAAATAAGTGGTTTTATTAGACGAAGAGTCTTCCATAATACAAAGACCTCAATAACAATAATTTTTGACTTGGGTTTTGTTCGCAGCTGCCGTGAATTGTGCCACAACAAGAGAAGGTGTGGCTTTAGGTGACTTTTTTTCCGGTTTATATTTAGGCGAGTTAGGCTGTTGCTGGCAGCCTAACACAAGGTCATGTACTTTGGCCGTGGTTATGTACAGTGCTGTGAGTAGTATTGGCACCCTTCCTGATTTTTTTTTTTCTTCATATCTGTTACATGTAAATGATTCAGCTTTTCAAACTAATGTTAATATTATACAAAGTAAACCTGAGTGAAGATAAAATGTTTTTTTTTATGATTTTACGTATTAAGGGGAAAACGCTATTCAAACCTTAGGCCATCTCCTCAATAACTGGTTGTGAAACCTTTAGCAGGAAAAACTACAATGAAGCACTAGTGATAACTGGCAATGAGTCTTTCACATTGCTGTGGAGGAACATTGCCTCATTCTTCTGCGCAAACTTGTTTTAATTCAGCAACACTGGAGGGTTTCCGAGCACGAACAGCCTGTTTAGTGTCATGTCACAGCATCGTAGTTGGATTTAGCTGCATAACCAGTGTACGCTTGAGGTCACGAACCGATAGCAGGACATTGTAGTTAAACAGTTAATTACTTTTTTATGTAACATTTAAATTTGTTTGATGTGAATAATTTTAAGTGTGACATGTATGTAAAACAAATAATCAGGAAGGGGGCAAATACGTTTTCACAGCACTGTATGCATGTGTATTCTTACCAAGGTTCTATGAAACCCTAATACCAACTGTTGAATAATGGCAGTGTGGCCACAGCCTGAGCTAAATTTATCATCATGAATGTAGAACAGGGTTATTAACTGTTCCTTTGTATATGTGCATGACTACGTGTCCCTCCATTTATTTATTGTGTCCTTATTTGTAGGTCGAGCCAAATGCCACTATCGGGGAGATCAAGTCTATGTTCCACAAGAGCCGTGAGTGCCCTCTCTACAAGCGAATAAAGCCTCATAAATCTGAATTAAAGATCAAGGAAATGGCATCTTCAAAATGCATGTAGGATTACTGACTTTATGTCCTGTCTTAAGACAGATGTCTGAAATATTAATCTCTCTGTTTCAGATCCTCAGTGGTACCCAGCCAGACAGTCCATTCGCCTTGACCCCAGTGAGTCTAAGTTAGATTTTTTATTTTTTTTGTAAATTTGTATTACGTACGTTTCTCTCTACAACTCTAAATCTGGTTAAGTAAACGTGTGTGTGTGTGTGTTTCAGAGGGGAAGTCTTTGAAGGATGAGGATGTTCTGCAGCATCTCCCTGTGGGCACCACGGCAACCTTCTACTTCAGAGACCTGGGAGCTCAGATCAGCTGGGTCACAGTGAGTACAACACAGAGGTGCAAATAGATGTGTTACAGTCAGACTGAACCAGTCAGTTCTGACAAACCCACATACATGGAATCAGGTTGAACTAAATTGACATTTCACACAGGGTGAATTGCGTTAGCTAGCTAGTTAGCACCTGTGGGCTGTTGTTCCACCTGGTTTTCATGTGTGTCACTGTAACCACTTGGGACACAGTGTGAATAACCGTCTGGGTAGTGATGGAAGGACTGCATTCTAAGTGGGTGATGCAATAAACAGCTTCCCTCACACCTCGTTTGAACCAGTTGTCATCCCTGTCCAGAATATGAACATTGCTGTCTTCAAAGGAGTGGCCCTTGCCTTTCAAGTGCCGATGGACTGTTGATTCCTGTCCTGAGGAGCAGACGCTTCTGTGTTTTTGGTCATGTGCTTGTAAAGCTGTTGTTTGGTCTCTCCTATGTATAAATCTGTACATTTTTACTGCATTGACCTGCACATGCTACATTGCTCTGTTTGTGTCTGTTAATTAATTTTAACCCAGGTACCATCCACATATCTGAACCATTGGCTGGGTTTAATTGCTGGAAAAGAGCTCAGGACTTCAGAAACTCATCCAAGTAGCTTCATCACTGTGAGGAAAGTTGACTTATCCGGTTCTACTTTCTTTTTTTCCAGGTCTTTCTGACAGAGTATACTGGTCCTCTGGTCATCTACCTGATGTTCTACTTCAGGGTTCCCTTCATCTACACACCCAAATATGACTTCACCACCAGTAAACACTGGGTTGTACAGTAAGTGTCTTATAGCGTGTTCTTACAAACCTTATATACATTTACTGGCATATACATTAACATGTATGTTCGGAATTACCTGTCATCTATATAACCACAAATTACAGTTTCCAGACTTTATGCTAAGCTAACTGGTTGGAGCTAGATTGTTTTGTTCTCACTGGGAGGATGCCATGGTAGTAACTGTATTGTCTCTTTTTCCAGTCTCGCCTGTATGTGTCACTCTTTCCACTATGTTAAGAGGCTGCTGGAGACGCTGTTTGTCCATCGCTTCTCTCATGGAACAATGCCTTTACGCAACATCTTTAAGGTGAGATGCATTCTGAATGTAGGAGTATGATACAAAATGTTATAAACAGTGTGTCTACCACCACAAGGAAGTTTCAGTGACAATGTTCCTGTCATATTTGTTTCAGAACTGTACCTACTACTGGGGATTTGCAGCATGGATGGCCTATTACATCAACCACCCGCTGTATACACCACCCAGTGAGTGTGCATGCAGCGACTATACATGACAAACAACACTCAGACAAACCAGTATCTCATTGTAATCCAACACTTACATTATCTGTATGCTAATTATGTCTTGTTGCAGTCTACGGGGAGCAACAGATCAGAATTGCCCTCATCATATTCCTGGTAAGAATCTTTCTGCCCTCTGTGTGTTCTCCGATTTATCACGCACTATTTGATTAGCCTAATAAATATAAACAAATGTCATTAACATAATATTATTTTTGTCTATTAATTTTGATCTTGATGATATTCCTACAGGTTCACAAGAGTTCTTTAAAATATAAGACCTGTTTTTAATGATCATCAGCTCGTGCACACATTGAGTATTAAATCATTTGTGGTCAATGTTTTCTTCCTTAGTTATGTCAGATCGGCAACTTTTCCATCCACATTGCTCTTCGGAACCTCCGTCCACCAGGTACACACACCTGCCACAATTGTACTAATGCATTTTACCTAAATGTCTTGTGGAGCGTTTTTATTTTTTACGAACCTCATTTACAGAAAAATTGTGAGTTTGTCTAAATTTGATAATTTGTCTGGAAAAAACACAAAGAAAAGATATTCAGTGTTTAACTTAATTGTATTTTGTAACAGAGGAAAAATAAGACTGAAAAGTTTATAAGTTATTCCAAAACTGATTCCAACATTAACAGGTTAATTGATAAAAGTCAAAGGTATCGAGATAAAAAGAACATTTAGCAAAGGCTCAGTCAGTCAGTATGTTTACACACGTTTTTACAGATCTGTCAATTGATGCAATAAAGTCTTCTTTTCTTTCTTTATCCAGGCTCTAAGACCAGGAAAATCCCCTACCCAACCAAAAACCCCTTCACCTGGATCTTCCTTTTGGTCTCCTGCCCCAATTACACCTATGAGGTAAAGTGATTTAGTCATCATGGTACCTGAAAATAGTTTTCTCTCTGTGAAGATGTTGTAGATTGTAATATCTTATCTGTAATCAACTATTTGTGATAAGTGCTAACCAAAAGTTTAACCGTTGCAGCTGCTGCCCTCTGGTGATATCATTAAACAGTTAGGCTGAAAGTATCTGGACAGTTTTTATGTTTTTACCTTTATACACCACCACAATGGATCTGAAATAAAACTTGAATCAGATCATTTGGACTGATGAAACCACGACTGATATGTACCATAATGATGGTTAGAAAAAATTATGATGAAGGAAAAGTAACAGCTCATGATCCAAAGCATATCACATTATGTGTCAAACATGGTGGAGGCAGTGTTTGTTCATGGGCATGTCTGGCTGCCAGCGGAACAGACACACAAGAGTTTGACGTGGCTGCTGACAGAAGTAGCAAGATGAAATCTGAGGTGAACAGGGCTATAATCTTTATTCACATTCAGGCAATTGCTACAGAACTGGTAGGATGCCACTTTACAGTGCAAATGGATAATGACTCTAGACATGCTGCAAAAGCAACTCAAGACCTTCTGAAGGCAAAGAAATTAAATATTCTTCAATGGCCAAGTCAGTTGCCTGATCTCAACCCAAGAGAGCAGCTTTTTCAGGTAAAACTGAAGGCAGAAAGATCTGCAAACGAGCAGCAAGTGAAGGTGGCTGCATTGACGGGGTGGCCAAACCTCTCCAGGGAGGAAACTCAGACTCTGGTGATGTCCATGGTCTCAGTCTGTCAGATACTTATACAAATGTCCAGATACTTCCAGGCCAAACTGTATATCTGTGGCCACATGTAGTCCTTTTATGATATAGTGCTCTGCACTCACTCTACATTTCAGTGTGAATAGGGAGTGATTTAGATAAAAGCTGATATGTATCATTCCTTCTCTAAATCTTTCAGCTGGGCTCCTGGCTCGGCTTCACACTGATGACCCAGTGCCTGCCGGTGGCTTTCTTCACCCTGGTGGGTTTCATCCAAATGACTGTCTGGGCCAAAGGGAAGCACCGCAGCTACCTGAAGGAGTTCCGCGACTACCCTCCTCTCCGCTCACCCATCCTGCCTTTCATCCTGTAGGACTACTTAACTCATCCCTCACCCTGTTTGTAGGAGTCAAGAACCTACATCCCCAACCTCCATCCTCCAAAATCTACACTGGAACTGAAAAGAATCTAACCCAATCCCATCTTCCAAACCAAATTTTGTCTTTCCTTTTTTCAATCCTTGACACTGAGTGAAAATGTAAAACGCTACGCTTGCTCTAGTTCTATTAACCAGAAACAACAGTTTGACATTCTTACTGTAAAACCTGTGTGGATTTGAGCTCCCAGAGCAGTCTTTACTTTCAAGCTGCCCAGTGTGTACTTAATGATGTACTGTAGATAAATATTGTAAGATTCCCTACCACTCTTATAACTAATAGACTAATATTGTTGTTTTGAGGCTGAATTTGCCTTTGGTGATATTCAGCAAATCTTAAACTGTTGAGTTTTGATATCCATTCATCTAAATTTGGGACAAAAAACATTTAATTTTCTTGATGTCTTGGGTAATTTATTAAAAAAACATAAACCAAAATTTTGTTGTTTGTGCCTTTATGTGCAGTATTACAAGTGATAATAGTATAGAGTAGTACAACAAGTTCAGTAGTATCATCAATACTTGTGCCAGTACAAGTGTATTATATTGATGTAGCATCACTAAAAGGCAACCCTGCTAACATGGTTGAAATGTGTCATCTAACTGCATTTGTCCGACAGGCCACACCTGCTATAATTTGGCAATATGAAAGGAAAATACATTTTTCATGCTCACTTAAATATTGAGACTGTTTTAAAAATAAAAAGGCAAAGGGACAGAGATTAACCCATATTTTTATTGTGGACAGTTGCACGTATATACAAAGAAGAACTGGAGGACGTAATAGTTATGCGGCTTGAGCCTGAGCCTCAATTCTCTTCTTCCTCAGCTGGAGCCTTCTCTCCCTCTCATATTCCTTCATACGCATCACATAGCTAGAAACAGAAGTCATGGTACATAGTTAATAATGAGGTAGGTGTTTTCACATTAGATGAAGATTGAAGTTAATAGGAAATTAAAGATCCTTAGTAAATAATGGAGATCTAATCTTTAACCTACGATGTTGTAATAAACCTGATATTAGATACGGGGAAAAGATTGTTAATTTGTGAGTCAACTACTGAGATCATGAAGATCTGTATTAGCCAAAAAATTCTTGGCAACTGGATAATGAATATGAATTGACTGTGACTGAAAGCATGGACCTTGCGGTGAGAGGTTTGTCATTATCACTCTGTTCAATTAAACTGAGGACTTCTTTTGGCCACTAAATTTCATTTTAGCTTTTCACAGGGTTAGAATAACAAAATAAACAATCATGTCTCAGATCTGCTTACATGCATCTCAGAACACTGTGTGTTAACTATCAGTATTATTTGTGAACCCAGCATGCACAACTGCATGAGACATATACATAACTAATGACTGTTAATAGAGTTACTTTGTCAAAACCAAATATAAGAACTTCTCAGCTGCTGTAAACACTTACTCCTGATGTTCGCAGTAGTCCCAGTCGTGTCTCTCGTGCTTGCAGGCCATGAAGTTTGGCCAGTTGTCCCTCTTGCACTTCATTAATTTTAGGAGATAATGGGCACAGTAGTCTCGTTGTTCCAAAGGCAGCTGGGCCAAGTTCATCTGCTCCTGGCTCGCGACCATCTCTGACAAAGAGAAACAAATTTTAAACATCTTTAAAGCCTCTGTAAATCCCTCGTTTTACATACAGTATTTACACAAATAGTAGATACACACATGTAGACTATATGTTTCTTGTCTGTCATTTATATATCTGTTTTAAGAAATAATTCACTTAAAACGGCTGTATAGTTACAAAGTCAAAATGAAAGCATCATGAGTGCTGGGGTTATGCACTAGTCTTTGATTTTACACTAGACGAAATCACAATCTCTCTATTAATTCTGACAATTAGGAAACAGCTCTCCAACATTAAAGAAAATAAAAACATATGATTTTAGATTTAATTTTCGTTTCTGCCTTCTGTATCTGTAATTGCACAAGACATCAATATACTGGTGAAATATCACCAGTATATTAATCAGCCACAACATTAAAACCACTATTGTTGAAGTTGAATTGAAGCCAGCATTTCACATAAGCAGCTATATAAATGTACACCAGGTTCACACAGCCAAAACACACTGCAGCAGCTTATTTAAAACTGAACTCGTCAAACAGCAGTTCAGTGACGTTAGCTGTGAAGCTAAGCACCGCAGTGCTACTGACATTAGCCTAAAGCTAGCTAGGCTAAGGGCGAACGAGCTAAAGTAACTGATAAGGATCCAGTTTCACACCACATATTTATAAACACATTGTAAGGTGCAGCCACAACTTTGTCCAAGACGTGAACAGTTGACAAACCTCTCTCTTTTCTCTCTGGAAAGCCGAGTTGCGGGTCGAACTCAAATTTCCTCGCTGGGTCCGGCTCGGTGTCCCTCTCGGTGACATACCGTCTGACCAGGTGAGCTCCCATGGCACCGGCGATGTTTTCACACCGTCAGGTAAAATTAATATGTTATGTTGCTTCTGATGTTTGCTAATGTAATATTTACAAAACGATTCTGCTATCTGCCATTCGGTCACCTCCACAAGCCCTGCAGCTACGTCCGCCTCCCACCGGAAATAAACAGCCGAGCGGTTCCACGGAGAAACACCGACCCCCCCACTCTCATAGCCAAATAACAAAGGTTCCGCTGTGTACATGCAGCTCTGGAAAAAATTAAGAGACCACTGCAAATCAAGACTTTGTCATGTCCAATCTCCAGACCTGAAACCCATTGAAAACCTCTGGAATGTGATCAAGAGGAAGATGGATGGTCATAAGCCATCAGACATAGCTGACCTGCCTGAATTGTTGCATTGTTTTTTTGCATTATTTGAGGTCTGAAAACACTGCACCTTTTCTGGTATTTTGACCATTTGTCATGAAAATACATATTTTTGTATTACTAGATACCAAAAGGGATATATAAATATATATTTGTTGGGAACTGACCCTTTCATGTAGATGCTCTGTTATGCAGACGTGTCAAATCCCGTCTGACTGTGGGTGCATGCTGACTTGTCATATTCAAAGCCTTGGCAGCTGGGCAACATGCATCATAACATCATAATGATACTGAAGAAGATGTTAGGGAAAAGTAGAAATCTGATTAAAATTAACTAAGTGATCCAGAGAAATAAATCACATTTTTAAATTTGCTTTTGATTGAATATGGGCTGTTAGCTTCTCTGACAACGGTTGATATTGTTTCCACCACATATGTATTAGTCCCCAAAATCAGGTCTATGTTGTTACATTCAGAGAGAGCCGGAGGATTCGACTCAATTAAAATTTGAAGTCCTAACTGATAAAAACTGCTACATTTAAATATGGGTGTTTTGACCCTTTAAGCATTTTTGAAACCATACACGTAGACGGAGCATGTACCACAACATTCAGTGATAAACCACAGAACAGTGATCTCAAAGGTAGAGAAATTTAATTTTCACCCATACACACAACTTGCATAATTTTTATAGTGAAAACAAGTCTTAAAAGTGTATTGTTTTACATTAAAACCATCAAAATCATAACATAATTTATGACCAGACCATTTTCATTCAATTTCTTCTTCTGTGTTTCTATTATATTTTGAAAAAAGAGAGATTCTACATAGTTTTTCCATATGTCTCTAAGTTTCTATTTGCATCTTGCCACTTTTAAAAGAAAACATTGTGCATTATGTGCTTTATGTGAGTTTCATCACTGATAGAGATCATCATCGCCTCCTTCTCTGTACAAATTTGGCCTCCCTGAGCCAGATCCTGAACCCTGCCCTCCAGACTGGTTACCAGTAGCAGAAGGGAACCTGGGTGGAGAAAAACAGGAACGTGCTGGAGTAAAACTAAAACAAGGCCATTACTTGGTTTTCTGTAGTAACACATGGGCGTAACAACTTATTTATGTATGTGTACCTGAAGTTTCCAAAACCTCGGCTCTGCTGCAGAGTCTGAGCAAACATCTCGTATTTGCGGATGTCGTTGTCACTGACAGAGCGCCGAGCAAATCGCATTGCCTCCTCAAAGTGGTCTTTCCTGATCTCTGGGACTGGATCAAAGTCCTCATCCTGCAAACAGAGAAAATACATTTTGAAGACTTCATGTGGGTATAATAGACTCTGTGTGTGTGTGTGTGTTCTTATGGGTGTGTGTTCCCAGTCCAAAGGCTGAAAGTTACAAAACACGCAGCCGCCCTTAAGAGAACTTTTCTATCTTCCACAGTCTCTTTCTGTACCAGGCACACACAGCCTGGCACTGAGGAGGAGTGGAGCCTCTTCTTTGTATAATATACATATAATATATTGTAAATCAGCAATGATGGAGTGCTCCTGTAATAGAAGGCTGACAGTCTGACCATAGGGATGCCTGGTCTGTTCTGCCTCTGACGTTCAGCCTTGATTTCAGCTTCGATGGCCTCACGTATGGCCAGCTTACAAGACCGCTGGCAGATCTCTGTCAGGTCAGCTCCAGAGAAACCGTCTGTAATGTTAGACAGGTACTCCAAATCCACATCCTACAGGAACGATAGGAGGGAGGACCAAAAGGAAAGAGGAAGAGATGGAAACCAAAGCGTTATGAAAATATTTGATCTTTGGAATCACATTATCTGGTGATTTTCTTTGTGTATCTGTGCCTTTCTCAGTTCTAAAAATGAAAGCTACTGATAGTATAAAGGCAGAAACTATTAAAGGATATGTTTAATTTAGTCTGCAAAACAGAAAAATGTCAGGCACTGCATCACTTATAGTACATTGGTGGAGCCTAAGAAAGGGATTGCTAGAATGAACAGGAGTGATAATTAAAGCAACAGAACCCTGTTTCAATGTCTATATGGACATCTGACTATAATTTTAAGACACATTTAGATCAGATTCTTTTAACCAAAGTACTAAATTACAATTCTCAGAGAAACAGGGTTATCATAGTAACCAAATATTTTACATATAGGGGAATGACACTTCACTTCACTTTATTTATTTCACATGACATTTCATGTTTTTACTTTACTACATAATCTGCTGAACCTTATGGTTTTGATGCAAAACATAAGTTAAAAAAATATGATACACTGTCAGAGTTAAAATGTTGTAGTTCATAACAGTAGTACCTCACAATAAATACTTGTGGCACTTATGTGACCTGTAAATGTAGAAACCACATCTGTTTACTTTATTGTGTACATGAGGAGATGATGTACAGAGGAATCACTGTGTGTACCACTCACTCGTGCGACAGGGGACTTGCGTAGGTTGGCATTTAGTATGGCCGTGCGTGACGGTTTGTCTGGGAGTGGGATGTAGATGAGCTGGTCTAAACGTCCTGGCCGCAGGATGGCTGGGTCTATGATGTCTGGTCTGGTGGGACGAGACAAAACAAGTTCAGAAAATGTAATAATAAGTAAACTGGTAAAAAGAGAGAGAATGAGGAAAAACCTTCCACGTCTGCACCTGTTTGTGGCACCGATGATGAAAACATTCTTTTTGTCGGACATGCCGTCCATCTCTGTGAGTATCTGGTTAATGACTCTATCTGCTGCACCACCTGCATCACCAGCGCCACCTCCTCTGGATTTGGCAATAGAGTCTAACTCATCGAAAAACAAGATGCAGGGGGCGGCTTGCCTGGCCTGTAGGGAAGATGTTCAGGAGTTCAAAAGGGCTTTGACTAAATGCTCTTATCTGCATAGAGCTTAGTTTAAAAAGTCCAAGTTTAAATTTTCCATCCCATACTCTACTCTCACCTTATCAAACACGTCCCTGACATTGGCCTCTGATTCGCCAAACCACATGGTGAGCATCTCAGGTCCCTTAATGGAGACAAAGTTAGCTTGGCACTCATTGGCAATGGCCTTAGCCAGGAGAGTTTTCCCACATCCCGGAGGACCGTAGAACAACACTCCTCGAGATGGAGTCATCCCGAACTTCAGGAACTTGTCAGGATACTCTACAGGGTACTAAGGAGAGCAAGGTGAAGACTGATTGATTGTTTTTGGGGATTTGTGATTCTAGATATTTGCTGAATTTATGGTTTAAACTCACCTGAACAAGCTCTTGCAGTTCTCTCTTGACCTCATCCAGGCCTCCAATGTCTTCCCAGCTGACCTGAGGGACCTCTGCAACAGTCTCTCTCAGAGCTGATGGGTTGCTCTGACTCAGTGCCCACTGATGGAGACACATGACAGTGTTAGGGGACGCAGATGTTTATTGTTCCCTTCAGTGTTCATTCCCTAAGAAATATTGACTTTTAGTGTTTGTTAGTGAATTTTCAGGATCTAGAAAAGCTAAAGTCAATATGTGTATGTGTTGTTGCACCTGGAAGTCATCCATGGTGACAGCCATTGAGTTGAGCAGGTCAGCATCAATGGATTCATCCTCCAGGTCTATGAGGGTCATCTTTTTGCGGATGGCTTGCAACGCAGCTTCTGAGCATAGAGCAGCCAGGTCAGCACCTACGTGGCCGTGGGTTTCTGTGGCAATCTGAAATATGTTATGTAAGTCAGGGGCAATAATATTACCAAATATGTAGGACACATTCATTTGTAATGCCATCAAACTGTGGTGTATTTGCTGAGTATAGCATCTTAGTTCATTGTTTTCAACCATAAAATTAAATCAGACACTGACAAAAATAAATGACATTGACATTGATGGAATAGTACTGTTACCCACAACAATGGTAACTAATTTCTCCAACATCAGAGTGATCTGAACTGAGGTGAATTTGTTATTGCTACATGTTTATTTGAACATGACTATATATTGATCAGATAGATTTGTGCAAAAATGATAAAAATCCATTGTATTTTAGGAGAATGTAAAAAGTCTTAGATTAAGAGAGCTTGAGAGAATGAAAAATACAAATGTTTACTTGAGTTAAATTTACCGCGACACTTTCTTACCCTCTCTAGATCCACGTTGTCTGCCAGTTTCATATTTTTGGTGTGGATCTGCAAAATCTCCAGTCTGCCAGTAGAATCTGGAATTCCAATGTCAATCTCCCGGTCAAACCTGCCTGAAGAGAGACATCACCACATTTTTAAACATGTGTGCGCATATGTGTGTTTCTGTGTGTGCGTGTGTAGCTGTCCTGACCAAAGCGTCTCAGGGCATGGTCCACGCTATTAGGTCGGTTTGTCGCTGCCATGACAATCACATGAGCTCTTTGTTTAAGGCCATCCATCAGGGTCAGGAGCTGGGACACTATACGCCTCTCCACTTCACCATGGGTCTACACATACCACACATACAGATACACACAAAACGTTACAGGTCACGCACAAACGTGATGTGAAAGTTTTCTTATTTGTCTGCATACAGAAAAAAAAAACACAGGGCTACACACACACTGACTTTATCCAGCAGACACAGGCTTTCTAACTTGTTGTTTACCTTCTCTCTCTTGGGAGCGATGGCATCCAGCTCATCAATAAAGATGATGGCTGGAGCGTTTTTCTCTGCCTCCTCAAACGCCTTTCTTAAGTTGCTCTCTGACTCCCCTGCCAGTTTACTCATGATCTCAGGACCTTGTCACAAAACAACAGACACCATGTGAGACACACTTTCTTCTATGTACATTGGCCATTAACTAGGAATCTAATATGCAAATTGGTATTTCTATTAGGGTTCTAACTATATACTTCATATATACTTTGCAAGTGTAGGAGCAGTGGCAAAATTCTCACCATTGATGAGGAAGAAGAAGGCACCAGTTTCGTTGGCTACAGCCCGGGCCACCAGGGTCTTCCCTGTGCCTGCAGGACCATACAGCAGGATACCTCTGGGGGGCTGACAGAGTGGAGGGACACTGAGTCACGAAACAACAAATGTCTAATGTCTAATTAGTTTAAATATGGGTGGATGAGGTAATTGTGTGAATATGTATGACACCTTAACTCCAATAGCCTTGAAAAGGCCTGGGTGTCTTAGAGGTAGCTCCACCATCTCCTTGATCTGCGCCAACTGCTTCCGACAGCCTCCGATGTCATCATAGCTGATGTCATTAAGACTCTCCTCCTCATCCTGTCACAAGATTCACATCAGTTCAGGATCAGTTATTTAAGTTTTCTTAAATTCTCAAACATTTGTGATGAATTGATGAACATATACTCAGTAGTGAGGTAGGTAGTGATGGCAGAATGATTTTACATGAGGTCAACAAAAACTGGATTACCGACGCATATTGTAAACTCTGATAATGACGTTTACCAAGAATCCATTAATTCAGTCTGCTTGTTTCAACATCACAGACTGGAGCTGTGTGTACCTCAACTTTATTGCTAACCAGAAGAATCTCTTCATAGGAATGGTCTACTGTGTGAAATAGAAACCTCCAGGAGCAGAAAGGACTTTGTCCTGGACCGAACATTGTTTTAGGTCAGGTCAAAGGTTTGCAGTCTGTGTGAAAAAAACACTTTAGCAGAGATTCATAAGTCCCTCACAGACCTCTCTTTTGATTGGCTCTCCCTCACAGTAGATGACAGTGTCTGGGGCAACGATGCAGTGCGGGCTGGGGTCTGTCTCCACCACCTTGAACTCCACTGCCCGCAGGCTCCCCCTCACCAAGAAGATGTCACCTGGCAACACAGATGTCATCTAAATGTGATTAGGGTACATTTGTGGTGATGCATAATTCAGTCTTTCATGTTTTGTTATGAACGCAGCTCTTTTACAGAAGAAGTGACAGCAGCAGTAATCAGCAGTACCTTTATAGACAGGCCGGTAAGCCTCCAGAAAGTATGGTTTGAGGAAAACCTCAAAGAGGTTCCCTGTCAGACCCTCAATGGTGTCATCTATGGGGAGGACGTGGATCTTCTTCCCGTACTTGATATCAGGGCAGGCATGGATACTGTAATAGCACACATGTCAACAGGTATTGTGCATTAGTCTCATCGTTTCATATAAGGTTCTCAAACCCTGCACTTCATATCATTCACAAAGACACAGGCGTGAGATCTACCTAATGACATCACCGAGGCGGACACGCAGGTTGTTGCGTGTCACCCGATTAATCCGGATCCGTTCATGCCCGCAAGTGTCATCAGTCAGGACGATACAAACCGTTTGGCGACGCTTCCGTCCCCTCAGCACCACTGTGTCCCCCCGAAAGAGCTGCAGCTCCTCTGTCTTAGTCTAGCAGAGACACACACACAGAAACACACACACACAGGTCTAAGAACAATGACACACATGATTATGGTGTGTATTTACACTTTTACACATACCTGTGACAGGCTGATGATGCTGCTGTCTTCACTGAGAGCTTCATCCACAATGAGTCTGTTTGGTCTGTGTTTCTGCTTCAGGATGGCAGTGGAGAAATCTTCTCCCTTCGGACTTCCAGACAACACACATATTGTAACTTTCTCACTTGCAGCCTGCACTCAGCTCTAATTTCTTCATGTGACACTGAGCTGTATTTAGACTCTCTTTGCCTCTACACATAGCAACTGAGTGTGTAAACTTTTGAAAATATCTTACTCAGTAATCAATATTTGTGTGTTAACAATTATAGGAGTGTAAATTTAATGTCAAAAAAATAACACAAACATAGGGAACACATGCCAGTCTGCTATCCTCTATAAACTATGACGTGGCTAAACGAACACACATTAACCTATAAGGCGATGAACAGTAAACATGCAGCTGTTTCACTCACTCGGCTCCTCCTGAGCCTGGCATGACCACTGTCCTTTGTCTGGTCAGATGTCCTCGGCTTTTCACACTGTTTCACTGCCTTCTTCTGCTGTTTACTGTGATATATTCAGGAGCTGATTTCTGTGTCCAGCAGTGCCAAAGGTTTCAGTTTCTGTCAGATCTGAGCTGCCCTAGTCTGGCTTCAGTTTTTCTGAACCTTCACAAGTTTCCAGCAGATTCTCAGTGTTCTGTTTTTCCTCTGAACCACCTTGTCTGTGAGAGTTGCAGCCTGTCTGTTTATCAGTGGAGGTATTAATATGCCCATTTGTAACCCTATTATGTGGACGCGCACAGAGATCCCGAGCACTTACCTTGGATAGTGTCCCAGGACAGATATAGCTTCATAGCTCGATAGCTTCCTCCCCCTTCATCTAAAAAGCAAAAGCAAGCACGAGTGCCTAGCTGGTCATAGAGAACACTTCCCAACTTGGTGTGAAATGTTTGAGTGTCAAAATAAATACTGCACTTGAACCCATTTTCCAAAAGCACAGCCTTACAGTCAGTCTCACCCTCTGCATTAAGCCTCTCCCCTCTGAAACGTAGCATGGTTTTTCCTCCTTGTCGTTGTGACTGAAGGGAGCTGATGTAGTGACTCAGCTGCTCTAAACCGTTGGTGGATTCCCTCCGTCATAAACACAACCCACTGTATGCACATTTATGCCTACGCACACGGCTCACCCATCAACACAAACATAATTATACACAGTTACACAACACAGAAACAAGAACTGCAACAACAGAATTCACATGTTGCGTTTTTTAATTTAAACTTTTATTACTTAAAATGTCCCTAAACGAGTAACAGAAGACAAGCAACAAGGGCACAGACATACTGTACATTGCCTCAGTTGTCCACCCCCACAGATTTAAGAAATTACAATGAAATGACCATAACATACACCTTCAAATCACTGTAGTAACCTAAAAATATGTTCAGGAAATATGAAATTATGTATGAATATGAAATAAAATATGTTTTAAAGAAAGTAAAGTTATTGGGAGAAATGCGTTGAGAGAGGTAGAGGAAGTCTGAATGTACAGAGGAACATCGATTTAAACATCAATGTTTGGAGAATGAACTGAAAACATTCACAAAATGAAACCACTACAATGAAAACAGAAAACTTTTTGTGATGAAGAACCTGGAATATACAATATGCAGTTACAGTGCAGGGGAGGGGGGGATGAGTTGTGATAGTTTGACAGCATTTGTTTTTAAGGTCTGACCAGTAAAAACAGTTAAAAATTGCTGGTGGTATGAGGTTAGTTGATTGATTGACTCAGCTTTACCCTGCAATAACATCTTTCTGTTAGATAATGTCATTCTGATCATTTACAAATGGCTAATGTATTAAATGGAGCATGTTTCAGTGTATTTACTGTACATATTTACTTTGACTGTTTTGGTGATTTTAGTTCAGTTAGCTTGTGTCATTTGTGCAGCCAGAGCCAGTTTCACAAACATATTTTAATCTTGCTTGCTGTGTTAGATCAGTTCTTAGTGAAACCAAAGTTAGACAGTCTAGCAAAAATAAAAACTGACTTATTATAAACCTTATAAACCTAAAACGTTTGCCACCTGATCCCAGCATTATCTGCCAGCAAGATCAGGTGTTTCAACAATCTGTGACACATGCTGGCTGACAATGTGGCTTTTAATTGGCTGGTTTTGATGCAATAAAGAGAAGATATTTTTAGTAAATATAGAGCACTGTTGACTTTATACTACTAAACGCCCCCAATAACAATAACTGCCAAATGTAAACGTTATTTAGCTAACTGAACTAATGGACACAGGTAATATTCGCCAGCTCTTACATTAGCCATTAGCGGTGTAGAGGTAATATAGAATACAGTCACAGTTTAATAGTGATGTGAATCTTGACTACTTTAAATTACATTTCACAAAAAGCAAGGTAAAAATATTATGCCAATGAGATTTGAATAAATGAGTGAAAAATGTCATTTTGAGTAGCGTAATCATATAAGTAAACTGTAAAATGCTATTTATTCTGAAACATATAGTTCTCTGTTTGTGCTGAAATAAAACATACATACATTCACAGAAAATATACCTTTTGCACCTCTAATATTGTAAGTTATGCTAGCTTGTGATGCTACAATGACTTCCATACTCTCGACTGGACAGAATTACATGTTTCTTTGCAACCTAATTACTAAATTCTTTATTAAGACATTTCTTAATTTCTAATGGTGCAACCTGATTTATTAAACCAGTAGTTCGAGACTATCTACCTTGTTACTAAGAACTTATGAATGAATTCAGGATAAGTGGTGCAACCAAAGCCTGATTCTGAATGAACAGAATTAATAAATCCTGCCACATTAAGACACAACATCTCTGAGATATTTTGTGCAAATGGAAGTTTTTGTTCTGTTACTCTTGACTTTTCTAACAAAGTGTTATTGTAAGGAAATAAATACCTGATGTAGGGAACAGAAACGAATGGTTTGACACAGTTTGCTCTGTCAACCATTTACTAATTATAATTTGCCTCAAATTCACAGCAAATTAGTTTAGATATTTAAGGGTTTAAAACCTTTAAAACCATGTTTATGTCATAGATTTTCCAAAACATTATTTGAAAAAAAAACAAGCTACAGAAAGCCAATTACTTGTTGGTCTAACTAGTTAGCAAGGTCCAATAACCTCTCAGACATCTAAGGGGAAATATAAAGTTATTGCTTTGACCAGTGACAATTTGTAAACACTGTGAGCCCTGCACTGGATTTTATCTTGACATACAGGACTACCTCGCTGGGTCAGCAGTCATAAAACAGATTCTCATCCACTTCGGTTTCTGGGAATGTATCAAATCAGGTCAAAGTCTTATGTGTAGCTGTTCAGTCGAACATGCTCTCTCTCTCTCTGTGTATACTGACAAACACGCATCCACAGAAAGAAACCCTCACATCACATTTCTGACATTTCACTGAATGAAAACAACCTCTTTCAAAATGTGCATAAAGATCGGCGCGAAACAGTTTAAAAACAAACCATCTTGCACAGATTAATTAGGAAATTGCAAAGTGCTTGATCATGGTGAATAAAAAAGAGAAATTGCATGACAGTTTTGAACCTCTGCATCTTACATTTTTATGAGTCTGTTTTAACTTGTGCTCTTTTTGGCAGAAAATCCTTGTTGTCCCAGTAATCTGGTCTCATTTCTGTGTGTTGTTTATGGACCAGAGTAGTTGCAGAGGCCCAGGAAGAGACACAAAAGTGTATGTGTGTGTATGTGATGTCTGACATGAGATGAAAAGTGAGGTTTACTGTATATCACGCATGCATTTTTATAAGATTACTGGAGATATATGTAGACACAGACTAAACAGTCTCATGTGTGTTGTTAGCAGTCGTCATCCTCAAAGTGTGTTTTCTGTAGAACCTTTACATGACGCTCATAGATCTTGAGGGCGGGGCCAAGCCTGATTGACAGGCCAGTCAAAACATCGTTACGCTGCATGAGGAGAAGAGACTTGCCATCGATTTCCTAATGAAGAGAGCAAAGCAATGTGGGTAGGTAAATGTCCTATGTGTTACAACTTTTACAGGTTAAAGTACAACCACTATTTCTGTCTGTGGTCCCATCTAGTGGCTGTTAAAGGAGACTGCAGGCTCACCTGGGTCCTGAAGGCGGCGGCCTGCTCAGGGAAACCTGCTGCCGTGAAATAACTGACCACGTCACACACTGTCCAGTCCACTGGGCTCCCACTTGCCCCCTCAAACTTCACAAACCTACAAAGATGTAGAAAGGGGCACATTACAAAACTTGCATTCTTCAGGTTAATCATTTGATCTGTGTCAGTGTGAACATACAGCTCTGGAAAGAAATTAAGAGAGCACTGCATGAAGGCTGTGATTGCAGCATAATACCACACTTCCTAAGTTAAAACATTAGTAATGTGTTGTGTAAAAATTACTATGAACTTTTTTTTTGTTGCATTATTTGAGGTCTGAAACTTTAATCAGTCCAGTAGGATGGGACAGGATGCTTTGATACCTTCTAACTTGCAAGGTGTTATAAACAACAACAACAACTGTTCTTTATATGTGGTCAACTCATATTTAATATTACATGTTGATTATGCATTTAAGAATATTCAGAGCATAGAAACAACACAGATTAGTGATTTATTGTCTAGCATTGAGCCGGCACTCCAGACTAACGTATAAGCTGTGAAAGACAGTCATGATCTTTCATGTCCTTACTGAACAAACCCATTAAACATACAACATGATGAGAAATGTCTTGAATGAAGAAAAGATAGAATAGTAGGATTGCACATGGCGTTAAAAAGAGAACCATATACCAACATAAAAACATCATCACAGTGAAGTATAGTGGAGGAAGTATCGCGGTTTGCCACTGGGCCCTGGACCGGTTGCTATGTCTGGTGGAGGGAAAAATTGATTCCCAAGTTTATCAAGGTATCTAACAGGACGATGTCAGGTTGGCTGTCAGCAAGCTGAAGCTCAGAAGACGTTGGGTTGAGTTGGGAAGCAGGACAATGACCCTAAACATCAAAGTAGACCAACTACAAAATGGCTTCAGAGACTCTGCCTTTTGAAGTGGTATAGTCAGAACCCAGACCTCAATCCAACTCAGATGTTGTGGAATGACCTCAAGAGAGTGGTTCACACCAAGTGGTCTAAGAAAATGTCTGAGCTAAAGCAGTTCTGCGAAGAACAATGGTCCAAAGTTCCTCCTGGATGTCTAATTCACAGATACAGGAAGCACTTGTTTGAGTTTTTTTTCTGCCAAAGGTGGTTCTACCACTTATTATATTATTGTGTTTAATGGGTGAGTTTAATAAAGACCATGAAAGATGACTGACTGTGTTTTATAAGCTTAGAAATATTGTGTTAGTTGAAATTTGTGACTTTGGTGAAGATCAGATCACATTTCATGGCTAATTTATGCAGAAAACCCGTAAAGTGCAAATAGTGCCATTACTTTTTCTTGTCACTGCATCTCTGCTATACTCACCCTCCACTTTTCACTTCTCCATTTGTCCCTCGTTCCTCAGACAGGCTGGAGTCTCTCGGGGAGGCAGTGGGTGTGAGTAGGCAGGATGAAACGCCAACCTCAGTCTTACACTCCAGTCCTACAAGGAAATATTACACCCAGACTGATTCCCTATCGTGTCCGCTAACCACCAAAGTCAAACATGCATAAATACAGACACATTCTGAGATGACCAGTAAAGTATAACTCACCGTTTAAGGTTGGAGATGTGGGGCTGATTCTGCCAAGCTGCATCTGATTCTGTAAGTGGGTGACAAACATAAAATAAAAATAAATGAACATGGCAAAAACACAGTGGCTGCTTCCTGGAAAAAGTTAGAACCAAAAAAGATGCACTGATAGCGGTTAAATCAAGTTGAAAACCTCAGAAGGGTAACCGTTTTATTTTCAAAATTAACTATACTGCTGCAGAAGTTTAGTCATTTTAACTTCTTTATCCTATCTTATCATCTTCTCATACTATTAATCTTATTTCTCTAAACGTTTACACCTGATCCAGCAGAATGTCGCTTCAAATGACAGGTTGGCGGACAGGGAGCAAATTCTGTCTAATCGGGCTTACTTACAACAAAGTGCCAAATGGGTGCAATAATTTTATTCTTCTGGCATCGTCATGAGCAGGATGACCAGCATCACTTCTAGCACAGCGAAAACTTTACTTTTACTTTACTTTAGTTCATTTGGCAGATGCTTTTATCCAAAGCGACTTAAGCAAGGAGACAAAAGCAATTACAATTCGGGTTCTGTAAATTTTGAGTTACTTCCAACTAAGAGCCCTGATAAGATACAACTTATCAAGAAGGAAAACATGTTAAGGCGTTGTTAAGCGCTAGATTAAGGTGTTTTTTTTGTTGTTGTTTTTTGTGTGTATGTCAGTGTGTGTGTATGTGTGTGTGAATGGGTGAGTGAGAGGGAATCATTTGAAATACTTTCTAAACAAGTGAGTTTTTAAATGTCTTTTAAAGGTGGTGATAGTCTCGGCTAGTCGAATGGAACAGGACAAGTCATTCCACCAGCCAGGGACAACAAAGGAAAACGTATAATGGCTGTTTATTCCATATTTCACAATATTTTTATTAAAATTTGATAGTCTTGCATCTGCATTTAAACTGAAATGCTGCAGATTAAAGTACATTCTAATCAATTAAGAGTAACAATAATGGATAATTCAGTACTTTGGTATATGTATTATTTTCTGATACTAGAGAAAATAACACAAGTGCTCTTTGGACCCTAATGATCACCAAGAAATACAGAAAATGCCACTTACTTCTCAAATTTGCACAGTAGTTCTTTACACAGCCAAAATTTTGGACCTGATCTGAAACAAACCTGAGAAAACCTAACCGAACTCAAAAATCTGATATGAAAAACTGAAGTTCTGGTTTTAAACCTTAATTTTCTGTTTCTTATGGCTCTTCACCTGCATGCGCATATTTGTGTGCATATAGCCCTTGGACAAACAGGCTGCCCTAAAATTTACAGGGTATTTCTCATACTTTTTTCAACATTACATCTTATCCACAACATAATCCTTGATAATCCCTACAGTGAACCTCTACTGGTCTGCTGCGTAGTAGCAGGTTCCCATAATTGCGCACATTACTCTAGAAATAATGTTCCAAAAACAAAACATGACTTCTCATTAACTTAAAAAAGGCTTATGTTAAAAAAAAGTCAAGTCAATTACTTTCAACATATGTGTCACAAATCTAAGTCAACTCTTTTGTCAAGAATACTAAGTCAAACCAAGTCTTTTATCAGTCTCAAGTCTTCATATTTGCGACTGGAGTCTGCCTCTAGTCAAGTCATGTGACTTGAGTCACCCACCTCTGGTAGAAGTACAAGAGGAGCTGGCTTCATGACCAAACTACAATTGGACATTTAGACCATCTGTTGTGCAAGAGTAAACCATCATGTGCAAGATAGGAAATGAGCTGGTGGGAGAGCAAAGTTTGTCAAAGCTGTTGAGCATGGGGGCATGGTTTATCTTTTTAGAAAGACAGGCTGTCTTTCTAAAAAGATAAACCTGTCTAAGGTAGCTATTGACAGTAGCTGCTGTTACTCATGTAACATTTGAATATTTCCTCAATAAAATCACTAGTTGTGCTCTAAGTTACTCCCTTGTTCGCTTAAACAAATATTTGGTATATGAAAAACACTAGTTTGATGAAGTAGATTTCATACTATTATATGTTAAGGTTTTTTGCCATTACTGGCAGCAGTGCTACACGTTAGCAAACAGTTTGGTTGGAGATTCAGTTGTGTTATGCTAGTAGCAGCTAAAGTAGCCTGGAGGTGCTATCCTCAAGCAGAGATGAAGAGCAGGTACAGAGGGCTTGTTCAGTTTAAGACTTCAAACTCACTATATGCTGTTTGTTTTATGATTTCTAAAATGTCAAAAGCTAAATGGATGATATTAGATGGATCACAAAACATAAAAAATGTCTTAAACGTATTATATGTGTCTGTTCACTTCATGTGCTTCACTCACTCATGCACGTTTTCAATCAGGACCTTTAACATATCAAAGGTAATACTAAACTCCAGCTTAAGGCAGCACAATAAATAAAGACATAGCTTTCAACAGCTACAGAAATACAAATACTTAAAAAATGTGGCCGTGACGTGTCTTTGAACAATGCCTTTGATGAATAGTAGAACCACATGGAGCCATGTTTTTACAAGTTGTTTAAATCAGGCACAGTGCTGGTCTGCTAAGTATGCTGTGGACAGTCTGGTGTTCAGAGGGATGTCCCAGACCAGCAGCCGCTAACACTCATACACCCATTTTACCGTTTTTCTAAGCTCAGTGTACAGTGTGATGAACTGTCACTGTCACAATGTATTTGTTTTACCTTTGTTTTCATCAAATAAAGTTTGAAGTTCAGTTGTACATATACACTCTACGTCCCTCTGTTGAGCTGCCGTAGCCACATATTGCTGCTCATTCTAACTATTAATTTGTCATTGATTTACTGACAGCAACTGTTGCTGTCTCTGCTAGAGATGTACAATGTCTCAAATATTCAGAACAGCATAAAAACCCTTCATGAGCTAATTTGGCAATATGGTGATAAAATGGTCAAGAAAACAAAAGAAATGAAAAGCGAAACAAATTAACACAAATGTTGTGTCCAAAAGTGACAGAATGATATGACAGAACGTGGTCAAGACATCTGTGATTATGTCTCTCTTGTTTTTTTTTATTGATCCACATTTAAAGTGTGCAGATGGGTGAGAGGTTCAGACCTGTTATTCAGCAATAACCCTCTGATTCTGATTATAGCTAATGCAAGTGTGCAGCAAATAATGATTGAGAATGTAATGATGATATGAAAACAAACCTAAAACTAAACACATCTACCCAGAATTTCAAACATTACTAGAGGAATAAAACTAAACACAGTTGGTCTGGTCTGGAGACAAAGACAAAGGTCTCCCTGGTCAGACATGAACCAGCTCATGGTTTACAGGATTCATCGTTTCATTCGATAACGCACAGGAAATGAAAACCAACAGGATATATTAACATCCTTGCACTTACTTGCGTCACCACTTGCAGTTGATCAGAGACAACAACTCTGTTCTCCAACCGTTCACTATGACACTGTGACGGGGAAGCTCCCTGAACAGGTGGACAAGGCGTCATGGTGGGGGAATCCAACTCTGACAGATAAACACGGGGCAACATGTTTGTGATCAACTCTTTAACTCTGTAAAGAATTCAATGCTAAATGTATTAGCCTGCACTCATACGATACTTTTAAAACGTAGAATATGATCCAAAAAGAAAATAAAAACAGAAATCACAGTTAACATTAATACCATTAAAGTAGGAGTTTACTTTAAAACTGAAGGCTTGAAAGTTAAAATTTACTTTAAAAAAGAAGAAAGAACAAAACAAACTACACACGTATGTACATAAAGGTGAAATAATACAATATACAGTATAACATATTAGCATTGATATTAACTGTGGTGACAGGTTAACACTGATGATGATGCACACACCTTTGACAGCATGCTGCTGCTGCTGATAATGATGATGATGATGGGGGCTCTCTTGCTTTGATGCTGCCTGGATCTCAGCATCTTCTGGGCTTTTGTCAATGAGCCGTGGTTCGGTTGTCATGGCTACCGGGGGTCGTCCTCCCTCCTCATCAGAACTCCGGGGATACTCCTCCTCCTCTTCCTCATTCTCTTCTCGTTCCTCTTCTTTACTGGCTGTTTCCATTGGCTCGTTCTCCTGAACACAGGGGGACGGCGGCTGCAATGACATGTAAAGTTATTTCAGAACCTGTGTCCATCTAAACAGGGAGTTAAGTGGAGATCAAACACTGCCTTCATCCTCTTAGATGACTGTACAGCAACTGAATTTGATATAAGTTCTTATTAAGGACTGGCTCATTGTACCCGATTTGCGCTTTAAAGGGAATATTAAATCTGCTGCTTCTTCGGGGCGAAAAGTGTAGATGAAAAACACCTCCCACTTGGAGAAACACACACATATCAGAAATAACGACGGCCGCCTACTGTAGCCTACTCAGGTCTGCACCCACAGGGGAAGAAGAGAGGGAGGAGAGTGCTATCAGGAATGACACAAAGGATTTAATGATGCACGGAAAGGGAGAGATGCTGAGAAAGGAAAGAAAGAAACCAAACTAGGCGGCGAGAATCGCTTCTCAAACCACACAAAATGTAACATGGGCTTCATATGAGCGAACACGACGCTCAGCTGTTTAAGCCGAGTCCGCCGCCGGCCTGCGCGACAGAGCTGCGCTCGCAGCAGAGCGACAGCGGCACGTCTCAAGTTTAAACAGACACCGCCTACTGCGCGGCAGGCCCAGACACCACGCGCTCTGCGCTGCACAGCTAAAGTTCCTCAGAGAGAAATCAAATGTTATTGACCCCCAAACAGTGTTGTGGCAACGAAACCAGAGGCTGCTCGTGCGCGCGCCCTGCAGAGACGCTCCTTACGGGGTGCGCGCTCACCGTGAGAGACGGGGCAGCCGCTCCGGAGCCGACTGCTCTCCTGTGTAACCCGCACCTTTTGTGCAAGCAAGCCGAGCTACACACACACACACACACACACACACATTTTCCGAGGCTACAGAGGACACACGCAACACATCTCGCGCACGCATCTCAGTGATATTTAAGCGACACTGAAAACCAATAAACCCTCCCACTGTGGAAAATGACCTCAAACACTTTTTCATGATTAAATTTGGCGTGAGAAGCCAAGCGCGTCTTGGTGCCGCGTGTGCGATTTAACCGGCGATCATTAATTTATGAGCAAGCCATCAAGCCTGCGCTGTTCAGCACGCCCTATAGTCTACAACAAAGACGTGTTGGAAATATTAAGTTAGCAGTTCCCACCTTTTTCACACTGGGCTTGTCCTGCAGTGCGCTCTTTACAAGTCTGTCCGCGGACGCATTCTTGGGCATCGGCTCCTCCATCACCATGCCCATCAGTGGAAGAGTAATGTTCCCGCAGCGAGTCCTGCGCAGCCTGCCCCTCGCCACCTCTCTCTCCATGACCACTTTGACTTTGCCTCGGGTCAGCTTCTCCTCCGACAGCCGCTCCTGGCTGCTCAGGTAGCCCAAAATCTCCTTCAGCCCGAGTGGTTTCATGTGGCCTCTGGTCGTGGCGGCGGAGCCCCCGCGGAGGTTCGTCTCAGACAGACTGCGAACAGAAGCCACCAATCTGTCGCCCAGCTCGGAGTTGGCGTGGTTGCGCGCTGTTTTGGTGCCTCCTCCTCCGATTCGAAGTTTGGGCTTCAGGGGCATTGTCTGCTTCTGCTTCTGTTGTTGTGGGAGGCTGTTGACGCTCCCAGAGCAAGTTTTGTTCTGTGTGTCAGCTCCGGACAAACCAGCCTCCCCTCCTCCGCGAACTGCATCCGCTTTGCTCGATGTTGTCCTGTTTCCATCACCGGCGTCGAGTGCGCTCGTCCTGTGGCTGAGACCGGGAGACGGACAGTCCCCCGCTCCCTGCTGTCCTAATCCCTTGTCTCTCGGTGCACTTGCTTTCTCCTCTTTACAGCCGCTCCCGACAGCGCAGCCCGTTGTTGCGCCACAACTGAGGCACCCGTTTCCGCTACTCGGGCTGGAGGCAGGCTTGAGCTTCTTGCCAGTGGTGCTAGCTGATGTTTGAGTGTGGGGATCTGGGCTGGGCTCCGAGTCCTCCTCTCCCTCCTCCTGGTCCGTGAAGCTGTGCGCACTGTCGCCGTTGTTGTCCAGATGGTCGTGTTTGGTCCGCTCCCTCGCTGCCTCCGCGCTGCTGCTGCCAGCGGCCGTAAACTCACTCCTCTTTCTGCTTTTCCTCTGCACCTTCGCCGCGTTTCGGTACGATATGGACCCCTTGTAGCTAACTTTGAGCACCGTCTGCTCTTGAATCAGTTTTTCCAGTTCTGCCCTGGTTCGGTCCGGGTCTGACCCGTGTCGTCTCCGGACCATTCGACAAATCCTCTCCAGATCCGGACGGGCTTTCCTCGATCGGAGAGAGTCGATTGTTTCCAGGATCCACTCTCGGTACTTATTGGGCTCGGACATCTTCTCCTGCTGGTGCTGATGGCTTTTGGCCCGAGTGCGTCTTTTTCCCCCTCTGTTGTTTCACAAGTGACGCTGTGTCAAAGCTGGAAACAAGAGTGCGATCCCCGGCTGGAGAATGAGGACGGAAGCCTGACTGGTACGCTTGCGTTCGTTGGCCACATTGTGCGCTTAAGGTGGACCGAAGATGGCGCCTAGGTCTCCGCCACAGACGCAAATGATATTTAAGGTGGAATTGACTCGCTTATCGCGTATTGGAGCTATGTTCTTTGTTTGCAGCCTCAATGTGATCAAGCGGCAGTTTAAAATATTCGACTTGAATGCGGACGCACAGTCCAACCGGTGCGTGAACGACACTGTTGAGTTACTGAGTGTCGCGTTTCTGAGCGTTTTTGGCGAATCACACTGAGCCGGTGCGGTCAACAGATGACGGCCTCATTCCGCATCAAGCGGCAGTGATGGATGTTTGACCTCTGGGCTTCAACACTCAGGGAACATTTAAAATATCTCACGCTTCACGTTTGCAGCTGACGAACAATCAAATAACGACACATGCGCACACACACACACACACACACACACAAAACACACGCACGCACGCACACACACGCACATATTCAGTAGAATTTTACAAGTAAAACTTTATTGGAATGATACTCATGTTGCAAAATATTACACTTCGTGTTTTATGTCACTGTTCCTGTGACTTTGGACACTTCCCTTTGCAGTGTGCGTATGACTGTGTGTATGTGTATGTGGGGTTAACATGGTTTACATCGGGGGTCTCATTTCCCTAAAAAGTGCGACAGTATGTACCAGCGTTGTGCCTGCATCGAGAGGATCACTGCAAAAACACCGAGGAGACACAGAACAATATTGTATTATAACATTTTGTCCATGATGATATAGCCAACATTAAACTTGACATGGAGGAAATACAGCGAATGTGAAGTCTCAACAAGTGGTTTACAACATTGCAATAATAATAATAATAATAATGAAGCCGTTTGTGAATTAGACCACAATAACCAACATACCAGCTGATGACCACATGCAGGCATGTAGCCACACTGCAGCTTTTACCACCAACCACTGTATCTGCAAATACACTTTTGGCTTCAGACTGATTTATCAAATGAGGTTTTCAGCTGTTTCACCGGTGTGTGTGAGATATAAGTTCTCAGTAGTGAAGCAGTATAATGAATATGTAAAGTTGTGACTGGTCAGGTTAGAAAAATTAGGCAACTGCGCAGGATCCTAGGTCCCCATGGGTCCCCAAAAGACTCAGGCTGAGTGTGTCTATCAGTGTGTAGTAATTTGATTAATTGTAATTTTGAGAATATGCCACAAGTAAGCATCACATCCACAACTCCATTAAATTACATGTTGACTCATATTAGGGACTAATACTTAGGATGGTGGAGCCTTTGCTATAAGTTTCTCACAGCTGATGAAAGTGAAAACCTAAATCAATAGGGAGGCTTCATTAATTGAGACGATTCTCTGCTTACGTGATGCATATTTCTAAATTCATTTCTATTCAAATAACCACACAGCAAACCAGAGGCAAAATATTATTCCAGTGTAATATTCCTGTACACAATGTACAGAGAGTGGGAGGAGAGGTGTGTCAACTGGGGCCCAGGGCTCCATAGCCAATTAATCCATCTATAGGTACTGAAATGAATGGATAGGAAAAAAATCTGGAACAGCCTATCTGTAAATAGCTCCACGTTCGGTCAGTATAAATATCCTTCCATGTGACCAATAATACACACGTGGATTTACACATTACACACTTTGCCATTCTGAGAAAAGGCTTGTTGAACTTAACTCATGTGAATTAAAAGTCTAAAATGATGACAGAAACACCAAGGTGCCAGTATGAACCCAATTAGAATATCTTCATTATGGTGGCACATTAAGATACAACTATAAAGAAGGCATTTAATGTTTGAAACAGAGACTAGTGTCACTTGGTTTTACTTTATTTTAAAGAACATATTCTACAAAGACCACCATTTTGGGCATTGCTTACATCTCTGCCATCATAGCTCAGGAGCTAAGGAGGGATTGAACACCTGAAGTGTTGTGTGTCGTGTACTTCAAAGAGACAGGTTGTATACCATGCACAAAGAACATTTTTTGTCTCTTCACAACACTAGCTTAATTCAGCTCCAGGTGCTCTACCCTTTCCGAACGTGTTCAATTGTTTGTCAGTCATTTTTATTTTATCATCATCACCACATGAAAAACAAATACAACAAAAACAGTACGTTTTTAAACATAGAAATGAAGAAAGAGTTGCTGTAGCATGTAAGACTGTCACATTGTGTGTGTGGTCCAACTTTGCAAATGATAAGAGGAGAGAGCTGGGTGGGGGGGGAAGGAAATAAACAGATTTCTACAGAGGACCGTAAAGCCAAAGTAGACTACCTAGACTGTAATCGATGACTTGTCAAACAGCTGCGGTACTCTGGCTCAGATGATCTCTTTCCCTTAGAGTTAGCATTGGCCAAATGGTTGATTCGACATGCAGAATGAACTTGACAAGTGAGGTCTAAGCAGAGACAGCAAGTGCTTTCAAGACCAGAGTTGTTAGCAAAACCAAATCTTCTGGAAGGGGAAAACTGCGGAAGACGCTAACCAAAACTCTTAATATTCCCTTATGTTCCTCTTAATTAACTAGAACTTTAAATTCCCAAATCTACTCTATATCACAAGCAAATGTCTCACACATCTTCTTTACCTGCTGATCCTAATGCTTCATCTTGTTAAAATGTCTATTAAGTGATATGTTCAAACCTGAGATACCATTATGTTATGGTGTTCCTTAACAACATTAAAACTGAGATATTTCTGTTCCCTTAGCCTCGTCTATTAGCATGACATGATATCATCAACGCCACTAGTATCTAATAACATGTAAAAACGGTGTGAGGGCGGTGTAGATATGCACAAAGCCTGGCTATGCAATGATGATCAGAAGTGTATGTGGAGTTACACAGTAAACATAATAGAGTTTTCTCTCCTTAAGTGTCACCTGTCGCTGACTGAAATTAATTTGAGCACACAATGCATCACCATGCCGGTGACTCAAAGTTGTCTGTGATACGAGTGGTTCCAGGTTCGAAAATTTAAGGAAAAATTAAAACAAACTTGCAAAAAGTAATTTAGGTGTGCACGTGTGCACTTAAATGTTTTACTTACTCGAAAGGGAAAGAGCGATTAGCCTATTATCAGTTTAAACGTAAGAAACTCGTGCAGCTCGAGGATTTAACTTGTACAAGACTCTGTGGGCTTCATGTACTCACAAACAGGCTGCTGTAGATTCAAACAGACTGTTTTCTCTATAATGTGGCGCAAAAGTCAATAAAGATGAATGCAACAATAAAAGAAAAAGGAAGATCTTGGGTAAAAATGTGTAGAGGCAACTCTAAATAAGTGGGGTTCTCAACACCCATGAATCTGAAGCACACCTTCATTATAAAGGGATCCATAAATAAGACAGAATAATAAATAAAATGCAACAGAAAAGGCAACACTGCTGGTTTTCAGTCTCCTTGCTCTTTTTCCCTTCTCTATCCCATTTCCCCTCTTTTTGAAGCTGGTGCTTGTGATTGGACAGGAGACAGTACTCTCTCCTTATGTCTCCCACTTGACCAGCCTACCTTTGACTCTCCCTACATCCTTCTTTCTTCCTCTGTCGCTCTCTAACTCTAGAACTCAGCAAACTCCTTGGCACATTTCTCAGTGAAGGAGACGCGGATCTCCTCCTCCTCGTAGTCGTCGAAGTTGCTGGTGTCGCCTGGTCCTTTGAACTTGGGGACAAAGGGAGCTTCCACCTGCACACAATTAAAAACATGAGTTGAGAGGCTAACATAACAAGAGGGTAACTACACATCTGTTGACTATACACACGCAGTATACACATGTACCTTCTTCTGGTAGATGGCAATCCAGTCAGTAGTAGCAAACCACTTGTGCCCCTTGATGTCATTGACGCCGTTCTTGAGGTTCCCGTAACGTTTTGTGAGGTCCACCTGGTGATGAAACCAAGACATTTTTCTCATCTATACATTCTAATAAGCTCAGAACATAAAGCGAAACGGATAAAATGACATTTGTTTTCACCTGTAGCAGGTTTCTCAGGAGGTCCTTCAGGTCTGAGCTGAAGTGAGATGGGAAACGCACCTAACGCACAAAGAGACAAGCAAATCGGCCTTCGATTAAAGGAGATGTGCTCCGGTGACTAAATAAATAAAAATATTAAAACACAGATAAATTGCTGGAAAAAGTCTGCTTCCTCACTTTTTGTTTCACATTAAACTCTTCATATTTGTATTTGCTGTATTGGTATTAATATATATCTCTAACAGTTTTCTGCTTCACTTAATCTTTAGTGTTTTTGGGTTTATAAGAAACAGCAGTGAGCAGCTCCCAGACAAAATCATCTGGAAACACTGCAACTGGAACATCAGTTTAATTGAAATAAAACAGATAAAAAATAATCATATTTAGCCAACATGAATGCACACACAAGGAAAAGATGAGGCTACAGAGACACCAACAGCAACTACAACAGAAAACTAACGTAATCCCTGAAATGATGATGCATGAAAAGTAAAAGAGCTGAAAAGAACAGTAATGACTGTAAGATGTGATCAAAATAGAAGAAGAACTTTAGAATTACAGCTTAAAATGATTCTGTACATGATTAATATGAATTATTAATTCCTACTGGAGGATGATCATCCTGCTGCACTAAACACACTGAAGAGCAGAAAATGAAAATGTTCTACTAGAGATAAATAACATGACTATTTGTAACTATGTGTTATATTTATAATTATGTGTTATAAAAGCAATGTGTAACATAAATACCATAATTATTTATTCATATTATTCCCCAATTAGGCAATAAATGAAAACTACACTGAATTACTTACTAAAAAAACACAAACAAGTTGGAATATATCAGAAGGTTGGTACTTTACCAACTCATTGTAAGTAAGAAGGTAACCAATATTTACAAAGCACCTGTCTAGATCAGTCATCACAGTGTTACAAAGATCAAAGTGACAATAATAGACAAATACAACAAATACATTAATACTAACATTTAAAATATATTATATTATACATTAACATTTAAAATATATTATAAAGTAGTAGAGCAATAGGGTAGAGTCTAGTCTAAACAGGTGAGTCTTGTGCTGCTTTTTAAAAGTACCACCAGAGTTCACAAATCTTAAGTCCAACATGAGAGGACGGCAAAGTTTTGAGTCTGGAGTGAGGAAGAGCCAACAAACCCTCATCAGAGCATCTAAGTAATGTTCCAGTATATCTGTAACGTACACAGGTGCCTGACTATGTAGGGCAGTGAAAGTAATCACAAGTATCTTAAATTGAATTCTGAATTTTAAAATGACCAACAGAGCATTCTGGACCACTTACAAATAACCAAGAGATGTTTCGTTAAGACATGTGAAGAGGGAGTTGAAATAATTTCTATGGGATGAGATAAAAGCATGAACAATTATCTCCATCTCAGCATAGTCAGTAGTTCTGAGTTTTTCTAATTGAAACAAAGGACAACTGATTGATGACGTTATAGGTGAGAAACAAAAACCATGACTCTTCTGCACTTTAGGAACAAATAAGGATGTGAGTTTTTACCATTATTAAGCTTTAAAACATTATTCACTTTTTAAACACTCATTCAAACACTCTTTTACTCTGTATGTACCACAGAGTGACACTCACCTTTCCTGATACAATCTTTTCATAGATCTGAATGGGCTGGTCAGCAAAGAAAGGTGGGTACCCTGCTGCCATCTCATAGACTAGTACCCCCAGTGCCCACCAGTCTACTGCCTTGTTATACCCCTTGTGGAGGAAGGAAAGAGATGGATTCAAAAACATGTATGACTGGAAAATGTGTGTCCACTTAATCATCTTCCTAAACTGGCATCACAGGCAGTATTGCATAGGTTAAACATTTCTGCAATATTACATTGAGGGTAAAAACTAAGTCAGGGCATCTCAGATCAAGTCAGATTTAGCTTTGATTTCTGCAGCGTATGAATCGTGAGAAATATTTACACTCTTTTTTTCAAGTGTGAATACTTAAATAATAGCATGCCACTGTTTTCTGGACACATTTATATAGCTAAGCTAGTTCTACTGTGTGTGCTCTAGCAGGAAAGTATTGTATTTAGCTTTTTCTATCCCTGGTGTGAAATTTATGATCATTTGATAATCAAAACAGCATATGAGGCAGATAAAACAAACAAACCATTATTATGATAATACAGCAATAATTCTAACTCAGTAATATCATATTCATTCTGCATAAAGTCTACTTTAACAGTGGGTACTTAAAGCATCTTTTGATCTAATACTTAACTTCCCTAAGTAACACTTTGAATGCAGGTCTTTTCTTGTAATAAGTCATCTGCACTGTGGTAATTTTTCTTAAGCAAATGACATGAGTATTTGTACAGTACCTCTGTACCTGAACAAACTCATGTCACTTCTTGTTCAAGTGCTGGATATCTAATTTTGAAATGAAATGTCAAGAACAATTCACAAAGATGTACTGAGGGAATAATGGTTGCCCACCTTGCTGAGAATAATTTCTGGGGCCAGATATTCTGGGGTGCCACACAGTGTCCAGGTCCGGCCCTTTACACGTTTGGCAAAGCCAAAATCTGTCACCTGGGGAAGGAAAACAAAGACACCTAGCTGAGTTTCACGTCAGTAAAGAAAAGGAATTTTCTCACCAGTTGTTATTTTACTAACCACCACAAGAGGGAGGCAGAATCTGTGCTACAAGATGCCTCCGATGTGCAAGCACAACTTTAGCAAACAGATAATTGCACACACCACCGCCATTTTTGCACTTGTGCATATCAGGCTGTTTATTTTTAGACGCGTCCATGTCTGTGTGACAGCACAGAGTGAGGGATGTAGCAAACATCTTTATATTATATTGCTAATTCTCATCTTTCTGAATATTCACTACTACAGTCTATAAGGTGTATTTTTATTAATCATGTTTGTTTTTTCATTGGCTTGGGCAAAATTTACCATAATAACAACGACGGTGAACATACGTAAACCGTCCATTACAGTCATCCAGTGCACAGCAACACTTTCCCAGATTCCCAGCAGTAAATTGAACACTTAAGGCTTTTGAATAGAAAGAGCTGTGGCCATGAGCCTTTGTGAGGACTGCTTTTTTAAATTTTTGTTTTAATAACTGACAGACTGAAGAGACTGGTGCACGAAGCATGATTTTCTGCCACACTGTTTTGATTAAACCCCTCACTCTTCACTCTCCAGTGATCCTTAACTTGCATTTACAGTGAATTCTATTCAGAGGTTTCATGTCCCAGAAATGAGTCTGTATTGATGCTAGCTGCACTGTGAAGCTGTGCTTTGAACTAAATGCTAAACTCAGAATAACAATGCTAACATGTGTAGCAGACAAAATGTTATAACAAGATATTTTTAGTTTAGCATGTTAGCATGCTAACAGTTGCTAGTTAGCAATGACAAACGCAAGGTGCAGCTGAGGCTGTGGGGGATGTTATTGGTTATGTATTTAAAAAGTTGGGATGCCGTTTAAAATATTATTAAACTCATAAAACAATGATCAGCAAATCATTATGTTCATTTTTAAATTAGAAGAGAGCAACACTTTTCAATTAAAATGGGGTCAAGGGCAACAAAAGACACCTGGTGGAACATCTCATAACTAACTGAATTAACTGGCAACATGTCAGTAGCATGACTGGGTATAATTAGAGAATCCCATAAATAAAGACGGGGCAAGATTCAATAATCTGTGTAAGACTGTACAGGTGAATAGTTCAGCTACTTAAAATAATGTTCTAAAAATAATAATATCAAAATATCAATATCTGCATACTGGAGACAAAGACTCAAACAAGTAGTGAATGGCCATAACCCTACCCTCAGGAGGCACTGCATTAAAAGCAGACATGATCCACATTTTAAATGTATTATAACAGCAGTTGTAATACAGCATATCATAAATATGAAGTTCCACTGTATAGGTATTGTATATAACTTTTGATGTTTTTCACTTTTCAAGTCTTTCGCAGGTTCCACACACCTGCCACACTCCCTGTTCCACAAGTTTCACCGATATTTATTTAGGTTTTGGTCAAACGTAACCATGGGCACAGTGAACAGTGGAGAATGAATGGAAATGGCTAAAGGCCTGACATTGATAGGGGACGTTTCATTAGCACTGAGTAAACAGAACAGTGGTTTAGCATCCCTTGTTGTATACAACTCCCACTAATTCAGGCTTTTTCTGTGCCTTCACCTGTACATTCGTGCTTTAATTCACATATTAAACAAATAACTGCAAATAACCAACAACATTTTAAACAAGTAATTTAGCAGTTTTCATATCTGTGCATCAGGGTTATTTACCTGTATGTAGCCCTGTTGGTCTATGAGCAGGTTTTCAGGTTTCAGGTCTCTGTAGATCAGGTCCAAAGCATGCAGGTACTCAAAGGTCAGAACAATCTGAGCAGCGTAGAACCGAGCGTGAGGCTCACTGTTCGCACACAGACACACACAACCACAGGGAGAGGGACACAAAGAAAGCAGCTTAGTGGACTGTGCAGTAAAGAACAGAATAGAGGTGAACAAAAGTGAAAAAATAGTGCTAAACTAGATCTGAATATAGGACAATACATGAATAGAATAAAGGAGTAGCTGTGTACAGAGCTTGACAATTTATTTCAGTATGTGCTTTTGTGCTGTAAACTATATGCTATATACAGGCACCAACCTAAATCTGCCAATTCTTCGTAGATGGGAGAACATCTCTCCACCTGGTACATACTCCATCACCATGTAGAGGTTAGTGTTGTCCTGGGGAAGACAGAAGACCTGTTAGTGGCACTCAATCAAGTGTGCATACATAGAGTATGTTCTAACACACTCCAGGCATACACACATACACACGGGACAGGGAACTGGACAACATGAAAAGACTGTTCCGTGGGTCGGTATGAATGACTATGCTAACTAAAAGTTAGTAACTTTGTCTGTTGACATACATTGACTTAGGTGTCCACATATTTCCCAAACGTTTGGATATCACCTTCTTTCCAGCCTTTAATAGAGTTTCATATTAACAGCTTTATATTATCACAGATGCTTTCATTCTTAACCTGCAATTACCAAGTCACTGTGGCATAACTCAAAGCAAGCTGCTAATACGTGTTTGCTGTTTACTCTTTCATCTGTGTGCTATACGACACACGTGGACAGGAAGATTCTGCTAATAGGTTTATTTGAGGCATCAAGGATATTCAACCCTAGGGCATCTAAACAGCTTAACCCGAATAAAGCCTTAAATGGAGTAAGGCCATCAGCTGGCCTAGTCTGTTCAGCTACAAACAGCTACTGACAAAGGAAGACTCTGAGAGTAAAATGTTCAAGAAGACAAAGGTTTATGTGCAAAGTCCTTTCACTCCGTTTGCTAATCACAAAGTTTTAAAAGGAGTTATAGTCAATAATGAGCAAAAGTTAGCTTCTTATGAATAGCTTAAATTTGTACATTTGTATTTGTACATACACTCCAAATTCCACATTATTTTACCCTCAAATGAAACACAGTTCACTTTTAGATGAGCTCAAACCTTCATCACTTGATATATGTATATTAACAATGGAGTGTATATGAATAGTGACTGTGTAATGAAAGGTGTTGCTTTGGGTGAAGTTCCCCTTAGCTCTATGGAGCATTTAAACATCTCTCAGCTCATTGTTTTTGGTTTTACAGCCTACACTTTTATTGTTTTTAGAATATAGTGAACAGAAAACCAAGCTCAAACATTTTTGAGTCGAGTTTAATTTCACTTGCCCACACCCAAGCCTGATTACTGCCAGACCTGTTGAATCAACAAACCCCTAAAGAAAAGTTGTCTGACTAAGCTGTTGAAGACACACATAATCTAAAATTCTGCATACCTTGAATGAGTACTCTAACCGCACCAGAAAAGGAAAGCTGACAGCCTGAAGAATCCTCTTTTCGTTCAGCGTGTGCTCTATTTGCTTGAGCTTCACCACCTGAAAGACACATTTGTTTTATCAGGACAGTGCTTTTATAACATAAATGTTAACAGTTATGAGTCCCTCTCCTAATTTTGTTTTGTTATAATTATAAGAAAGATGTGAGAAATACTGGTGCACCTACAGCCAAAGTCTAAACTATAAGGAAACTGTGTTCTTTAACAAAATATCTGTGTAGGAGTACAGAAGTCTATTAGTCATTTATTCCAAAGTCACATTGTGTTTGCTAAAACTGTTGTGTTTGTTAAAGAAGCAATAAAACTGGGGGTTTTTTTCTGACTAGTTGAATCTTGTGGACAGATTAGACTACGTTTTAGGTGTTTGGATCATAAAAAATATTTTGGGAGATGCAGACACAGACATCTAGGCAATATGGAGGCAGCGTGACAACGGTCTAGACCTGCTTCAGTGGGGGTAAAACGAATCTTAAAAAAGGAAGGCTATAATTCCATTTTGCAACGCATACAAACTATGTAAGAACTATTTAGGAAAGACGCAGTCAGTTTGTATTCTGTCTGTAATGGAGGAACCTGTTGTGGAAGCAGTCTGACTGTATGATGCATATGAAGTGCTCATTAAGCAAATCCAACTCATGAGAGGTGCTTGAGGAAGCATGAGGTGAAATCTCTTATCTTATTACCTCAAGAAACTGACAACTGAAACAAAGCCATTTTATATCTATAAAATACTTATCTACGAGTAATATATTCTAAGACGGGATAGAAGCAGCCGTGTTATTGTAGATTAGGTACAAAGTTACTCTACTTGTGCCGCGATCTGTGTAATGAGAACCTCAGTTCTGCCACTCTGGTCACTTTAGGACAAGTGAAAATAAAAAGAAATTAAATCAGTATTTATGTTTGTGTGTGTTTTGCACCAGCATGCACAATAAGCTCCAGGTTGTTTTTTTCAGTCTCCATAAATGTCTGGGGCCTTGAAAGCATAATTTTCACATCAGTAACTGTGATGACAGACGCACTTAAACTACCTCCACCCCAATGTGGTCCTCGTCACCACTGACCCAGACTAACCTTCTGCTTGTTCAGGATCTTCATGGCATAATGCTGTCCTGTTTCTCTGTGCCTCACCAGCATAACACGGCCAAATGAGCCCGTGCCCAGGGTTTTCAACCTCTCAAACTGCTCCAGGCAAGCAGTGTTCTGAACAAAACAAAAACGGTTAGTAGATTTTTGTGAAAACAAAATGGTGGGGGTTGTGGTATAGAAAGTTAATTCTAATTTTAGATAATAACCTATGTTAATATTGTGTATGTGTTTTTGTGCATGTGTGCAAATATGTAAGCTCTGAATACATACCTAAGGCATCACAGATATGTTTCTGCAATACATTTGCACTATGTATGTATATAAACTGTTACTATGACCTTTCCCACCATCGCTCTGTATGTTTAATGTTCAATGAGTGTGTTCTATAAAGACATGAAAGATCATGAGTATTTGTGACTTTGGTGAAGATCACATCATATTCAGTGAAACAATTTATGCAGGAAATCACAAAATTGTGATTGTGATTGACAAACAGAGCCATTATTCTTTTCTTGCAGCTGTATAGCTACAGAGGAGTCATGATCAGTGAGTGTTGAATATCAATATTTAAAAGAAGCAATGTATTAAATGTGAAATTTTTTCTAAAGGAAAATAATTTTCTCATTAATTATGAGAAAATACACTGATCATCAGTTTAATGTACATGCGAGATGAGAAAAAGTACAGCATAGTATGTCACGTCCCTGTCAAGTTAGATGATATGAACACACACACATGCACTCACTAACCTGTGCAGGATTCTCCCACTTCTTCAGGAAGTCCTCTTTGGCTTTAGCAAGGAATTCCTTGACTGTGGAAGACAAAACCACCAGTGTTTACAGAAGAAAGGCTTCAGCGGTTTGTAGAGTGTATGTGTTATAGAGTGAAATTTGTTGGAGAACCATTTTTTTTATTTACTGCTACAGTACACGCTGCTCACATCTCACTTTCAGTGTGAATTCTCAGTAAGAATATTTAGTGTTGCTTACTAATACAGTACATACGTTCAATAGGCTTTAACTGCATGATTCTGGATATAGAATGCGTAAAAATTGAGAAGAAGACAAGGATGAGATGCACAAATGTACCAATATGGTTTTACGTATGTAGCATGCAAGTTCTCTACATTTTAAAATGAACTGCTAACATCTACCACAAATAAGATGAGAAACCTTTTTTGTGTTTCAAAGTTTGTAAAGGCATTTCCACATTATCGCAGAAATGGTGTGCTGCTGTAGCTTTGCACAAGTGTCGGCAGAGTTGGAGCACAACGAAAGTTTAAATTTGTTCAACGGCTAACGGCTACTTAAACATAATCTGTATTTGAATAAGCCTTCTTGTGTTACAAATGTTTCCAAATCCTACATAAAGGAATTCCCCTCATATCAAGACCAGAGAAAGACTGAACCCTTATTTAATTGTTGTAGTATCAGCACACAGCTGCCGCCACGATTAAAAGACACACAGTTTACAACAAAAATATGCAACTTAAGCTAGCATTAGCATGAGACCTGAGATCATCTGCTCTGTTCAGGCCAGCCTTCAGTCTTCCTGCTCTGCTACACTCATGCTCTGCCTAACATTTCAGACAGTGGTTGAAGTTACAATAAATAAGACTGCTTATAAACGTACTAATCTAGGTGTCACTTAGTACAACATCCTGAACTAACACAATTTGAAGCACTAGAGACTTGTTTTTCTACAGCATCGTGAACACGCCTTCATCAGTTCATACCAGAGTTTTTTTTTGTTATTGTAGGGAGAACCACAGGGAGTATAAAGGAGTATATGGTTGAACAAATTTCATACACATTTCACAGTTTGTTGGTTTGGGGTTCCAAAAAAAACTTGCACAGAAGTTTGATTCACATCTGGTTTGTTGCCGAGCACCTTCCAAATGACAGAGGGAGAGACAGAGAGATGTGTTTTTTTACACACTTCTAGCTCAGTCTCCCACCATTCTTGTTGTGTCTGTAGGCACATGTGAGATGCCCATGGTATATTACCTATGCAAACACTTACTTTTATGCTTTTTATACTTTCATAATTTTATAATGGTTTTTAAATCTGAAAAAAAAAAACATTATTAACCCTCTAAGGTTATGACGGGTCAAACTTGACAAATATTGTGACAGAATAAATGAAAATGTGAAACCAACTGGGGGTGTGGGGTTTAGAAAGAGAAGCCATTTAACAGTCAGTCAGTCTAATGGAAGATGCTACTGGTGTGGTGGTGTTTTTGAAGCTTGACTCATATTAGGAAGTGAAAGTCAGGACTTCTGGCCACATGGAAGTAAAATTGTTAACGGTTGTGGTGCTTCTTCAAGTAGAATTGAATCACAAATGACTAAAGCAAATTAAATGTCAATATGTTAATATTTATCCTAACAGATCAATACATCAGACCACTGTAAAACCATGGTGGTTAACAGATGTGGTGCTATGATACTCAGAGCTTCTTAAGCCACATCTCACACACTGTTTTTATATGGTTGAAAAGATAGCGTGGCACTGTTGCAGCGTGCACACACATGCTCACAGTACATGTGTCACAGCCTACATGCAGACTGCAGATAGTGTGCATAAGATATGCATCATGCCACACTGCTGCAAATAATCTATTATTTTAATCTGTTCTATTTAGAAACGACATCCGTAGTAAATAACTAGTGCAATAAACACACCAGTCCAGAGGCCTGCTGACACTAGCATACTCTCATGTGTCTACATGACAGTGAAGTCGCATTAAACATGAAGTACAGCAGACAGAGTGACCAGCTCACACAAACCGGCAGACCTTTACGTGTCCACCAAACAAAACGAAGCCCACGAAGATCACGTTCAGCTCACCCACACACATTTTCAGTAGCATCTCTTTTCCAGAGGAGTCGAGCAGCAGGCCTTGAGTGTTTGGGAAATTTATGACACATAGATTGTTGTAATCTTGCCAATAGTTCAGCACAGTGAAGATGCCAACATAATTGCAGGATACACTCGCTGTTGGCTGTTCTGCAGCTCGTACTGTGAGCTGGCTATGGAAGCAGCAGTTCATCCTGCTTCCTCCTGCCTCAGCATCCACTGAAATCAAATGTTCAAAACTGAACGACTATCACTTCATCTATACACACACACACACACACATTGTGTTCATACATTTAAATTTATGCAAAATGTGTTTATGAGCTTACGGGACACCAGAAAGCTCGTTTGCACAATAGGACTTTGTCGTGGACGTACCGGTGGATCTAAACGAACTGGGAAGCAGGAACAGGCCTCTAATTACCAGTGTGGGGCTCGTTATGTAAGCTAACCCAGGCTGCTGTATCGCAGCGTCTCCGATCATTTCATGAGGCTGTTTATCAGGTGCTGCTCACGAGTGATGTGTGCTGGCGACGGTACCCACCGCTTTCCATCTCGCTGCCCTTTCTGGCCGTGGGCGCGTTGCCCATGATGACAACCTGTCAACGGGCGATCCGTGGCTTTTGGCCGCCCTGCAGCCGTCTCAAGCCGGTCTAAGCTCGATGAGGTCTGAACGGTATTTCCTAAAATCCAGCGGTACCAAACGTTAACTCCGATGTGGTGATCGTTAAAGCCCTGGCAGCTGCTGATGCGGTGCCACGGCGAGACAGGCTAGTGCAGCGGGCTCACTCGCTCCACGGTCATCAACAGCCGGTGACCGATATCGAGCTTATAATCCACGGGGAGCTGTCGTCGTGGTATCTCCGTGGCTGGGGCTTTGCTGGACCGTCAGGCCGAGCTCGGCGCAGTTGGCCTGAACACGGAGGATCCAGTCTTCTGTCCCTCCTTGCAGCCCCCGCGAGCGAGGCCCCCCGGCTCCCCACCTCTCCCCCAGCCCAAAAAAAAAACAGCGATACCGAGGGCGGGGTTGCGCTGTTCTCAATCGAAAGCCTTTCACGTTTTGTTAACTAACCCAGCTTCGTAAAATTAAACCTCGGCGGGTCCGACAACGATGGGAATTCGTCCAAATCAACATTGGCCCCCCCGTAGCCTCGGAGACGAGCGGGATGACGGAACTACAGCCGAGCGAACGTCCCGCCCACTCGTCAGAACAGGGATGATTGACAGGCGGAACTAGGCCACGGATTGGCCGACTTGCTGCAGCGCTCTCGAACAGAGCGCACTGATTGGCCCTTTGCAATCCACCAACAACGGCAGCGACCCGCCGCCCTACAAAAAATAAGCACGGGGAGCGTCACCGATTATTTTCCTCCCGACGATGTCCGCGGCGCGCCCACCTTCTCTGGTTTCTCTCCTCTATTGGCTTAGCGTGGCCGAACCGTGGGAATCTCAGTGGATGCGAGGATGTCTATTGGCTGTCAGCAGCGGGTGACAGGAATGCCCCCCCTCAAAAAAAAAAAAATCCCTCTCCCCGCTTCTTCACCCCCCCCCCCCCTCTGCCGCCAAGCGACTGATACACGTTTGGCTAAGTGACGTCAACCGCGAGCTATTTTTAGAAATGTTGGTCAGAAGTTGGCGCACGCGCAGCGCGATCTGGCTGGCAGGACTTCTAAACAGATCGCAGACAGTCGTGCACGGAAGGAGGAGTGTATCTGCTGGTAAATGGATCAATCACAGGAAATTAAAGACAATCTTTTAACACTCGGTGAAAACACGCAGAGCCACAAAGCGTCTGTCTGCCTAACAGCGAGCTTTTACAGTGGGTCAGAATGGTCCAGCTGCATGCTGTCATCTTCTCCCCACACCTGGATTACCTACAGGGCGAGTGTGGCAAATGCCCAATATCCCCTTATTATCATTATCCTCAAAAGGAACACAGATTTGCATCTGAATATCTAATTTAAATAATAATTTGCTCTTGTTTAAATGTAAATCCAAATTTAAAAATATGCTATCAATAGGAGATCCCTACAGCCACTGCAGGGTCCTGTGCCCTACAGGAAGCAGCTATTAAATGCAGCTGATGCTGCGTTTGGATTATGTCGTCAACCATCTTGCAGGCCATAGAACTCTGCTACTGTAACCTGGGCTCTACTCACAGCCATTACTGAGAGTGTAGACATGTGTGAAACACAGGTAACTGATGAACATAGGAATCAGTCCCTTATCTAAAGAGATAAAATTGGCGAGAGCAGACAGCCCCCCCCTCCCTTTTGTACTGTAGTTGCCTAGCAACACGAGGGTAGAGTGAAAATGGTGGAATGATGCTGCTGCATTTTATGAATGAAATTTGGAAAAAAGAAAGGAGCCAGAGGGAGCCAGAGAGGGGAGGAGGAAAAGCAGACTGATGCAAACACGCAAACACGAGTCTCACTTCTGTTGCTGTTTTCTTCCTCACTAGTCTGGGTGAAAAGCAGCTCTGTAAGAGATGGTGATAACCAGAAATGTCAGCAAAACAAACTTTATTAACCTCATCGCTTTTGTTACAAATTCTGTGGAGAATATATAATAAGAACAAAAAGAATATATGCCTTCTCATCTTGAAGACTAATTAAGCGCTGGGAAGAGATTATTTACAGTAAGTCTAAATTATCAAAACAATGTGACTGCAAAAGGGTGTCCACATCTCCTCTTCTCCTTCATGTTTTGTGCATAATTACAGACACCTTGGATAACATTTTACAGAAGTGACCTTTGGCTTGTTTGGAAGAAACAGTTTTTACTGAGTTATCTGCACTAATGATCCAGCTAACAGTAAGTAAAGCTGCTTCCTGGAACAGGCTCCTTGAGCATGGCCCATATTTTAAATCTGAGGGGTACTCAAGATGTTATACATTTGCATCACATGACGCAAACCTTCAGAACAATTTTGCATCACATGACGCAAACCTTCAGAACAATTGAATGATTTAATATAAGCAGCTAATGCTACATTGGTATACTGTTTATAGCTTGGGTTTGTGCACAAGAGAACAAGATAAACATCACAGCGTGGGCCCCAAACAGGTCAACATCAGTGTAGGAGTATGTGTCAGGAGGACATGACAGCCCTGTGTTGTGAATACTTCACCCTGACAACTCATCTGTAACATAATGTAAGACAGAGATACAATAAAATAAGGCAATGGCAGTTGTGTAGATCTTCAGGTGTACAAAAGAGAAAGAAAAATGTTGGTAAATATTCCAGATCCATCCCATTTGTGAATGCCATGTAAAAGTGTTCCTGCTGCCACGTCCATGCTTCCTCTTAATGTCCGCCTGTTACACTGTTACTTCCAAGGCCTCGTTATCCAAATGTGTGTTTGAGAAGTGAGTGAGAGTAGAGGTATGAAGGGCTTCTTGTCCATAATGTTGATCTGGTGATTCTTAAATGCAGTCCATGGAGTTGTCTGGCATCAGTCCAAGAGGTGGCAACTTTCCTGGTAGACAGGATGAAGGGAGCATGCTGCTGATGTTAGGAGATGGGTCAACGTTCTCGCTGTCCTCCATCTTGTCTGCCAGGCCCTCCCAGTTAATATGGAAGCGGGTGACACGTGGGTTGGAAGCTAAAATATTCCTCTGCAGCTGAGGGGATGAAAGCAGGAGGGATGTGACAAAAGTGACCTATGCTGAATTCTACATTTCTCACTTTTGTTTTAGTTTGAATACAGACTTCTTACCAACCTCCAGTTTCAATAAATGACCTGTTCAAATTTTATTTCTGTTGTTCAGTGTTTGATAAACATTTCAAACTGATGGGGAATATTCAACGAAGTGACCATGTTTTTCCACAAGAAGGCAGCAACAACTCGACATTACCAGAAAAAAAAACAAAAAAAAAACTGACTTCAATTCCCTAAAACAAAAAACAACACTTACTGTACTGGATCCAGCAATTTAGTAGCTACATGATATTAACAAATAATCATGCTTCTAATTTTCTTTCTAATCTAACTTTGCACTCTGTTAATACCATGTATGTCTTTGTATGCATGCAAATATTTAAGCCCTGCATTTGCACCAAATGCAGCAGAGATATGTTATATCTGCAATACATTTGCACCATGTCCAGACGTTGTGGGAAATCTATCGACATTGAAAATATATATTCACAAAGTATACAGCTTTGTCACAAGCTATCATATGGTCATATCAGCTGTGTGGAGAGAAAAATTATTGCATTATTTTCCTGGTTTTCTGCATATATGGGTCAATGTGATGTGATCATCAAAAAACACAATATTTCTAAGTTAAACAGTCCTGATATTTCATGTCTATATTAATCATGAACATTAAACACTCAAGAGTGAAAAATTAAGTGAAACAGAGTTTGAATTACTGGTTGAACAACGTCAAGCAAGCACTTCCTGTGACTGAATTAAACCTGCACGAAGTTCAAGAAGAATTTGGGAGCATTCATTCCACAGCATATCTCTCTGCATGTGTTGTATTTTGAAGTTTAGAGTTATTGTCCTGCTGCACCACCCAGCTTCTGCTGAACTTCAGCTTGTGGACAGCTACTCTGACGTTATCCTTTAGGATACCTTGATAAGCTTGATAAGATTCATTTTCCCCATTGTATATGTGGCCACAAGCTGAAATGCGTTTGTCTAATTTATTCTTTGTCTGTAATCTGCAAGTGTTCCTGGAGAGCTGGTCTTTTAACAACCTGAAGCTCAGTAGAACCTGGGCGATTCAGCAGGAATATGATCACAAACTTAAATTAAATGACCAGTAAAAAGCTGTGGAACGACCTCCAGAGAGCTTTTCACACCAGGCATCCAAAGAATATGGCTGAGCTGAAACTGTTCTGAAACTGTTCTGTGAGGAAGAATAGTCCAAAAGTTCCCCCTGGATGTTGTGCAGGTCTAATACACAGACACAGAGAGCATTTGCATGAGCTAAAATAACTTCTCACTTTGTCCACTATTATTCTGAATATTTAATGGATGTGCTCAATAAAGACGTGAAGGATCATGACTTGTGTTTTATCAGAAAGTATGTTTTTTAATATTTGTGACCCTGGAGAAGATCAGCTCACATTTCATGACTAATGTTTGCAGAAAACCAGGAAATTCTAAATAGTTTACTTACTTTTTCTAACCACTGTATTTATTCAAGTACATCACAGCCTTTAGCGGTTATATATTTGACTACTTTGTCACTATTGTGTCATTAATATTCTCTGCAGAACTTGATGGGGATGATAATGAAAACACAGCTAAATGAACTTTAAGCCTTCTGGATGCCTCATAATCACTTATGATTTTGCAGATACCAGAGCTAAAATGATAACAACATACCTCTTTTGGAAATACTAAAAGACAGTAATAAACAAACAATATAGTAACTCCAAGCAGTTCTTGTTATTTTTCTTTTTTTAATGCAGTTCTTGTTTGTAACATCCTTATCGGAGCACCAGAGGGCAGTAGAAAATAGTGTATATTTCAATTCAGCATTTTTAATTTTTACTTATTACAAATTACTATACGCTATGATGTATCTTTATTTGTGACAAGAGCTTTTCCCCCCAAATGTCATAAAAGATTAAGCACTGAGATCTGTTTTGTGATGCAGTCCAGTGAGTACAGACCTCTTTGGTTTGCCCACACGTTTATTTAATCCATCCAAAACTGTCATCTCTGAGTTTGTGTGTCTTTGTGTGCATTACCTGAGTGTAGTCTGGTTTGAGAGGTGGGTTTTCCCGTAGTTCAGGGTCAGTATACTCGTTGTTGACATAGTAGCCGATGCGAATGAACTCCTGTCCCCGGTAGGTGCAGGTTATAAGGACTACAGTTACTCCTACAGCGTCACTCTCTGGAATCAGTCCTGTGTTTGGAGCATCAGCCTGAGGGGACAGACAATAGAACAATGAGGAGGAGATCTGATCAAATCAAACTTAATTTAATCACCAAGAAAAAATATATAACCAAGCCCAAATTAAATAAATATTCATTTATTTATTTAATTTGGGCTTGGTTATATATTATTTCTTTGAAACAGAAATCGATTTTGAAGCAGGATGAGCAATAAAATATGATTAAAGCTTATTCACCTGAAATACAAACATGTGTCTGCCAGCTGGTACTGGACCAACTAGTACAGAGTCCAGAACCTGGTCGTATTCCTCACTCTCAGCAGAACCCACATAGATAATCTTCCACTCCAGATCTGACAGCACACACAGGACAGTAGTGAGATTTGGAAAAATATTTCAAGCCATAGTTACATTTTGTAAGAATATGAAATGCACACAGGGTTCACAAAGGAATTAGCTCCCTGTCTCTTCGCTTTGAGATCTCTAATGCAATGCAATGTAAAATGCAACTTTTAATTTAAATTAATAACTAAAAAACAAAAACGAGGGAACATATTAAAACACATCCTTCACATTTATTTAACAGAATAAAATCTAAAAATAAATCACACTAGTTCATCCCCAGAATCCAAATATGAGCATCTTGAAGTTTGAGTCATGGCAACTGGACTTTCTTCAAGTCAAAACGTTTCACTACTCATCCAAGTAGTTTCATCAGACTGATGAAGAAATTAGTCCAGATGACTCAACTTCCAGTTAACGGCACCGGGATGGTCTTCTCAGACATTAATATAAATAGGAGAAATAACATAAGAGCAATTGATATTACATATTGATAGTGACAATTATCAGTGCACATCTCAAACAATGGTGTGTCTTAATACATCTTAAACCAACAAAAAACAAATGTCTCAGAAGAAGCATCATCTATGATTGTTAAGTTATAACTTCTGCTTCCTGTTGTCTTTCCCCGCCGTGCGCGGCAACTCACTGTGCTTGTCGGTTGCTACAGCAACACGTTTTGATCAACCAATCGGACTCGATAGAAAACGCCACAGAACGCGCATGAACCAATCACAGCAGACAGGAGGCGGGGCGACAGGCACAAACGCGCCAGCGCCAATTTTCAACAACTTTGAAAAAAAAATTTAACATCCCAGCAACTGTACACGACCGAAGAAAGCGACACGATTTTTTGAGTACTTGCGCCAAACACCATCTACGCCCTGCATGTAAATTACAAATCAGGGATAATGCATACGGGGGCACACGCTAGTATTCAACGGTTCACATATTACAAACAGCATTGATTTAAGTTACACGTTTGCTGAAAACAATACCTACCTTCTGGTAAATCTTCCATGCACTCAAACGTTATTTCAAACTGAAACGGATTTCCGAATGGACTCGGGTTGTCCAGTACAGCGACATTCAACACTTGTACCTTGGCCATAGCGTTATTTTCTTGTGCACCTTAATCTGGAGAACTAATCAGCGTTTTTCTTACACGAACGTGGGTGAAAAAAGTAAAAAACAATTTACTATCGCTGCGTTCTCAAGTTTTCTCACACGATTTGACTCTGTTTGCCTTCAAGGTTCAAATCAGTTTAATTCCTTTTATCTCCAACAATACCAACTTGACCCGGCGGCCACTGTGCCAAAGGCGGAAGTATGTAATCTATTTCTTCTTCGACGTCTTCTTCAATTCTTGCAGACAACATCCTACATCGTTGTCTGATGCTGCCCCCTAACGTTCATTTGTTGAACAGCTAAACCACAGTCCTTTCAACACTTAAATAAACAAGTGACTATCCTTTTATTGAAGATTTTCTATTACCTTTGTTTGGATTCGACTAGGGTAATCGTTAAATCGAAAAATATATATTATTGGCAGATATGTTTTGAAAAATAATATCACAACGTATTAGTGTGTTCAAAAAACAAATTAAACAATCTGGATTGTTTACATAGTAAAACATTTTTTAAATATTTGCCCAAATTGCAATTAAGCTTTTTAATCCAAATAACCTTTTTATATCCTATAGTGTTAAGCAAAAAGATCAAGGATATGAGTATATATGTATAAAATATACATACAATAATTTAAAATTTATTAATCTCCTTTTGTTGTTTGTTGTTGGGACAACTGGGCATATCAGTGCTAGTATGGGGTTTTAATGTTTTGTCCAAAGAGGACATGTAGCCTACCAGGACAGAGAACTGAACTGCTCACTGTCAGATTTGGAGACAGCTGCTCTACCTACTGAGCTGTCATGCTGCCTGAGACTATTGTCTTCAGTTACTATCACAAGTGTCTCTAGGGTCTTATATAACACACATTTATGTATTATTTAAAATTATATATATGTATATATATATATATATATATCAAAAGCAACATGTCTGATGTTTTCAACTTTGGAGAAAATTTTAATTTTTTCTTTTTAGTGAAAACATAGGCACATCCATATTTTAAAAAAAAGACAGACGTTAAGACAACAGAGCATTACATTTTACTCAACAGGATGTCTTATTATAATTGCGTAATTTGTATGTCAGAGTACTGAAAGTTTGACATGAGAGTAATGGGAGAATTGACAAATACAACAAACATATTTCTGGTTTTCATTTCTGCTGACATCCAAAGATTGTTTGTGTCTGGACCAAATCCTCCATGCCAAAACAGACAGGTCTGTGTTCCTTGGTCTGACACTCCTCATCTGTGGGCCAGTACTCGATCCAGGTTCTCTCCCCGAGCACATACTGATACCTGTGAAGACCAAAGTGGAAACCATAGATGGTGGTGGATGGATAGACGGTTGTTATGTAACCACACTGGGTCTGTGCTCAAATCTGTAGCTCTTAACTTGTTTATAAGGATGAAAATATTTTTGCAAAACCATACATCAGGTACTGTAGATTATTTCCCTGCTGGTCATTATTTTAGTGTCAGCATTGTGATCCTGAGAGACTCTATTCTATTAATGGCCAACTTTACTTTAGTATTGCAATCAATCAATGTGTTTCTGTCAGTACACATACTTAATGACAACCAGGGGCTGTGAACTCCAAGTTAAGAACTGTACCTTTTAAATAACCTCAAGTCAAGCAATCTAAAACATGTTGGAATGAAATGCAAAAAGAAAAAGAAAATAATAGAAAATAATGGCATGCACTAATGTTTTAGTTCTCATTTACTCACGTTTTATTCTCCTCGTCTTTGCTGACATCACTGGCCAGGCCCATGATAAGGTAGGTTTTGCCTCTTTCCAGATTTAAAGCCACCCTGCAGTGTGGATAACTGAGAAATGTGCGCAGTTTACCCTCTGGAGCAACGTCACAGTTTTCTGTTATTAACATCAAAGAAAAGAAGAGAAAGCTTATCACAAATAATACATATTAAAATGAAAGATGCATAACATAAAATCACGGTTGTTTTGTTGTATAGCTATAAAATCTCAAGCTTACTTTCTAGCTTTGAGCCTTTTCCTTCCTGCAGCTCACACGCATCAATCCCTGTAATAAAATTATTGAAAGAGAAAAACAAGACATATGGTACACAATTATATAATCACACATGCAATATTAAAACATTTCTGTCTTAATCTCACACAATCATCTCACACAAAATGAACATTTATAGTGGCCACAAAATTAAAAGACAACTTAATTTGTTATGTTTGAAGCCCTTTAAACACACATCAGCATATGGTGCATTTTAAACAGTTACAAATCTGAGTGTTAAATATAAAATATAAATACAATATAAATACAACAAAACTCACCTTCTTTGATGACAGTCACAACTCGCATGGTGTAAATGTCAGTGGACAAATCAGCTGTAAAATTTTCCACTCTCACTTTATACACTGAGGACAGACAAGTTGTAAGTTGTTAGCTGGTCAAACACACACACACACACACACACACACACACACACACACACACACACACACACACACACACACACACACACACACAGTCTTACCAAAATCTATTTTTCTGTCTTTCTCAGTCTCACAGGCCTTATTTGTGCGTTCTTCATCGTCTATTTTTTCCGTCTTCTGCATACTGCAGTTCTCTGGATATACACATTGGGCACAAAGTTAGTACACAAGTGATAAAACAAAGTTAGTACATGTACCGGACGTGTTTACATTTAAAAAAAGTAACCTCGACTTTACAGTTTCTCATTTGCTTAAACACCTCTGTCCACTGTGACAGCACACCTTTAAAACGATAAACACAAAGGCTGAAACAGAGGATAAAAGGCTAAAATCACATAAATGACACATTTTGTTCAAGATGACCTGATGAAATACTTTAAAAGTTATTTTTCTAAAAGCCTTTCGCAACCTATGTACTGTATTCTTGTGTGCAGATTTTCTGTGTCCCTCTAATCTACATGCACATCGCTTTCATTTTTTTTGCACTTTTTTTTACTATAATAAATGTATTCTCACACAGCTCACTTACCTTCAGCACATGAGCATTCATTACTTTTGCACAGTCTTAGTAGCTCTCCACTTTTCCTCTCTGGGTGGTAGAATTTCACACAGTGTGTCTCTATGACATGAAAAAAAATATTTGTAAGATATTTTATGGTAATTGCTTGTCGGGCCATAGTACAGTTAGCAGTAGATATAGTAGTAAGATAATATATAGTATTATATTATATATAAAATACGTATTAGACATAAAAAAGTATATAAAAATCTTAAATGCATTCTTATTCGCTCTGTACATAAGACACCTAAAATTACATCTGTTCAGATTAAACCTTTGTTTCTGGGTCTTCGAGACTCACGGTTATTTATTTTTTGATGGTCATAGTATTCATAGACTGTCACTGCAGCTGGTTGTAAAACACCCACTTTCAGTGTCTGGTGGATCTTAAAAGCAACCTCCTCTGGACGCTGATGCGAGACCTGTAAGAGACGTCCCACAAAGGCACAGTATGTGAAGCATCAAGATCTCACTTGCTATTTAGCCCTTAATAAACAAACCACAGGATGATTGCATTAAAACTGCACAGTGAGTGACAAAATGTTTATATACAATGTATATTTACTTTTGCTTTCCAGAGCATCCTTTGATTAAATATTTAGACCATGTGTTTGACTCTTTATACTGTATGTCAGTGTCCTAGTGAGACAACAGCTTCATCAATGCCGTCTCCACCTGCTGCACTCTTATACAAATTAACCACAATTTCACCACCACTCTAGGATTTTGCCCTCAGCTCTTGTAAACTTTTTTTTGCGTGTTTTCTTCTCTCCTACAGTAAATTTTCATCTTTCATAAACAAATTGTATATAGAATGGTAGGAAATCTTGTCCTGTGTTGACACATATGGGTTTTATGGTGACAGGACTTA
>JAUYWH010000001.1:17604153-17618387 GCA_034779795.1 Ctenopoma multispine
CTGCTCAATAAATCCTGCTTTCTCATTGGCGTGATGCGTTTAAGGTTCACGGGCGCAAGGTGGCAGGCACCTTCAAAATTTCCCCAGGAACTTTCTAGTTAGTATTAATCTTTAACCCTGTATTATTCTGTATTTTCCTGAATCTTATTATCTTTCATTTGCTATATTGTTCTGTAACATTATTTTAATGGCTGGAATTTCCATTGGAGTATAATAAAGTTTCTGTTTATACAACATGCATGAGCTTATCCAGTATTTCTCACACTTCTGATTCCTATATGCTGGTCAAGGTTAGAGCATGAAGCCAGGTTTGTTATCCTTCTGTAACATCTTATCTCCTTTCAGTCTATCAAATGACATTAATGAAAATAATGTAACTTCAACATAAATTTTAATAAAGCTTATTTTAATTCAAATGTAAGCATGTTGAAATAAAAAGAAGGAAAACTGGTGTCTTGCCTTGTTCAAGTAAATGATGAGTGAGCCTCTGTCTGACAGGGCTTTGTCCATCTCATACCTTGAAATGATGCGGTCATGTCCTTTAGACAACTACACACACACACACACACACACACACACACACACACACACACACACACACACACACACACACACACACACACACAAACATATTATTAGACAATCATCTAAACCCTGACAAATCCCAAAGGAGCAGTTTAGCAGCAACTGTACTACATTTCACCACTCATCCAAACAGCTTTATCAGTTCTGGCTGACTGAGCTGGAGTAGCAGGCTAACAAACTCTGTGGTGACTTAGCTCACCTTCCTCAACAGAGAAGGTGTCCTAAGGAATAATCACCAATTTACAGTTCAAACAACTGTGAAACCATTTCTTGGTTCACACCTTATGTCAAGTGGTCCCACACATAAAAGAAAGGTGGAACAACAACCAACGCGTGGCTATCAGAGTGGGTTTATGAGCCTGCTACTCCAGCCAGTCTATAAGAACTGATGAAGCATTTCAGACGAGAGCTGAGATGTATCGAAAATATAAAGCAAGTCCAGTTGCCACTGAACAGGACCTCTGGGAAAACCACGACGTGGATGATAATCCTCACTGACAAACTTCTAAACACCTGTTTCTACAATCCATAAACACTGACAATTGAAATCTAAATGTGTGTATGAAGTCTTACTAAGTTCAGGTCGTCTTTGTCAACTGTGAAGCCAGTTAACAAGCCAATATCCACGATTGTCATGGTTGCATCACGGTTGTCCTTATACCTGCACTCAGAGTAATTACAGAATAAAACAGATGATCAAGTGAAAAAAGCAAACCCCTTAAACAAATGTCAAATACCATTTATGTGCATAAAGATATACTCTTGAACTACAGAGAAGGATGACATTAAAAATTTGTTTTTAGAATTTTTAGTTCAAAGGAAATATTATAATAGGTGTGGAAACTTGTAAGAACACAAAATAGTTTGTAATTAATATAGTCTAGTTAATATGGACATAGATTTTATTGAAAATGTTTGAGGACTGCCAAATCTGATATCTACGGAATTTCTACTTTATTGAATATTTCTATAATGCACCAAGAACGCTTGCAAACATAAACATCACTAGCAACAAATAACACAAACAGATCTTTCAAACGAGCAAAGTGGGGCGTTTTTGCTTCAATGTGCAAAATACGGTGACTGCTGTTATCTGGGTGAGGAGGAGGCAAAGGAGAAATGACAGAATGTGTCGTAAACGCAAGTTTACCACTAGTTTGTAACATATAAATATAAACTATTTTGTGTTCTAAATATTTGGATAGATGGAAGAAAAAAAACCCCATTATATTGTGACATAATCAATGTTATTGCCGAACACTTTTCAGCATGACTCCTGGACTGTACTTACAAAAGGTCTATTTTCAGCTTATAAGTCTTCTTTTCCTCGTCCAGTTTCACTGAAGGAAGAAAACATCTATATACTGTAAACATGTTTTACATATAATAATGTATAGTATACTTATTGTTTTGTCACAAGTTGCAAGCTAACACATGACATGATGTAATTTGAGAATTCAGTGATATATGAGCACTAGATTTGACAAGATCCATTCTTGCATCCCCTTCACTGCTCCTCAGTGTTTCCTGGTCTGTGTATCACTTGCTGCCAGTCACCAGGGGGCACTTTTTCCAAGCACAATCACAATCTTTTCTCTTTTGGGAATCTATTGCGTGTCAGTTTGACGGAAACTGCAACTGTACCTCTGTCCTTTATTGGAGGATGGGAGAGAAAAATAAATGCACCATCTCACCTGGGATGAGCTGCACAGTAACGTTAAACTTCTCACAGTTGCTTTCCTTTTCTTTAGGCAGAGCATAATACAGAGACACCATCTATGACAAAGAACATTTATTTCATTAGATATTTCAAATTTATTACAAATTACAACTGTTTAGTCGTCATTACTATTAGTATTAACAGCCTTGTATCTTTATCAATCTGTAACTTCTGTTAAATATTACAGGGAATGACAGTTAAACACCAAATCATACTATACTGCAGAACTATTTCGGAAACTTAATTGTGTAAAGAAAATGCGTTTGTTCTCACTTTCACTGTTGCTTCTCCTGTTCCTGTGGCGATCACTTTCACATCCTTGTTTATGTCGTTGATCTGTTGGGATTTAATAGATGTATGCACAGCAACACAGACACATTGGGAAAGCACAGAGAAAAACCTTTTATTAGATACAGCTGAACTGACAAAGACATGGACTCATCTGAGCATGTCTTCCAATGCTTCAGCCCAAGTCCCAGATATTCCAAATAACAGGAGATGACGATTGTTATTATTATTATTATTATTATTATTATTATCACTAGTGGCTAATAATGCAATTATTATTAGTCACACTGTATTTTCACCTTAGATGATCTAGTGGTATAGTGGTTTTCTCTGTTGAAGTATATCTTCTCAGCTTTTATCCTGCCTGGAAGCACAAGGTCCACATTTACATTATAATCCTCTTCTTTAGCACTGACCCAGTACTCAGCTATTGCCTGGTAAACCATTATAGTAGCCTGGAAGTAGAAAAGGAAATTGTGACTCAGATGAGTTGTGTATTTTATCAGCTAACGTCACTAAAATAACTAATATACATTAGATACATATGTGTTATTGTCTCAGGTATAGAGGGAGAGAGAGACTACTACCTGAGTTGATCCATATCCTCCGCCATCTATCTGCTGTTGGTTGAACCATCTGACAACAGGCCTGGCATCATCAAAAGCCTTTAACAAGGAAAGTCAAGAAAAAGGTTGAAATCCCTGTGGCTGACTGTTTCTTAGACTACGAGACTAAAGGAATCTGTCCTACTCCATTACCTCTGTCCCAGTTTACCGTATTCCAAATTATTTTATCAATAAAACATATAGTGAATTCACAGTTGGATGAAAAGATGGGTTGTTGTACTTGATGTTTCTATATCAGTTTTTTTAGAAAGAAAAAATCTATTATATTATAAATATTTGAAACTAAATGTAATGACAGTTGAGGGGTGACTCAGATGTTTTTAGGTCATTATCAACACCTACACAGTCCCAAAACAGATTTAGGGGTTAGATTTATTTTTTGTTAGTTATAACAGTAAGTCTGAACTTACTGTTATAACAAAAAAAAAACTAAATGCAGACTTTGAGCTACAATTGTTATTTTAATATCAATGTTGATGACTTTGTAATGCTACTGAATCAGTGGCAGTGATGAATTGTCACAATTAATGCAACACTATTAATGCATTAATAACTCATGTCAAGCACAGTCTTAATGCACAAACTAGCTAAATAAGCTTTGTTGGCCTACAGAACATAGCTTACAATTTTTCAGCTTTTTAATTTGCTCATCTATGCTAGATTTCCAACACAAAGTGGATCTTGTCACCAGTTGTCTGTCTTTTCACTGAGGTAGTATATGAACTGACAGCATGATATTCTGGTCAGATTGGAATTAGTAGGAATTACTCACCTTGGCCCTGACCAGAGCCAGCAGAGCATAAGCTGTGGCCTCCAGTGTGAAAAGATGTGTGTTACGTACAGCCCAGTGATTTAACTCTGAGGAAGAAAGAAATTTTTTAACTTCACACAATGCATAATAAAAAAGAAGAAATAACTTATCATCACTTATTAATACACATAATACTCGGTGACTGCAGGTCTAATAATCATTAATTCATTTATCATCTGTTCATTTGTAAAAAGTTCACAGCTCTTTATCTTAAACTTTATTATGTGTCATTATGTTTAAAAATATTGTTATGTGACTAAACCTTGGGAGATAAACTTGGAGAGGATCTGTTTGTTAAGTCTGTTTTCATTGGCCAGGGCATATGATGTTATTGCAGCAGCATAAGGGTTAGTGATGTCATACAGATGCTTCTCCAAGTAGTTCACTGCTTTGTCTATACTTTCTAGCAGACTCTGCAAAGAAGAAAAAGACACATGTTCAGATGTCTGTCTGTCAAGGCCTACGGTGAGTGACAAAAAGAACCATTTTCATGATGACAAAAGCGAACAGAAAACAGGTACAAAGTAAATTTACAGCACTGACAGTCACTCTCGTGGACATGCATGGCTACCGTGTAATTTAATGATTGTTGAACTTGGCACTACGACTCACTGGGATCATGACAACCAGAGAAAGTACGATGGAAATCATAACGGTACTTTATTAAATTAGATTTTGTATGTTACATGTTATTTAATATCTTACATATGAACAAAAAACACATTTTTTAAAAGGTTTATTAAAATGTATTTTAACTAACACAATGGGTGGAGAAATTTTTTTATGATGCAGTCACAGAATCAGACCATTTAGCCGTATTTGGCCAAATCTGTAGTTCTCAGGGGTGTGGTTCTTATTCTGTTAAGGTCTGTAGAATCCTGGGACCCATCCCAGCTGTCATTGGGTAAGGGGCGGAGTACATAACAGATCACCAGTAAAGAATGGGTAATTCAGTAAAGAGTTACTCATTAAAAGAGATTATTAGGTGATGGAGAAAACTAGGTTTTATTACTGGGTTATCTTAGGTGAGGAATGTGATCATTTGTTCTACACAAACCAGACATTTTGACACAAATTCACCTACTGCCAAGGTGCATGGATGAGAGAAAACTAAATAAAGGGATCAAATCTCCAACTTTATTATAAGACTTTACATCAGGGTTTGTTCTCAACAGTCTGGTGACCCTGATGAAGGCCATGACAAAATGTTTCAACTTTCATCTGTCCTATGAAAGTCCTGTGACTGTGAAAATCAATCATAACAAAGATTTAAAGCCTTCATAAATATTGCCAAGGCTAGACTGTATGAGTTTACAAAAGTGCATTAGCTGAGCATCTGTGAAAAGAGAGCCAGAAAATGAAATAAATAAAATGAGAAAAATACACAGTATGTAGTTTTAGTACTTACATCAACAGTCTTTTTACATATTGTGCGTGACTCCTGCATAGCAATGAGGCAAAATGCTGTCATTGAGACATCTGAATCTTTTCCACGCACATCACCCTAAATATGCACACATACAAACGAGTCAGTGCAGTCGTCATAATTCACAAGTCATACAATATCACAGTAAAAACAGAGAACATTTATTTATTAACAATTGATGTTATCACGCACAATCATCTCTCCATGGATAATTATTCCAAGTTCTTTAAACACGCCATCAGATTGCTGTGCTGTGGTCAGAAATTTCACAGCCATACAGATCACTTCAGTGTCCACTGCCACAAGCTCATAGGCCATGGCAAATACCTTAGCAACATAAGCTGTCAGCCTAATGGAGGAGAAGAGAGGGTAAAAAAGTTTTTCATTTGCTTTAGTTAAGTTAGCAAATTAGCTACAGTCACGCTCAGGAGTATCTGGACAATGACAGTGTTTTTATGGTTTTGCTTTCATACACCATCACAGTGGATGTGAAGTAAAAAACAAAATCAAGATTTGAGTGTACACATTTCAGCTTTAATTTAAGAGGTTTGACAAAAATATGGCATTAACCATTCAGGACTTACAGCCATTTTAGGCAAAGTGCCAGTTTCTTCTCAGTCAACTGACTGAGAAGAAATTAATTAACCAGATGATATTCCCTCATTACTTTAAGACAAATGAAGAATATAAAAAATCTGGAGTTCATATCAGGTGTGAGTTGGCATGTGACAGCTGTTTGAGCTACCAATACAAAGTCCAAGGAGATGTCAATTTTGAAAATCAAATTTCATCCGAGTATTAAAAATTCTGGTTACATTCACAGTTATGTTCTTTTGTCCAAATATTTTTGATCTCCAGAAAATTAAGGTACTTCGCTTAAAATTAGTGTAATTCCTAAGTGGTAAATGTCATATTTTTGTGAAACCTCTTGAAATAAAGCAATCTTGTTTTATTCAAGATCCAATGTGGTGTTGTATAAAGGCTAAATTGTAAAAGTATCACTGTCCAGATATCTGAAAATTTCTCTTTTACTCAGAGTAAGACTGTGCAAAATATTTGTGCATGAGTTCACAAATACTTAGATGTTTTACCAGGTGCTGGCTGGATATTCAGTGAACACAGCAAAAGCCCCATTGCCTTTACGGTAGACAAGCTCATTCTGGTAACCTGCACACAAACAAACAGGTTTTGTACTTGTGACCATTTCACTTGTATGGCATTGTATGCACTGAAAACAGTCTTAGATGTTTTGGTAAAGTGTGATCCTCAGTCAGTAATGTTCTCTGATGTCTGTGCATATAATACATGTGTGTGAGCCTACCGGTTTCAATGTGTTGGATAGCCTGTTTACGTTTTTCAATGCCCACAGATTCCCACTGGTTGGTCTTGTCCAAATACATGGTCGCAATGAGAGGCAGAGTCATGCTTATCATGTTCTGCTCTCCACAGCCTGATGGTGCTTTGATCAGAGTACCCAAAGATGTGCCATTGATCGCGTTCTCCACCAGTGCGCTTAACTGCTCTCTTCCTGAGTGAGCAGGAGGAAGTGAGGAAGAAATATAGCATTATTAGCAATGACTGGACATGCAAAGATCCAACCAGGTGGAGTGACCACTCTGATCTGATCATATTGTATCTAACCTGTCACAGAGATCTGGGTAAGACTTTGTGTATTTGGAACCAAATCTTTCTTGGATATTTCACTGTTTATAATTTCTTCTTGTCTTCCATCTAAAAGAAGAAACACAAGTTGGAGTATTACTAAATGACATAACAGATTTTCTTTGTTTACAGTCCTTAAATATTAAACTCACCAACACCTTTCTGAGCAGGGTCAAGGGTTATGCTCTTTAAAGATTTCATCAGTACGCCTTCAGGCTAGAAATACACAGTATTATCATTTTACTGTTATTTTGAAGGTTTTACAACATTGTATTTAATTTGCGCCTCAGCAAGACAACCAAACCAAACACAAGAGTTTGTCTTACCACCACCAACAGATTCTTCTTAACTCCATCATAGAGTGATGATGAGCCTTTAACAGCTGCTTTGACTTCGATTTCGAGATGTCCTTCCTTCATGGGAATAATTACAAAGGGTACAGCTCGTGTAGAGCTGGACGCAACATTAACTTCTTGACGATACCTTCCACGCCGAGAAGCAGAACTGCACACCTTCTTGTTCTCAATCAGTTCCACACGCACCTTGAAATCAGGAAATAAAGAGAGACTGAGATGCATGGAAATATAAATGGAGACAATCACTAAGAGCAAATCCAATACGATGACAATTCTCAGGTCTATATGTTTTGGTGGTGTTGTTATAAAATTGTGAATTACTGTATGGATTGTATCATATATAAAGATGTCACAACCAATCATTTTGATCAGGACTTTATTTATTATTTTTGTCAGAGTGAAGATGAGCTAGTGAAGAGTGAACCTGCATAACAATGTGGGAATTTGCATCACCAATAACTACTGGCATTGACTTAAATTGCTCAAAACTATGATTTATTATGCTTTTTTTATGGCTATGACTTCTGGTTCCAGCTTGGATCAGCCATAATAATACTAAACAAAATAACTACTGATGAATGCACCAAAATCATGTTTGTCAAATGTATCCTATAAAGCATATAACATCACTGCTTTTGATTAAAGTCAATGGCTAAACTTCACAAACTATCAGAAGTTGAACCCGTTGTGTTCTGAACCACAGAAAAAGAATAGTTCAGACTCACAGTGGCAGGATCAAGGTCGTAGTTGTGGAGGATTGATTTGATTTCCAGCTGCTCCCCACGGACAGCAGAGTAAGGCAGCCGGAGATCAATGAAGAAAGGCTTCCGCACAATTACTTCAAGGGGATCAGCCACACAGATACCTCGAGGATGAGAGTAAAAACAGATAAAGAATGAAAGAGAGGGAAATAAAAGATAGGGACATTTTTTTAGAAGTGTCGATGGAAATTCTCACTATGAGTTTTTGAAAGACTGATGCCCGTGAACTGCCAGGTTGTGATTGAATCTTTCAAACGTTGTGGGTATTCAAACTCCACAGTGGCACTGAAATACACAAGATTATTCAAATCTTGATGGGTTCATGAGGGACATTTAAGAATAGATTATGTTAATGAGGACTCGTGGACTAAAATGTGAACTTATTTTGTTTTGTGCACAATATGTACAGTATGATTTAAGGCAGATCTTGGATGTATGCTTTAGTGAGAGTATTACGTACAGTATGTCATGTGTGGATGCCAGTTGACTGTATTTGTGTGTGCCAACACTTGCTCATTTCAGTGTTATTGTGTTATTGTGTGTTTCAGTTGCCTCACCAGTTTGGTGTTCCTTTAGGGCAAGTAGGCAGTTGTATATTTGTCCACAGCCAACTTTCAGGGAACTGGGTGCGAGAAACTATATCATTGCTGTCCATATAAGTGTTTTCCTCTTCTTCACCTAAAGAGTCATTAAATAAAGTTTAGATTCAGAACATGTACATTTTGATTGCTGGGTTTTACCATTAGAGCTCATTAGCAGTTTTGTCATTTTTGTCAGTGACAAATGGAGCAGCCGATGTCTGTAGTCACCAGCATACAGTAAACTAAAAGTACAAACTTAGAATATTTGAATTAATTCTGAGTTGAAGCGTAGGTTATTTATATAATTAAAACAGGTTATTTATACTAAACATAAACAGAAGTACAATCTCCGTGACACGAACATGAAAATGCATGTGAATGCTCCATGATTTCCAATCAAGGCTTTTTTGCATTAAAAAGGTTATAGATAAACCACTTTAATGAAAACATGTTAACACCACAGCGTTCCCAGTATTGGCCTGGGTCACGGCTAATGCAACATCTAAGTTGAAAGGTAGGGCTCGCTCAGATCGGCATAGTGTGTCCAGGTGATGTAAAAGAAAATACAATTCAACCGGCCACGCCCACTTACTACTTACGCCACCGCTACTTTTGTTCCATGATACAATGCTGATGCCCATGTGACCATTGTAGGTGTTTCCGCAGTGTACAGGGGTCAGCATGGGAACTACAGTATTACTGGTCTGCGGTTAAACAGCCCTTCTATGCTTCCTATTTGCAGTCAGTCTCATCATGTCATGTCTCAGTCGGGATGTGATGCCAGCTCTTCTACGGTGTTGGTGATTCTTACAGTTGTGTCTGAATATTGCAGTCTCATGCTGACCATACAAATGCAGAATGTTGTTTTGACTTGGTTGTGTTTCTGTGGCTGTTAAGAAGCTGGATCGTATGTGTTTCCCTCCAAGGTTTACACACATGGCTCAGCAGTATTAACTTTATTATTTATTGAATCAGTGTTATCTATGTTAGACATGTTTATTTAACTCAATGATTTTCTACACAGTTCTTCGAGGAGCTAATATTTTCCTCTGAAATTCTTTTAAAGGGTAGCTAGTGATATATGGAAATTTAAATAGGTTAAATAACTCAATAAGACATGGTCTACAAAGGTGATCATAAGTTGCCAGAGCAGTTCAGTCTAAGGTACTCTGTGTAAGTTTTTTTTAAATATTGCTTTACTAGAACATGCTCCAAAGCTGTTGAAGTCTGTGCTGTTGAAACCTATTATAACCCAGGCTCATAGGAAAACACTGCCAGCAGTGCATAGATCTTCCCTTGTAAAGGTTTTTAAACAAGGTCTGACCTTCTAACCTATCAAAGAATGTCTACTTAGAAAGATGTGGAGCATTCTCATTTACTGTAACTTCATAAAAATGACTACATGAGATCGTCGACATAGTGCGATGGAGCATAGAGAGAACAACAGTTTCTCTTACTCACTGCGAGCCAGTAGGAGACTGTCTTGCTTATTCTCAGCTCGCTGGTTTTCCAGCTCTTTGCAGCAGTGCAGAAAGGCCTCAACACAGGATGTACCATCCATGATGTATTCGCTGCGCCTCTCACAGTTATAAGAGAGGGGGGTGTCCCTCATGCCACTCAAACAACAGTCCCGTTCTTTTTTTTCTTTATATTGGCTCACTGAAAAGAGGAGAGGGAGGCAAAGGCACTGTGGTAAACGGAACAATGCGAAAATTAGAAAACAAAATTTTCCATTTATGGATTTTACCCTGAATATGCAACTGTTTTTGTTAAAATTCACTCCCTGACTTCATGTTTAATGCAAGTTGGGGACTTACATGAGCAAGCTAGTGCTTGCTATTGACCAGAGGCACAACTCATCACAACCAGTCATCATCAGACAGTGGTAACTTATCATAACCAAAAGTGTTTATAGTTTGACTCCAAAAGAACAAAAACAAAATCCCACTAAACGTCATTAAAATATTTTAATGCTGAATTTAACGAAGAAGAAAAAAAAATGACATGGCCAAAATTATTAGTCCTCTGACAATTAATAGTCAATGGTTCAACCTTACAGACTCACAGCTGACAACCGCTTACGGTAGTTCTTAACTTGGTTGACACGTCTCATTATTCCGTGGCCAAACGAGGTCCTTTGTGCTTAAGATAGCAAAAGTGCCCAATAGCATTTTAATTTTGACCATGTTCTAACAGAATCTTTCTCCTTGTGCATTGCAATAATGCAACATGCAGCTGTTCTTGATACTGTAAAAGTCTTAGACATGGCAGCATTGCCTTCTCTCTTAAGACGGCTGTCACTATCTTCCAGACTGATTTCTTTACTTTTTGGCATTATGAAATTACTACTTACCAAGAAGTAGTTCTGCTTATTAGAGTTTAGTGCTAAGGTGTAACAATTTTACACCTTAATTTTCATTATATTTGATATAAAAAAACAACCCTGGGGATTTAGTTTACATTCCCAAATGTAGCAACAAGGGGCATTAAATTGTTGAATGTCTTACTACATAAGTTTTATAAATAATGCAGAACTTTAGGGAAATGTTCCAAAGTTCTTTGGGAGTAAATAATTTTGTCGCAATGACCACTAGGGGCCCGTCCATTCTCCTCGCCCTTATCTTCACAAACAATATACACTACCAGTCAAAAGTTTGGAAACACATAGGAATGACCATGTTTTTCATGAAAAGATACATGTCTTCAGTTGTGTTACCATCGTTGCACATGGTTTTCTAATGATCGATTATCTTTTAAATTAATACATTAGCATTAGCAAACATAACATGCTATTGGAAGACAGTATTAATGTTTGCAGAATTTGGGCCTCTGTATGTTTATGTAAATATTCCTTTAAGAAACAGCTGTTTTCAGCTACAAAATGAACAATGTCTACACATTCATTATGATCAATCGGATGTTATGAAATCTGCTTTTCTTTCACAAACATGGTCATTTCTATGTGTCCAAATGTTTGACTGGTAGTGAAGAAGCAATTGTTGAAGCTATGTCTATATTACTGCCTTGAGAGTCGTACCTAGGCTGGTTTTGACATTCAGTATGGTGCTTGCTCTTTTCCTCCGGCTGGGGCTTGGACATTTAACTTCTGAAAATGTAAAACAGAATAACACAGAATAACAAAACCCAACAAGTATGTAGAAGTAGTAAAAAAACACCATGGCCCTTTTCACTATGTAAGACTTATTAAATATATGCAGGTTAATTTGTAAAACAATATATTATTAAACAGAAATGTCTGCCTATGATTTATATGTAAAATAAATAATTAGTATATGCTGGAGATGACATGAAATGAGCCAAAAGTTGAATAAGATCAAAAGTGTTATGTATTATAAAAACAGATCGGGCAATATGAGGCACTAGTGGATGTCTCTTAGAAACCAGTGGTAGAAAGCAAAATTTACTCAGGTACAAGTCCTGGTAGAAATCTCAAATATGTGTTTTGTTTTTAATTTGTTTCAGTGTTTGAATTTCCTAAACAAAAATGTCTCTCTCAAACATAACAAGCCAACATTAGCAGTAAATTATACTGAGAATCAGACCAGTAGAATGACGAAAATAAATGAAACCCAGAGTGAAGAATTTAGAAGGTACCTTGTCTGTAGGGACTTCCAGAAGCCACATTAGACTCAAACAAAAGCCCAGCGTCATAAAACACATTCATTGCATCTCTCCCTCCACCTGATGTGCAGCCCGTATCATGCTTTTCCACAATGTCCCATATCTGAGCAGGGTTGAAGTCATATAGACAGACAATCAGTAATACACCAATAATAGTTCCATTTTGACGCATAATATTACATCTACTTATGTAATTAATTTTTATGGTGGAAACACTTCAACATTCAAATTAAACTCTGGGCTGAAATGAATCAAATCAGCATTGTAAAAACCTGCATCCAGCATCCAACTTTGTCATTTTTTATAATTGAAATACACAGTATAGCCTTCCCTACAACACTGACACAGTTAAAGTGATACCACATATAGTGTAGATGGAAAGCGAATGATGAAAAATCAAACTTAATTTATTTAATTTGTTTTCAAGTCTATAGTAAATATGGGTCTATTCTCCAAATGTGCACTGTCACACTTGCCTTATTCAGTGTGTCTTTTGCAAAACATAACTTTACTGGATTACTTATTCTTGCTCTTGTTTGCACATTTGCATGCGCACTTTATGTTGTCTATGTTAGGTCAATCTGTCTTGTCTCTGCTGGCCAGCTGACTAGACCTCTTTATGTTGTATGTAGCACCTTGGTCCTGGAGGAACGTTGTTTCGCTTCACTGTGTACTAACGGTATATGGTTGAAGTGACAATAAAGCTTGAACTTGAACTTGAACTTGTATGACACACAGAGCCCAAACCATTAACCCCAGTGACCTATAAAACCTATATACTGTATATGACCTATGTAGTGACCTAATAACCTAGTACCTAGGTTAACCCAAAATCAGTTTTGAATGTAACCCTAAATTCAGAAAACTAGTTATAAGACTGATAAACGTGCATATGACAAAGCTATATTAAAAATGACAGTAAGAAATTGCCTTTTTCTGGGTGAGGCGATGCTTGTTATTTAGGACATAGACGCCTTTGTCAACTGCCACCAATCCCACTATGGCTCCTGGATCTCCTGTCACCCTCAGATTAAGCTGTTTAGCAGGCTCATAGGATGAAGCTTGACTGGATGATTCTAGTTTTAGCTGAAAGCGGAACAATAGGAAATAAATGAGACATGCTAATTTATATTATATTTATTATAAAAAAACAGGATAAAATATTTTGTACACATAAATACAGTAAACGTCATGTACTCGCATTTGTGTCTAGAAAAATCTCGTAACTTGATTATTTAGTACGTATCTCACCGAGCCCATGCAGGATGCCTTGACATCAACCCAAACAGAGTCTGATACCACTTCGTTATCCTTTGTATGGTAGTAGGCTACGATCCGGAATGATGGCAGCATGTCTTTGGTGATAGTGACTGTTAAAGCAATCAGTGGTCTTGGCCCATAACGGCCATGTTTTACCAGTTGACCTCTGCTAAGGATCTAAGAAGGTGGATTTGAAACATAAGCATAGGTGTCTATATCACACAAGCTGTGGGTACAACACAAACAGTCAACACAAATTTACAAATGTGCAAATGCTCCAAATCTCTCACCAAGTATGTGACATCATGTTTTGCATTTTCCTGCTGGTTGAGGATGAGGTTGATTTTCAGGTTATCTCCTACTTTTACCTCATCTGAATCCACCCCTGCAGTAATGGTATTGCACATTTTACATTTGGCAGCACTGTCACCACAATCACCGTGTCTGTGAAGATTCTCAGTCATCCAGGTAAAGTTGTCTGAAGATTGAGTCATGGCAACTGGACTTCTTTCTTCC
>JAUYWH010000001.1:17629989-17641432 GCA_034779795.1 Ctenopoma multispine
ATGTTTATCAGTACATTACAGAAAATAATGTACTTTATCACAATATGCTAATTTTTTGAGAAGGACCTGTATATACATGGGTTTCCATATCTGTGTGCTGCTCCCATTCTGTCTTTTCTCATTCCCAACAACAATGAGACGGCTTACAGGGAGGAGGTAAGACTCTTGGCAGTGTGGTGTCAGGAGAACAACCTCTCTTTCAACGTCAGCAAAACTAAGGAGTTGGTATTGGATTTTAGGAGGCAGGATGCGGCTCATCCCCCCATCTACATCAGAGGAGACGTTGTGGAGAGGGTCAGAAGCTTCAGCTTCCTCGGAGTCACCCTTAGTGACAACCTCAAGTCCTCAGAACACGCAGCAGCTGTCACCAAAAAAACCCACCAATGACTTCCCTTCCTCAGATGCCTAAAGAAGGCTAGGATGTCTACCACAGACCTCACTAGTTTCTACAGGTGTGCTGTGGAGTCCATCCTCACAGGGAGTGTTGGGTCTTGGTAAGGCAGCTGCACTGCTCAGGACAAGAAGGCTCTGCAGAAAGTGACGAAAATAGTGCAGAGGATCCTAGGCACACTACTCCCTGCAATAACTGCCTTTAACACCATGCGCTGTCTCAGAAAGACTAAGTGCATCATGAAGGACCACAGCACCCTGAACTGCCCCTTTAATCCTCCTGCCATCCGGCAGGAGACTCAGTTAAGTTAACCTAAGTTTACAAAGTCTAAGTTAATATTAGTGATTGGAATAGCCAGCCTATCACCAAGAGAAGAAAACTTTCATCTGGAGGTTACAAATACTTGGGAGTGTACTTGGACAATAAACTTGACTGGACTACAAACACAACCGCTCAGTGTAAAAAGGCCCAGAGTCGGCTGTATTTTCTGAGGAGGCTCAGGCCCTTTAATGTCTGCAGCACCATGCTGTTTAGTAGTGCTAGAAACTCAAGGAGGGCAAATTAAATGTTTTCCTTTCTGTCAATACTCAACTGCAATTTTGTTCCACACCAGTAACTATAGTAATTCAGACCTTTGGCCCTTATTTATTAATAATCACTGGATGTTTTTCTTTGCAATACCTTTTCACCTTTGAAATGTGCAATGTGAAATTAATTTACAAAAAAGATTCTGGGCTTTTAAAGACGCTTGTTTCAGTGGTGCATGGTCTGCCATATTTGATTAATTTTTATCGCAACTGTCCTAGCTAGAGGGTACATTTACAAAAAAATAATATAATAAATACATGTAGGATGATTTTCAAGGACATTCTCAGAAATAAGGGTTTATGAAGTAGTTTTCTGCTTAAATATGTACATAACTTGAACAACACCTAAACATTATTAAGTTATTTATTAGCCACACACTGAAAAAATCTTGACTAAACATTTCCAATATCAACAGTTCAATAGTGTTTAAATTACATTGTTATTATTTTATCAGCAATTCAGATTGAAATCTAATTGTTATCAAATAATGCAAAAAAAACAACAACTCTAAAAGATCATTTTATTTCCTCTAGTTTTACTAGTGCTGACATCCTTGCAGAGTGTATTTCTGGACCATCTCGTCTATGCCAGAACAAGTAGTGTTGTGTTTCTTTGTCTGACACTCTGTTTTTGTGGGCCAGTACTCAATCCATGTTCTTTCACCTAGCACATAGCGGTACCTGATTTACAAGAGAAAGCATAAAAATCATTAAAATGTTTAAATGCTGAAAATATCAGCAGAAGAAATAGACACAACAAACTTACGTTTGAGTCTGGTCATCTGGGTAAACATCTATGGATCTGCCCATGATAAGGTAGGTTTTGCCTGTTCCAAGATCTAAAGCTACTCTGCAGTGTGGATAACTGAGGAATGTACGCAGTTTACCCAAAGGACCAACATCAGAACTTCCTGCAGGAGAAAAGAGAGACGTTTTATTGATAATTATAAACTGAGTTTTTGGAGATATGATTTCTTTGAGGTTCAAAAACATATTTTAATGTTAAAGTTAAAAAGTGTTAAAATGTAAAAGCAAAAAAACTCACCTTCTTTAACGACTTCCAGTACCCGCGCTGTGTAAATATCCGTGGACAAACCGTCTGTAAATTCTTCTATATGCACTTTGTACACTGAAGACAAACAAGTTCCATATTATTTTACCACCGTGCGTTCACAGTCTATCACTCTTACACATACATAAACACACTCTTACCAAAATCTATTCTGCTGTTCACTTCAGTCTCACAAGCCTTATCTGTACGCTCATCGTTGTTGATTTTGCCTTGTTTCTGCATACTGCAGTTCTCTGGAGAATAGACACAAAGCGATTATGCAATTCTACAGGATCCTGCAGGTGTGTGACGCTTTAGACAGAAAGCGCTGATGTAATTATCGTACATTACAATTAATCACACCTCTTTACCTTCTCCTTCACCAGATCCTTTAGGATAAGAATTCAAGGTGTAACAAATTAAAATATAGACAAAATGCATGTTTAGGTAGACGCATTTACCTTCGGCACATGTGCATTCATCATTTTTACAGAGTCGCAGCAGCTGTCCAGCTCTCCTCTCTGGATGGTAGAATTTCACACAGTTTGCTTCTGCAACAGCAAAGAAAGATTTGGAAAATGCTTTGTGCTGACTGTGAGATAAAAGTATATTTGAAAAGGTACACAGTATAAATGGAAAACAACATATAATAAAATAGTAATAAGGAATTCTATGAACCCTACTGCATACACTAAAATCTATTAGCAGGAAAGAATAATTCTTTAAGCGGTTTAAGTTTAAGACTGTGTGTCAGTCTGAATCAGTGATTACGGTTTTGATGGTCGTTGTATTCATAGACAGACACAGCAGCTGGCTGTAGGACGCCCACTTTTAGCTTCTGGTGGATTCTAAAAGTGATTTCCTCTGGACGTGTGTGAGAAACCTGCAGATAAATGTAAATCAAAGGTGAGATACAGACAAATTGGGCAGAGACAAAAACAGGAGGAAAAAGCTAGAGATGGGTGGATGACAGTAAAGCTCTGACACATCATAGTGCTTCATAGCAACAACCTCAAGATGCTGCTGTACTTTGCTTTTTTTGGCACAAATAGCTTCAGAAGGCATCACACTGTAAAAAAAGTTTTTTTTAACAGAAATTTGAAAAGATTTGGATATGTGCCATATTTTTTGTTTTGCTACATTAAAATACAGTAAATCAGTTTTTTAAATAGATGTAATATTTAAGTAAAAATGTGTAATTTTACATTATAAGAATATTTTTTACACAGTTGTGCTATTTTTAAATTACTATACATTTACCATTAAATGATGGTAAATTTAAAACCGTAAAAGAACGGAAAAAGTCTGGCAGCAAAGATAAATATAATACCAAAAGTTATTGTTATTTTAGTTTCTGTGAAAACGTCTCTAAAATGCAAAGAAAAAGCAAGATAATTCAAAATAAGCCTGTAAGTTTCCAACAGGGAGATCCTCTAGGTAAACTGTGCAGTAATACTGTTTTTTAAGTTGTTAACGTTATCTGTACGATATTATAGTGACCTTGGAGAAGCGGGCGTGGCTTGGGGCTTCTGGGTACTTTAGAGATGAGCATATGAACATAATTTCTCTATTTTCCTGCTTTGCATGTCACATTCTTTAAGTTACAGGTTCTACTATTTGTTTATCATGTCCACTGGTTTTGAATTTCACATTGTATCTGCAGTTATTAGATGTAGACATTTTACACCATAGGTGTAGGCGGTTGCAGCATTACCGAGGTTTCTTACTTATTCTTTGTAAAGTAATTAATGGTGGTGTGATTCTCTGCTTGTACAGGTGTTAACATGCTATTGCACAGAAAAGAAAGTAGATTCACTGACTTGCTTCACTAATTAGCCACATATTGTTACAATATACAGAGATGTGTATGAAGTTAATGATCTAATGCTGATCTCAAACAAGTGCATACCTCTTGATCAGCAACAGTGAACTATAATTGAAAGCAGCTGTACCTTTAAAAGATGTAAATTAAACTTTATTTTCAAGTGTTTCCTTGCTTTTTTTATGCTTTGGAAATGTTTCATTATGGTGCATAACTGTAATTTTACCAGCGATAAAATCACAGTGAGAAGCAACAGGAAAAAACATTGGAAACAAACAATGGAAACTTAGGGTAAAATAACATTTGGTATTAAACTTTGCTGCCAGACTTTTTATAGTTTTTTTATGTTTTTTTTTACAGTGCAGTCACATACCACTGAAAAGGACTGATGACTTACCTTGTCCAGGTAGATGAGGAGTGAGCCTCTTTCTGATTCGATGGTGTTCAACTTATATTTAGCAATGGTGCGGGCACGTCCTTTGGACAGCTACACACACATGTGAAATTTGTGTCTCAATATTAAACCACATCCAATTTTATTGACTATTGAGCTCTTGTGTTGTGTGTGCATGTCTCACCAAGTCCAGATCTTTTGTGCTAATGGTGAAGCCAGTTAACAAGCCAATATCCAAGACTGACTTGGTTGAATCATGCTCATTGTCCTTATACCTGTAAAGAAAATGCACAGAAAATTTGAAATAGGACTATATTAAATATTAAAACAATCAAATGGTATAAAGCTATAAACAAAGCAAATGTTTACATTACATTTTACATTAGTTGACAAAACAAGAAGAATTAACTTTAAATTTAAGTTTTTAAGAGGTCACAGGCTAAAACCCCTCAAATTTAAAACAACAAAAAAATAGCAATTTTACACAATGACAGGACAATCTTTATTGCTTAGGAAAGATTGTGCAACTGTAACTGTACTAGCTGCAAAATGATTTAATACTTCCTGAATAACTGAGTACATATCAATATACAGTGTGTCACACAAAATGTATAAAGCAAGAACGCAAAATCAGTGAATAAAGAAACATGGCAACAGTGTACAGAGGGATTAAGGGTATTTATAAAATGTTCTGTATAAAGTGTCAGCATAACCTTTAATGTATTAATGTAATACTTACAAAACCTCTATTTTTAGCTTGTATATCGTCTCATCTTTATCCACTTTCTCTAAAGCAACAAAACATCAATATAAACATCATTAGGCATCAAATGTGTTCATATCAATGAACAGGAAACTAAAAAGAAGGAGATGGATGGACAGCAGATGTCAATACAAAAGATAATAGAAATGAAAACAAATAGATAGGAAGAGATAGATAACATTAAATTACCTGGGATGAGTTCCACTGACAAGTTAAACTTGAGACAATCAGTCTCCTTCTCTATAGGTAGAGCATAATACAGTGACACCACCTGCCAAACAGACAAAACATTTCGTACCACATACTGTATGTCATGATAATAAAACAATAAAAATGGCCACGGGGTTAAAACAACACATTAGTAGACGAGGAGTGAAAAAGTGCAGAAAAATTGTATCTTGCTGTCTACTTTCATGATAACTGGAGTTTTTGCTTGTTGGTCAAAATGTGTGACCAACTCCGTGAGGTTTCGATCTTGATCTTACTCAGGTCAAGTGCGAACTGAAACCAACCTGAAGGATAAATCTGACGTCTCCTACCAGCTTTCCTCAGGGTGAAGAAGCTACTTTGATTACAATGACTTAACCTCCAGATAACGTCACATGGATGACTTCACAGATATTTTACTTACTGTCAGTGTTGCCTCTCCTCTGCCAGTGACAGTCACTTTCACATCCTGATTTATACTGTTAGTCTGTGGGGATTTAAAATATGCAAAATGCATTGATTAATCATCAAGATAACAACAATATAAGCCACTGTGTTTTTGTATGTGAGACACTGTGTGTTCTCACTTTAGATGTTCTGGTGGCATAGTAGTTGTTGTTGTTAAAGTTGTACTTGTCAGGCTTTGACCTGGTTGGCAATAAGATGTCCACATTCAGATCATACTCTGGATCTTTAGCACTGGCCCAGTACTCTGCTACTGCCTGGTACACCATTATAGTAGCCTGCAGAGAAAAAAATACACATATTTGAACCCAGACGCAAATTGAAGTTAGTTATTTGAAGTTAGACGCAAATGAAACATTACTAAAGAAGAAAATAAAAGCAAACCAAAACTACTGTATCAAGATAGAGAAGGGATGACTATTGTTTTACCTGAGTTGATCCATAACTTCCATCCACTCCTCTGTGTTGTTTGTTGAACCATCTCACAATAGGTCTGGCATCATTAAAGGCCTTTAGTAATGCAAGAAAAGAAAATGGTTGTAAGTTGTGAGCCTGAATTTGTATGGGTTTTGTAAAACTATAAAAAGGAGAAGTTCTAGAAAGAAGAGTTGTAGTGGTTTGTATAATCAATGCCGAGGCCCTGTGAACCTGTTCTGGAGGCATGTGGATGCCAATGTTCCAAAACATACAGTATTCTCATTTGGTGTTTTTGATGATGCTAGTATGGCTTAGAAGCACAAAATATTTAGTGTTAAAGAGGCTGCTGTCTGTGTCATAGCAACCAAAACAAACCCTTCAGTGTAGTACAGGGAACGATGGCTCTGACTGGAGTAAGTGGTATGTGCTCACCTTGACCTTGACCAGAGCCAGGAGAGTGTACGCTGTGGCCTCCAGTGTGTAAGCTCGTCCTCCAGGTACAGGCCAGTGAGACAAGTCTGTGAAAAACATAGATTTTTGTTAAGCTACCATGTTTGTGATAAGATATTCACTGAAGTGAACCAAATTCGTGACGGCAAGAGTCATCAGTGTAACCAGTTCTTTTTACAGTTGTTGTGGTGAATTTGTATAAACTTTCAGCTCTATTCAACTAGGGAATCCAATGAACTCTGTTTCTCAATATGTATGTAAAATGTATGTGAGTACAGTTCTATAAATAACCTGGGGATGCAAACTTGTAGAGGATCTCCTGGTTCAGTCTGTTTTCATTCGCCAGGGCATATGATGCCATGGCAATAGCATATGGGTTGATTAGGCTTGGTAGACGCTTCTCCAGGTAGGACACCGCTTTGTCTATGCTCTCTGGCAGACTCTTAACAAAAGGAGAAGATTAAAAAATGTAGGGGGGGCATTAGTACTACACATAGATAGAGGGGTTTCAAGAAAAACAGTCAATGTTACAGCTACTCTTGTGGTGTGGGGTCAGTAAATGAAGTTCTGAAAGTGGTGAAAAAACGAGCAAAACTGTGTGGTACTCACATTAACAGTGGCATCACAAAGTGTACGTGATTCTTGCATTGCAATTAAGCAGAAGGCTGTCATAGAGGCATCTGAATCTGTACCAAGCACATTACCCTACATGAACACATACACAGAAACATGTCAGGATCATCATAATAAGAATTATCATCAGCATCAAAGACCTGTTTATATCCACGTAAGATAATGGCCTGTGATATGCTTCTGATTTTATCACAGGCTTTTGTTCAGCATATGGATGAAAAACTGATGCTATGGAATCAGTGCACGCACAATCATCTCTCTGTAGGCCACCACTCCAAGTTCTCCAAACATGCCATTAGGTTGTTGTGCACTGAGAATCAGAAACGTGACAGCGTCGCAGATCACTTCATTCTGCACTGCCACTAGATTGTTGGCCATGGCAAACACCTTGACGACATAGGCGGTCAGCCTTAGAGAGGAGAGGAGATGGTATAATTATTTAGCTTAATTTATCTGAACAACAAAAACAAAATCAAACACACAGAATCGAATCAGCAGGAGATGCAGAACATGTTGGCAGGCCTCACCAGGTGCTGCTTTGGTAATCGGAACTCACAGCAAAAGACCCATCTTTTTTACGGTAATTAAGCTGATTCTGGTAACCTAAACAAACAGAAAAACATTATAACGACTTCAATTCAAACTCGATATTCAATTTTATGCATTGGAGGCCAGTTTGAGTAGCACTTTAACATTTGTAATTTGTATTTCTTGTTTGCCAAAGTGTCTTTTAAACAAACTTAATTTCTAATTTCTAATTGTTAATAAATGCATCCGTGTGAACCCACCAGTCATGATGTGTTGCAGGGCTTCACTACGTTTTCGAATCTGCACTGGCTCCCACTTGTTGGCTTTGTCCAAATATGTGGTTGCAATGACAGGAAGGGTCATGTGGATCATGTTCTCTTCTCCATATCCTGAGGGCTGGTAGATAAGATCACCCATTGATGTTCCAGTGATCTCATTCGTCAGCTCACGTGTATAATGTCTTCCTGCAAACATTCCCACAGTAAGATAATAATTTGCTACAAAGAAAAGGGAACTTACAGCTATCACTATTCACACTAATGCAGAAGTTATACTACAGGCACTCTACTACAAACCATACATATATACTACATGCCATAAAATCACCTCTCACCTGTCACAGAGATCTGTGTACTAGTAGGTGTATTTGGAAGTAATTCTTTCTTAGGAATTCCACTGTTGATAGTTTCCACTTGTTTGCCATCTAAATGATAGAAAGGTTTTGGGATTAATTCACAAATAATAAAAATATATGGCAACTTTTAATTTACATACCACTCTTCATCAGAGAACGGACAAGAAATAATTTAAACAAAAAAAAAACAAGGGTGTAGGGTATGTACACCACCTATGTCAGTAATGGAGCTATGTATTTGGATGTATTTCAGTTAAAATGAATGCTGGGAGAAGAGCGGCTCGGTGAATAATTAACATCAATATTCCCTTATTTCAGAATCAGCTCTTATAAGCAGTTCTATCTGGATTTTCTTTTTTATGTAAATGTCCTTTTCATGGGCCAATGTGTCTGCCTCCACCATGTTACAAAGCCCCTGTGTGGCAAAAATGGTTTCAATAGTGGCACCACTGAATGCGATAAATCACATTAATTATTATTTCTGTGACTTTCTGTTCTTGCACTTTTGGTGGAAATAACGCCCTTAACCCTTTATTACACAACATGATTACTGTAGAAACTGTTTACTCCTGTAATTTTACTCAGTACTTTCTGAGTAGTTGCTCTTTAAAAATTTCTGATGATAGTATGTAATTAATGAACAGTACATTTAAATGTTTACAATTATATTACTATTTATTTCATACTACACCTGCTTAACCAATAAACATACCTACACCATTATTTTCTGGATCCAGTGTTACAATTTGAGGTGATTTTATCAGTAAACCTTCAGGCTGGAAAAACAAAAGTTAGGACAAACATTTTGATTACAACAATTTTCAAGTTAACTTTTCAAATCGGTGTGTACCAAACTTTAGGGATGGGACTATGTCACATTTCACATTTTAATTTCATTATAATGTTTTAATTCAGCGTCACCATTCAGTTAAGAGTCAATTATCAATTATTTGAAGAGGCCCTATTTCAGGAGTATTCAAATGCACCATACGTGTTTTCAACTGAACACATAAAACATGCTATAAATTGTCATCCCAGAAGAAAGAAGAAAGTAACAGTATAATTCAAAACACCACTCCTATATCTACACAACCTCCTCTGTCTATCTTTTTATAATATCACAATGATTGTTTGACCAAACAAAAAAAGCGTTTAAGAAATAAATTGTCAAATAAATGTCAATTTAAGTGGAACGTCTTAATTTTGTGCTGGTGCTTCAAACATTTTCATGCTATCTTTCGTGCTACCAGTGGACATAGATAGTCTTACCACCACCCGCAACATCTTAGCGATTCCGTCACTGAGCGACGTGTCTTTAACAGCAGCTTTGACCTCAAGGCGATATTGTCCCTCCTTCATGGGAATAATGATAAAGGGTACAGATCGTGTAGTCTGGGGCCCAACTTTAACCTCCTGGCGATGTCTCCCACGCTTAGAAGCTGCACTGCACACATGCTCCTCCTCAATCAGATCCACACGCACCTTAAAACAAAGAAAAACATTAAGAAATGGAGGGGAGTATATTTGGTTGATCAAAGATCAACACTCACCATAGAGTGGACGTGATTCTCACCATTTCTTTATTGTCTACACGAAGAGTGTGTCTTAAACTAATAGGCTAAAAAAAGTTTCAAAACATTATGTATTTAGTCATATGTTGTTAAATTGGTTTATAAAATATGCACCTATTGGTTTGCTTGCATGACACTTTGTTATGTCTTTGTCAAGGAAGTGAAGCACATTACAAGTTAAAAGGTCTGTTCTCTTTCTTGTCTAGTATGGGTTGTAAAATATTTAATTGTAATTAATTGAAAAATGTATTAGTACAAGAATTAAACATTTAAAATATATACAATACAAAACAATACAGCTCAGGGTGAATGGCATGAGAAAATTGCTGACCAATTCAAAATATCAGTATACAACTGGAGCCTCAGTTCTATGTATAATTACTATTAAAAAAAATAGAGGAACAATTTACAAAATACACAATAAATACACACAATGTCACACTAGGCCCAACAATCCAAAGGTGGGACAATGTTGGATGGAGACAACCAATTAAACAGACTGACCTACTTTCCCACACACAGATCCACTCACAAGAAAATCAAACAAAACCAGACTTACAGTAGCAGGGTCAGATTGGTAGTTGTGAAGGATAGCCTTAATTTCAAGCTGTTCTCCACGGACAGCAGAGTAAGGAAGTCTAAGGTCGATGAAAAACTCCTTCTTGACAAGAATCTCTAATGGATCAGCCACACAGATACCTTTAAAAAACAACTTAAAAATCAATCAATAAATAAAGGAAAAGTGTGAAACTGGGTAAGAGGCAGACAAATGGAAACAGAGCAAAAGATATTTAAGCCTTTGATTCCTCACCCATGGTTCTCGACAGACTAATCCCAGTGAACTGCCAGGTTGTGATTGAGTCTTGCAGAGGAACATTTTTAACAACTGTTGTGGAATCACTGCAACAAAGAAAGAGTTTGGTAGCTTTAAACTCCAGTGTTGTCATGAATTAAATTATCATTTAACGTTTCTGTTGTCTCACCAGTTCTGTTTAGTGCAAGGAGGCAGGATGATGTCTGTCCAGAGCCAACTTTCAGGAAACTTAGTCCGAGAAACAATTTCACTGCTGTCCATATAACTGTTCTCTTCTTCCTCACCTAAAATGATTTAAAAATTTTAAGACTTTGACTGTTAATACTTAACAGCATGACCATGGATAAAGATCCCAACCTTGGCCCTGTCTCTTACTGCGAGCTAGTTGAAGGTTCTCCTTCTTGCTCTCAGCTTGTTGGGTTTCCATTTCCTTACAACAGTACAGGAAGGCCTGGATACAAGCTGCACTATCCACGATGTACTCGCTGCGCCTCTCACAGGTATAAGAAACAGGAGTGTCCCTCATTCCATCCAAGCAACAGGCACGTTGTTGTTCGTCTTCATATTGACTCACTGGATAGAAGAGCGTTGTAAAGAGACAGTACTGGGATATGTTTGATTTAAATAACAATACAATTAAACTAGAAAGTTCCTGGGGAAACTTTGAAGGTGCCTGCCACCTTGCGCCCGTTAACCTTAAGCCCATAATGAGAAAG
>JAUYWH010000001.1:17642748-17653828 GCA_034779795.1 Ctenopoma multispine
TGGAGGCAATGCTTTGCATGGCTTCGCCATGCAATGCATTGCCTCCTATTCATTTTCAATGGCAGGCACCAATAAGAAAAGAAGGAAGAAAGACAGATATGACATTTATATATTTATCTGTGTCTCTAACTGCTGAACTTTGTCTTTTCACTAACACATAACATGACAAATGAAGATATTTATTATGACTGTATGTGTGGTTATTGGGTCATTTGAAGGTGCAGTTCTTACCTAAGCTAGTAGTAATGTTCATTATAGCAGTGGATCGTTTTCTCCTGCTTGGGGGCGGACATTTCAGCTCTGGAACCAAACACAAACTAGATTTTAAACAGAATCCAACATAAATAGACGCACACACATTTTTCAAAGCACAGTCAAGGTCATTAATGTGGGAGGACACAGAGAGCGTGTCTGTGTTTGAAAAAAATAAATAAATTCAGTGCTACAATAATAAATCCTTAAAAGGGTTGTTGGTCAAGAGAGTCAACAGTTGGCTGAAGTCATAGCCACCATACAGGTTAACCCATGTTCCACCTTCAGAGTGTAAAAGTACAAGTACTTGACCAGAGAAATACTCGACTACAAGTAGAAACACTCTTTCATTTTACTATTCAAGCTAAAGTACTAAAGTACAATCTCTGCATGTTAATTCAAGTACAAAAGTAAAGGTACTCCACCAAGAAAACCGACTAATGAATATACTGGTTATAGCACAAATATAGAAGTTTAGGCCAGATTTGACTAATTCTCTATGTGATTATTATGATTGGACAATTATGTTGGACACAAAACAACAGTCAGTAAAGGTTGGACTGGTTTTAACCAGTCTATGTAATCACAGACGTTAATCTATAAATGATATGTGAGCATTTTATTAATCTATTTTGATGTTAATAAGAATCTAAGCTGGCAAAAATAACTAGTAACTCATCATGTTAAAATGAATGTAGTGGAGTAAAAGTACTATGTTTTTTCTCTTATTTCTAGTGGGGTATCAAGTGAAAGTAATATAAAATGAAAATACTCTATTAAATTAGTAAAGTACCTCAAAATACTTAATGGCAGTACTTGAGTAAATGTATTTAGTTACTTAACACCTCTGTCCACCTTGATGCAAGATGAGGATTTTCATCAGCAGTAGAGACTAAAATGAGATTGTAGACCTTGTCTGTAAGGAGTCCCAGAAGCAGTGTTGGACTCAAACACCAGCCCGGCATCATAAAATACACTCATACTGTCCTTCCCTCCACCTGCTGTGCAGCCTGTGTCGTAACTTTCTACCGTGTCCCAGACCTGAGCACAAAAAAATGCAAACAGACGAGACTTAATGTTATGCTTTATATACTGTAGTTCTGGAACAAACTGTTACTAGTGATTAGTTTTAATATTTACAAACCAAATCCCCCCAAAAAGTTAATGCTGTGTAAAATCCATATTGACATAGCATATGATGTATATAAACTGAAAACTGTAATTTTAAAATCGATGGCACTAATGCACTTCAAAAAGTTGGGGCTAGGTATCTGGAAGAACACTGCATCCCTGCTGTAGAGCAATGTTAAAGAGTGGAGAGTTTCTTATATTTATATTAGATATTTATATTAAAAAGAAATGGAAATTTGTACAGGGTATTTTTCTAAGCCAGTTGATCACGTGTTAGATGAGCGTAATAATCTGTATTTAAAAATGAAAATGTTAACTTTATAAATTAAGTCAATTTCAGTCCTTCTCAAAGCTGAAGATAGAATAATAAATTGCCTTTTTCTGGGAGAGGCGGTGCTTGTTGTTTAGGATGTAGACGCCTTTGTCAACTGCCACCAGGCCCACAGTGGCCTCTGGATCACCAGTGACCTTCAGACCAAACATCCTGCGAGGCTCATAGGATGGAGCAGGTCTTGAAGATTCCAGCTTCAACTATTGGAGTACGATAGAGCAGAGGAAAATATTTGTTAAAGCAACTGGATAAAAATATGCATATGTGTATGTGTGAAAAATATGAATAACCTTATAAGTATGATTTAGTAAACTCTACTTCATCACTGTTTTTTGACTCACTGATCCCATGCAGGAGTCCTTTACATCCACCCAAATAGAGTCCGATACAACATCATTATCATTTGTATGGTAGTAGGCTACGATGCGGAATGACGGCAGCATGTTTTTGGTGATGGGAATTATCATGGAAATCATTACTTGACCTTTTGTCCTGTAACGGCCAAATTTTACCAGTTGACCTCTGCTCAGGATCTAGGAAAACATAGGTATGTGAATCAGTACTTATTCGACACACATGCATACTGTACTACACTGGTTGTGGGTAACAATACAAGCACATGAGCACAGGTGGAAAATATCTCTCACTAGGTAGCTTATGTCATTTTCTGCATTTTCCTGCCTGTTGAGGTTGAGGCTGATTTTCAGGTTGTCTCCTACTGTAACCTCAGGTGTATCCACAGCTGCAACAACAACATTGCAATCAGTCATAAAAACCCCACTTATATTGAAGTTTGACAGCACTACCACAACCATCCCCAATCTGATAATAATTCAGTATGTACCTATGTGGATGTAATTGTTGTTTTTACTGCTATAAGGATGGGCGGTCATGCTGGCTGATGCTTGCCTTTCAGGTGAAATATGAGGATCTTTGGTCTTTGCCTACAGTTAAAAACATGGGTAAACATATACACACACACACACACAGATACTTAAAGTTACAGAAAAGTTTAGACTGTAGCTAAAAATAGTCCCATCTTTACCTTGACATTATACTACAATAAACAACATTCTTTAACCATCATATGCAGAAAGACTAAATTATTTCATATGAAAATAAATAAATTTTAGTGTGTGAAGTTGTGTGAAGATGAAATTAGTCCTTTCATCATCTTTTGAATTAGTAGTTCAACACCATCTATACAAATAGCCATCATATCTACTGATTTACTAAATGTTTGAATGTATTAAGTGTGTGAAAACTTGCTATGACCTGCAAATAAATGGCACAAACTAATTAAGCACAATGAAGACTGCATCTTTGAAATGAGCACAATAATGCACGCGGTGGATTTTATACCTTTGTCTTGATAAATGTGCAAAGTTGTTTTTTTTTGTAAAAAGTGTAAAATACTGTGGTGTGATTTTATGGTATATTGACCTCTCTTCTGCATGCGCCTTTCTTTTAAAATTTAAATTTATTTACCTGTTAAATTGGCTCTACCCTCACTAGACAGGACCACCATCTGGTTACCTGTGTTTCTGAACCTCTGTGAGGGCAACAAAACCGAACTCTGCTGAAACCTTTAATTGTCTCATGGTGTACAGTTGAGTCCTTGAACTTCAATCCTGACCAATTGTGAAACCTGAACCACTGCCCTAATGAATGTGGTTGTGTTTCAGTTTGTTAAATAAAAATAAATTAAATTCTACAAGTTCTTAGCGCTTACTGTGATCGTCAGAGGTTGAGGATTTTTTGCTGTATTGATAGAAAGCCTTGCCACGCCATTGGCTGCAGTGACTCCATGAACCTCGTCTGTATCCATCTCCACAGCAACACCATGTGCTGGAGTCCCATCAGGATTCACAACTTCAATCTGTTATTCAGGATGCAAACGTCAAAATCGGTTAAGTGAAGAGAATGAAGAACAAATGAAGCTCAGTCGGTCTCTCAAGACCTTTGAATGTACATTCAAAGAAAAGTAGAATTTATGTTGGCTCAAATCTGACGTAAATCTATATATTCTGAAGATGGTAATATCCATGTTGCCCTCGGTCTTCCCTTCCTGGGAAGGTCCTCATGAGGACCAGTTTCATCAAAGTGTTTGATGGTTTTGGCGACTTGGAGATTTTTCAAAGTGATTTTTTGTCACCAGTAATTTTTAAAATGTGACAATTTATCTATTTTATCTAGGAATTCTCTATTTACTGTTTAATATTTTATATTTCTGTTTGTTTCTGTTTTACATAATAAAATGTCTACATTACCGCAAGATCAAAGGACATTCCTGGTTTGAAAAATTTGGGTGTTTTCTTGAAGTGGATGGTGTAAGGCGATGTGACGATCTGGATACCTCTCAGCTCTGCCTCCGCCATTTCACTTCCTTCACAAAGACACAAAAATACACAACTTTATTGAGTATTTGTAATATATTTACTATACCAAATCATAAAATGACCATGATATGTCACCAGAGATTAAAGAAACATAATAAACTGAATTATTCTCTGGCAACAGTGGGGGGCTCCTGACCTCACTGGCTTCTCCACACCTGTGAGTGCGCTTTATAATGGAGAGCTGCATTGTGGTTCATTGTAGTTCAGTAAGTGAGTAAGTTCCTAAATAAATGTAAAATTGTTACTACAGAATATTTTTAGAATAGTTTGTTTTTTAACATCATTGACTTTACGTTGGCTGCACTACAATACATCTAGCTAAGATAAATTATTCCTGTTGCTTTTTCACAAATTTATGATAAAACTATGTATTTTATTCATATTTATTTTAATCTGCTGTGGTTTGGGTATGAAAGATAGGTAAATTTGGAAGAATAAACATATGACCACATGTGATTAGATAGATTTTCTACTTCAGTATCCTTCCTGCATTTGCCTCAGCTGAAAGTTTTGAGGAGCAAAAAACATAAATGGTAAGATCTAAATAATTAAAAATCATATAAAACAGATGATATAGCTCCACAAATATCAATGAGAAGATGAACAATTAACACTGTTGTGTTAGTGTGTTTACATGCAATATAAATATGACAATGGACTTTCGTATGTAATTAGTTGAAATGCATAAATTTCCATTACAATTTATTAAATATAACATTAAGGGTTTGAAGAATCTAAGTGAGACTTCAGTTTTTTATCTTTTTTTTCATTGAAGTTATCATTTTGTTTACTTTAGATTAAAGGGTAAAAAAAATTCCTTTACTGCGATGGTACTGGACTAAAATTTCTAGAATTTCTCTAAAGGAGCACAGAAGGACACAGACAAGCTCTTTCTGCCTTTCTTACCGCTCTCTGTAAGCACACTGACAGCTACAAAAAGGGACCTCCCCACCAGGTCCAGGATGTTTTGAAAGATCTGTGTGATGTCCTCTTTCTTCAGTGTGACGGTTCCTTCACCTTTTACAATCTAGTGTAAAACAATAAGTAAAAGCAGGTATTTTGGCATATTTGCTACAGATTCGCAGCACCGGTGAAACACTAAAATGTAAAACAAAGTCAAGATTGGTGTTTTATCTTTTTGTCTTTACGTTAATGCACAAAGGCAAAAGACAAAAAGATAGAAAGCAATAGAGCAAATGCGTGGGTATTTACTGACCGCCACTCTCTGAAGGGAACTAGGAAAGCTCCTCTTTTGACCATCTTGCATAACCCCAAAGACCCCAAAGGCTGACCCATCCACACTTTCACCAAACAGATACCTATAAATACAAGAAATTGGATCCTTAACTTAATAAAGCGCCCTGCGATAAACTGGCAATCTGTCCAGAGTGTACCCTGGTTTCAATGTACCAATGAAACCTAAATTCACAAATTGGAAACTTTCACATACGTAGCTTTAATGTTGATTTTGAGATCCTCACTGTCCACGTAGAAGAAGTTGTTCTTAGCAGTCAATTTAACCTCAAAACTGGGCAGCACTGAAAAATGCATGCAACACATGTTAAAAAGTAAATAAAACTGCTGTTGGTTTGTAATAACAACTAAAAAGGTAAAAATGAACTCACCATATTCTTTCACCTCAAACTCTGCAGAGAAACTGATCTGTGGTTTGCTGTGGAACTTTGCCACCACTTTCCACAGTCCGGCGCTACACACACACACACACACACACACACACACACACACACACACACACACACACACACACACGATGAGTATTGATAAAACATTTATTAGTCATATACAGTATATAGGGGTCACTTCAAGCTGCACTTCATCAAAACACAGATGAATACTGTTTAAATCAGAATCTAAACCAGAACAACTGATTGAGTGTCCAGCAGACACCAGTGGTCACTTTAAACGTAAAGTTTATGCCACTCTGAGCCTTCAAACTCTTCTGCAGTCACGAACAAATGGCCTAGAAAGTCCACATCCCAACACAAAGTCAGGAACACTTGGATAAACATCAGCCCATGGTCATTACCCACCAGTGGAAACCCTTCACCCACAGAGGTCAGCTGGTATCAGCTTTAATCTTAATGTGAACAGTGATCTTTAGGACTTAAATAACCAATTTAATCCTAAAACCCAGACAATCGTCATTCAACTGGACCAACTATCACTAAGAAGTTATCACAGTGCAATCATAGTGCAATTCTGCTCTTTTTTCCAAAGTAGTTCAGGTAGGGACATGTTGACTAATGTCGCCGTAACAGGTTTACTAAATAGGTTTCTAATCAGCTTTTTACAAGAGAACAGGTGCAGGACAAAGGCTGCAGAACAACCCATGCATGTAAAAAATAACCATCAAACAAACATTTACCTGACAATTTCACCAAGTTGGTAATCTCCAGAGTAGACCCCTGATTTCACAGAGACTGGATCAAGTGCTATAATAATGCTATCAGGAGTCTACATTAAGAAACATAGATTAAGAATGAAGCAGCTCGTTACAAACAAATTCATTAACACAATTTTTCAATCAACTGTCATAACACATTTTAATGAAATGTGAAAGCATGAAAAACATCTCCAAAAAATTAAATTCTGAAATATTAAATATTACAATTCTCTGCTTATCAAAGCTAAAATACAATACCACAATGTCAATAGCAATCGATGCATCCAGTTGGGTCTGGTTATTCCTCTCTACAGGCTCCATGTGAGGCGTCAGTGCAAATATCCTGTAATGAACTAAAATAAAGACATTACTAATTCCTGTTACTTGTTTGTGAAATGTTGAAATAGGACACTGGGTTCTGGTTCTAAAATATAAGGCATAGTACATTTAAAAATACATTTTAAGAACAGACTGTTAAATTCCAAAATTAGTAGCAAAACAGATGCTTTTTTCAAGGGTATTTTATGTGTTTCTCATCATCATTTTAGACAAAAACTCACCTTTACTGTTGGGAATGTAAAGGGTCTTGTCAGTCTGAATGAAGATGTAGCCAAACTGGAAGGACACTAGGACGACTTTCTCCAGTACTATGCCTGGGAACTTAGCTTGCAGGTATACATACTGATTTATGCTGGGATCCCTATCAAAGTCTCTGTCTGGGATCTAAAACCAGTATGAAAAGGCACAAGCGGTGCGTGAGGAGCATGACCAGAGTATATGAAAAAAAAAAAATACATTCAGAAAAAAAACACATACTGTACATCCAGAAAAAAAGTCCTCACTAATGGCAAACTGGCAAACAAAAACACATTTTACTGATTTACCATAATTTGTCCAAAGTTTTGGAATTTATTGGTTCTGGTGAGGTTCACAGATGTGGATGCCAGTATTTCTGACTTTGTTGGATACTTCATTACAGTGATTTCAATGCTGAGATCATTACTATCAGTGCAGTCTTGACACTCCACAAAAATGTTTTCTGTCCTTCCTATCCGCAGCACATTAGGGGCAGACATCAACTTCCTGCACAGCAGTGGGAGAAGATGAATGAAACAATGAAAACACACTTCCTTTTGTTTAGGAAGTGGACCTGCTGACAAATGTATATTACTCATTTATTGTTATCCTGTTATTCCCACTGTTTATTTGAACATATTAAATATTTCACACAAAGTTCACACAATTTGCAACAACACTGCTTTTTTTCAGACCACAAACGTCTGCTCCAACATGGACTGATCAGATAATGAGTCATCTATTGATGACCTTGAATAAGATCCAGTACTAAATCAACATAACATTTCATCATTGTCCTGAATTCTGACTACTATGGCTGGCGTAATAAATCACTGGATTAACTCAAAACAACATTTAGGGTAGATTATTTGCTTCATCTGAAAATGAGTAAAATACCATAACTCAGACAAAATAAACTGAATTACCAGTATGAAAGTTAAATTAAATTATACATTTTTTTAATTAATCATTATCAAGTAAAATTTCACTTATTCATGAACAGTCAAGTCAAAATTCAATTGTGCAAAATGTGCAATGATAAGATTGATCAGCTTACATTTCAGATCCATCAGCCAGAGAAGTCAAGAAAAAAAATGTCAGTAAAGACAACAGAGTCCGAGTCTTCCACATCCTCCTGCCTGATCCCATATCTTCTGTCAATGATTTAACTCTCTCTCCTTTTGTGCATTTATCTCTCTTCCTCTTAATTCTCCTTACTAATAGCTTTTGGCTAATGGGTCATGTAATTGGTACTGTATACTCCACAGTCTTCTTTTATAACCGTGAATGAATTGTTGCCTGTTTTTTGTGGGACTGGTTTGGGCACAGTGTCAATACCTGGACATGGTCGATTGCACACCAGCACTGGAAGACCACATTTAACCCCATGTTCTGGCCAAAGTTCATGTAGTCGCACTTGTGTTACGCTTTGATAACAAAATTGTCACCAAACTTTTCCTGTATTCTCTCAAGTAGTTGATGTTAATTATCTTTTTCTACATAGTACCAGATGCCACATCAATTGTACTGTAATCCCTCCAAAATCTAAAAGCTGGCCGCCAGACATGACACAGTAACCGACCCCCTGAGACAATCAGATATAACTCATAGTTGAGCTTTTATTACTTTATGACTTATATACGTTTATATGAAGGAATTACAACACTGTGGTTATTAATGTGACACATTTCTTTCACATAATCTTTTTTGTGATTTATGATTCAATATATGAATATGTGAATATCTGACGGGCAGCCTTTGATTATGTCCATGGTCTGTATGCCCAGCGGTTTGGACAAAACACTTGTGTGTTTAAATTATTCTTTATGTAAAGGGGTGTACTGCAAAACAACTGCAATGCCCAGGGAACTGTGGAACAGGAAGTGCACAAGAAATATCAGTAACCTTGACAATAATTTTGTAAACTGTAAAGCAGATTTGCTGGTAGAAGTATTTCATACTGGACACTATTAACTACTAACTTAGTCATCATTATATCATTATTATGAGCCTTTAAGTGATATTCTACCATAATGTCCAAAATGACAATGTAGAAATTATCACCCGAGCATGCACCTCGCTTTGTTGAAATCTGTCCACCATCAGACTAAGGTCCCTGCTGTGTTTGACAGTCTTTACTGGATGTGTTCAATTAAGATTTGGAATATTATAATTGTTTGTATGTAAATGCTTGTTTGTCTATAGTAACAGATTAAATTTTATGACCAACAAATGCAGAATACATCGTATTGCCCATTTTACAGCGTAATAAATGTATTTTAATGTAAAAAAATTAGATTTTTTCCCATCAGTGTAGATATAATAACCTGATATGATAAAGTGAAAAAAAAAGCAAATCAAAGTTAATCAAAAACTAAAATCACTCATTTCCTTTATTATTCATAAGTATTCTTTTCTGACATAATTCTATTTCATGGACTCTTTGTACCTATAACACAGATTTTTTTAACAGAAACTGAAAAACTTTTTGTCTTCAAGTAAAGCCGGCTTTGTGCCATGAACCTTAAAAATATCAGTGGATCAATTTAATTTATACTGTGTCTTTTGTGACTAAGAAGTCAGCCTAATTTGGTGTTAACCACATTTGTTATTTCTAATTTGTGGTAGCTATATTTTAAGTATGTGTGGAATGTATGTATGAGCATGTAAACAATGCATGCATGTTCTGTAGTGTGTAGTAGCACACTTTAGTTCTGCTTAATAGCTTTGCGTCTTTTCTGCATTGTTATTGCTGTTGTTATTGTTGAATGTCTTTTCTCCAATTTTCTGTGGAGGTTGTATTGTGGATATTGGAGGCTAATGGCAATTACAGGACAGTAATATAAGAAAGATATCATCAGATAATGGTTGTTGGACATTTTATTTTAATCAACATGATGTAGTGTAATGTTATGACTTCTGCATCTCAAATGCCATCACACTTAAAGTTTAACACTATAAGGAAAATGACAAAGAAAAAGCAAATTTGAAAATCAAGATTTGATTTTCTTGAAGTTCATTTCTGATGACATCCAAAGAGAGTGTATAGTGAGACCATCTCCTCCAAGCCCAGACAGGTTGGTCTGTGTTCCTCAGTCTGACACTCTGCCTCTGTGGGCCAGTACTCGATCCAGGTTCTCTCACCGAGGACATACTGATATCTGGGGAGAGCAAAGTGAAAAACAGTAAAAAAATTATTAGTATTATTTATTAGTAAAACCCACAGAAGCTGACATATTGAGATGACCTGCGTAAGCTTAATTTATGTTAAGAATCTATTGTGCAATCTTTAACATGGTGGAATTGGAAAATAATCATAAAAAACAAGCCAGATAATGTAGGTGTATATGCTCATGTCTAATATGTTGTATGGAGGAATAGTAATGGTGTTTAAATGGTGAAAATATTACAAGGGACACACACACACACTCTCACACACACACACACAGACAGAATGAACTCACGAGTAATTTTCCTCGTCTCTGTGAATATCTTTGGACATGCCCATGATAAGGTAGGTTTTGCCTGTTCCCAGATCTAAAGCTTCCCTGCAGTGCGGATAACTGAGAAATGTACGGCGGTTACCCTGAGGACCAACATCAGAACTTCCTGTAATTACAATATATAGTAGGAGAAGAGAGTAGAAGACATAACACGTTTAATGTAGGAGCATGACTGTCGCAAACACATAGAATTTTTCTGTGTCTAGAAACAAAACCTTCTACAACATTAACTTGTTTGCAAAATCTCATGTATACATATCATGGATTTGTAGGAGATTAATACCAACCTTCCTTGATGACATCCAGTACCCGCATTGTGTAAATGTCAGTGGACAAATCACCTAGGAACTCCTCCACTCTTACTTTATACACTGAGAGGAGAGAAGTTGCACATTATTAGCTGAGTGCTCACTCACTCACTCACTCACTCACTCACTCACTCACTCACTCACTCACTCACTCACTCACTCACTCACTCACTCAC
>JAUYWH010000001.1:17660068-17684990 GCA_034779795.1 Ctenopoma multispine
TATCTATCTATCTATCTATCTATCTATCTATCTATCTATCTATCTATCTATCTATCTATCTATCTATCTATCTAGCACCTGCTGTTGTGGCTTAAATACGGCTCTTACTGTTTCTCCTACTGCTCCACTTTTTTATGCTTGTTGTCTACTGATACTCCTGAACACTCTTCCATCACCCTCTGGTCTTTTAATTCTTATCACTGAAATCAGAAATAGACATAGCTCAGATCAGTTAGGTTTGACTATTTAACAGCCTTGGTCCTTAAATCTAAATACTCAACTTAAAAATAATTAGGGCTGGGCATGTTAACGTGGTATTATTGCATTAATTAACTAACACCTACAATTATTTTATTGCACAGTTTTATTATTATTATTATAATGATGAAAGTCCTTTGTTGACTGGCTCTGAATACACATACAAACTATGGTTCACAGGAGGGGTGGGATGTTGATCTTTACTGGCTTCAGAGTGGCATCACCATGCAGCCCAAACAATGCAGCTTTGTGCATTTAAAAAAATGGAGGTACTAAACTCTTACAAGGAAACTGTCATTTTAAATCTCTAAATCTCCACATGGCGGAGTACAAATAACCACAGTTATTTATAAAAACCGCAAAGATGACCGGGAAACTTGGATTCTGACTTGCAAAAGTGCACCCTGCCCAAAAAATAATTTTGCTGCTGTTAAAAACCATCTTATTTGTTTAAAGTGTTTGCAGACTAAATATTATTGCAATTTTTTCATATAGCATAAAATAAAAATAAAAGTGCACAATAAACAAATATTGAAATTAATATATATTTTTTAAACGTGATTAAAAAGGTTAATTGTGAAAATTATATAATTATTTTAACACGGTGTAGAAAAACATCATCATGATGATCATGTTAAGGAATTATTGGAGAAGATACCTGGGGAGACAAACTTGTAGAGGATCGCTCGGTTCAGTTTGTTTGCATTGGCGAGGGCATATGATGTCATGGAAACAGCATATGTGTTGGTGAGACTGGGTAGGCGTTTCTCCAGGTAGGCCACTGCTTTGTCGATACTGCCTGGCAAACTCTGTAATGAAGGGAAATGTTAATGAAGAGAGACAAATATCTGGGACACTGCTTCTGTTAGACTGATATTTTCAATTCTGTGAGCAAATCAAATACCTGTCAGCATTCATTTTGTTGATTTATAGCCAGCCAGAAACAAAACTGGAAAATATGTGATTGTGTATTGTGGTGTGTATCTTACTCACATTAACAGAAGCAGAACATATTGTTCGTGATTCCTGCATAGCAATGAGGCAGAAGGCTGTCATCGAGGCATCTGAATCTGTCCCCATGACATCACCCTAAACAAGCACATAAATATTTACATTTCAAAGAAGATGTTTTTTACCACAAGATCTAAGAAATGGTGTTGTTGAAATGACTGCACGCACAATCATTGCTGTGTCAGACACGCGTCCAACTTCTTTAAACATGCCATCAGGTTGCTGTGTGTTTAGAATGAGAAACTTGACAGCGCCACAGATCACGTCATTCTGCACTGCCACCAGACTGTTGGCCATGGCAAACACCTTGACAACATAGGCAGTCAGCCTTGAAGGGGAGAGGACACCAGAGACAAACATAACAGAGATAAACATTTCAAATAAAATAAATAAGAAAATAGAATTATATAATTTAGTAATTTATAATATAATTTTATTTAAAATAATAATACATATTTTAAATATCACTCAGGATCTGAGTTAAAGGAGTAAATATTTCTGTAGGTAAGTACACATGCACATTTTGATGCCTCACCATGTGCTGCTTGGGCGATAGGAATACATAGCAAAAGACCCATCACTTTTACGGTAGGAAAGCTCAGTCTGGTATCCTATACACAAATAAAACATTACTTTATTTTACAGACCTATTCTTAATCTCTGGTAAATCTTATCTACTCGAATTTAGTTTAACGAGTTTGTATCTCTCTCTGAACCCACCAGTTTGGATGTGTTGGAGGGCTTCATTACGTTTCAGTAAGCCTACAGTTTCCCACTGGTTGGTTTTGTCCAAGTACATGGTTGCAATAACTGGAAGGGTCATGCGGGCGATGTTCTGCTCTCCACAGCCAGATGGTTGTCTGATAAGAGTACCCATTGATGCACCACTAATGGCATTCTCAACTAGTGCACTTAACCGCTCTCTTCCTATGTGGACACAGAAAACAACTTGTGAATTTTTGTGCTCATTTTGCCATTGCAATTGTAAATCAGTTTTCATGGCTGTTGCTGACAGACACACAAACACTTTACATATAGGTCAAGCAAATCAAGGAAATCAAGCAAAACATGAATGACCACTACTCCATCTTTTTGCTCCATTTCACTCCAACCAGCCCCATATCTTTCATTGACAACCACTTCAGACTTTAGCTTTGGGTGAGACTTAGAGAATATCCCACTGAAGCTATTGGTAGCGCTTCTCTACACTGATTAGCTAAACCTGCTATAAAAACATGTCATATTGCTAATATTTTTCTTAATTTATAGCCATGTGATAATGGTTTTAGGAAAATATGTTTCTCAATCTCACCTGTGACAGAGATTAGTGTGTTTGTAGGTGTGTTTGGAACCAAATCCTTCAGAGGAATTCCACTGTTGACGATTGTTTCTTGCTTGCCATCTAAAGGAAGATTCCGGTTTTAAGTGAGGGATTTTACCAAACGGAAAAACAGTTTTTTTTTCAGCCTATATGTCCCCTAGGTTCATCATCTAATTGTTTTTGTTCATTAGTCTGTGTCAAATCTGTGTCTGCATTTATATTTTTGCATGATGAAAACAATTATCATGATGCACATAGGGGCTGCAGTAGGAAACTTACCAACACCTTTCTTGTTAGGGTCTAGTGTTAGAGTTGTTGGGGATTTTATTAGTACGCCTTCGGGCTAAAAAGACAGAAGTTAATAAACACATCAGCAATAATAGATGTCTTTGAGCAAACCTCTGAAACAACTGTGTGACTAAAAATTTGCAGTTTAATTGCATTTCAGTATAATTTTGAGGCAAGGTACATGAGCTTGCTGGTTTCATATTCAGTATAGTGGCAATACGATATATACTGAGTGGCTGTAATGGCCTTAAAGTGTCAACACATGCAAATCAGGCAAAAATATAAACTTGCAACAGCTCTATGCCCAATACAGCCTGCTCTTACCACCACCAGTAGCTTCTTCATGATTCCATCACTGAGCCATGAATCTTTAACAGCTGCTTTGACTTCAATAGGGAATTGACCGTGTTTCATGGGAATGATAATAAAGGGTACAGATCTTGTAGTGGAGGGTCCAACTTTGATCTCTTGGCGATACTTTCCACGCTTAGAAGCTGCACTGCACAGATCCTTGTCTTCAATCAGATCCACACGCACCTTTAAAGGAGTAAAGATTGTGTTTCAGTAAAGATGGAACAATATACGTATAAGCTCCACAACTGTCTTTTACTTTTCTACTTTAGGTAACGGTAACAGCTTCATCTTTAATGAAGCTTCATCTTTAATAAAGCTGTTACCAAAGATTGAATACAATACGAGATGTATTGTCTTATGTGTATTATGAAAATGGTGTCTTAGTTTTAGTTAAACTTCTGAAAATATTTTGCAAAAACAAGGGCTGTGCATGGCGACTCCCGATTTCTTACAGCCAATGTTCCAGATAAACAAAGGCTTCTCCACAGAGCAGAAACTATTACAATGACCAAGGCTGAGTCAAGCACATAAGCACTTCAATAGTTTATTTAAACCTGCTTGAAAAACTCTGAGTCATGCCTTTAACTCACAGATGTAATTTTGATATTGATTATTCTCCTAGGCGAGGATTGTAATATGCTTAAATACAGCGACAGAGGTTTATGTATATGGCTGAATGTTACGCATTTGGGTTAATAAATCAGGAGTAAATACAATTAAAACCACACTTTACATTTGCTGGGAAAATTAACGTTGTAAAACTGTCCTGAAACACAACACCAGAAAGGCCCAAACTCACAGTGATGGCATTGGGACTGTGGTTGTGAAGAATAGCCTTAACTTCCACCTGTTCTCCACGGACAGCAGAGTATGGCAACCTGAGATCAATGAAGAATTGCTTCTGGACAATGATTTCCAATGAATCAGCCACACAGATACCTTAAAGACAAGGGAAAAGTAAAGCTGACATACAGTAAAACACAAGGTAAGAAAAAATGGTGACAGGGCAGGTGTCATAAAGAAAAATTATAACAGATATTTTAAATCTAAATGTTAGAGTGCTAAATCCCCCAAGCATGATTATTATACTAATTAAGTATTCTAATATAAATTTACAAAAAGGAAATATGAACAACCAATAAGATTTGTTTTTTTAAATACTATATTTGCATCGCTTATCATATAATATTATTTGTCAAATTAAGTGAAATGCGGTGCATTTAACAGTCATTTTACAATGTCAAGTATTGGCTCCAGGTCCCAAGGTCAAAATGGTATCCACCTCCAGAGGTGGTTGAGAATGACCAAGCTACGATCGATCTGGACATAGTAGTGGTGGACAAAAGAGGAACCCACAAATGTATTGTGGGTAAGTTTTGGCATTTTGCTGGCCCTTGCTTTCATAACGAAAATCAATTTAACAAAAAATAAATACAAAGTAAATTCATGCAGAGTAACAGAATCCTCACCATGTGTTGTTGACAGGCTTATGCCAGTGAACTGCCAGGTGGTGATTGAGTCTGGCAAAGGAACACTTTGCACAGATGATGTAGTGGCACTGAAAGAAAGAATTGTTTTCAGTTTCAATGTGAAAAAACAACTTGTAAAACAGTTTTACAGTGACAAGACAAGTGTGTGTTTTTCTGTTACCAGTTAGGGGTTTGTTGATGGCAAGCAGGCAGTTTGAAGTCTGTCCACAGCCAGCTTTCAGGGAACTTGGTGCGAGAAACAATTTCATTGCTGTCCATGTAACTGTCATCTTCCTCACCTGAGGCAGCATTAAAAAAGGTCACTGTTTCTGTGTCTCTCATTGGGAGGCAGTGGTTGAGTAAGACTCTGCACATCTTGCAAAAATATTTGAATACATTATTCTTGTCTTTCTCTGACTTTTATCCGCAAGTTTTGTTAGTATGAAAGTGTGATGTCAGGTGTTGATATTTTACTGTGAATATGACAATAAACTTCTTGACTCTTACTGCGAGCCAGCACGAAGTTTTCCTCCTTCCTCTCAGCTCGCTGGCTTTCCATCTCCTTGCAGCAATGCAGGAAGGCCTGGATACAGTCTGCACCATCTATGATATACTCGCTGCGCCTCTCACAGTTATATGTGAGTGGGGTGTCTCTCATGCCATCCAAACAACACTCACGTTGTAGCTCAACCTTATATTGACTCACTGGAAAGATAAATAGTTAAAGTGGAGAGGTGAAGGTGTAAAATGTGGTTTAAAATAAATAAAGAATCATAGTGTACAATGAAAAATAAACAATAAAATATAGATGCAAAATATCATATCACATCATAGATTGTGATATAAGTGGCTTTGTAAAACTGTATTATACTCATAATACAAGTTATATAAAATCAGTTCATATCTTGTTTGCAGTTTACTGGTAAATAATATTTGGGATCAAGTGAGACACTGAAACCTAAAACTATTTTGTATAAATTAAGTTGTATAATACTGGCTGAAAGGCATTACATTAAAATATTTTTTTTATCACAATACAGCTTCTATTGACAGCATAACACACACAGTCCCCTCTGAAAGAACTGGAGGAACAATGCTATTTTTTTTTTCTGTGCTATTGAATGTATTAAGATTTACTTAAAATCAAAAACAAAAATTCTGAACTTTCATATCATATGTTTAACCTTAAAGCCAAATTTATTTGATGTACAGCAAAAACAACAGAATTAGCCCAATTGTTTCAATGCTTTTGGTGAGACTGTATTTTAAAATTTAGCTATCCTAGAAAAATTTTTCTAGCTTGAGCTTGAACTCTCAAGCAGAAGTTCAGTAAATATGTGCTCACTGGTGATACTTACCCAAGCTGGTTCTGACATCCATTATAGTGATGGCTCGTTTCCTCCTGCTAGAAGCTGGGCATTTCAAATCTGAAAATGCAAAACAGACAAGCTCTTTAACATAGTTCAAGAAGTATAAACCCAGTCTACAGTCCCAAACACACTGTTATCACTGATGTGATTCTATCGAAATAATTATTTGACACAGCACTGTCCTTGTGTTGTATTGGAAGAATTGATTTGCAATTGAATCAGTGTGATTCAAAGCTGAACATAGAAGCTGAATGAACTGTGATGCAGAGAAGTGAAAGTTGTTAAAAAACATGTTAAGTGACTGCAAAAATGTAAACTGGATGGAATAAAATGATTAATTGATTCCTCGTTGCTTTGATATATGTGAAGACAAAGTCAGAAACAAAGTAAATTCATAATTAGAAACAGATTTTAAGCCAGATGTCAATAATTACAAGTATTTAGAGTAAACACATTACCAGTGAATATTTTCAAGCCTTAAAGAGGGTATGCGTGAGTGTCTGGATTGACAGGTAACAGCATATTTAGTTATGCTTTTACTGATTAGAGATTTTTAAATATAACAATGAGGAGTATACTCAACATAAATTCATACAGTGTCTGTAGATCATCAGTGGTTAACAGAGAAAAACGTTAGTGTCACCTTGTCTGTAGGTAGTCCCAGAAGCAGTGCTGGATTCAAACACCAGCCCGGCATCATAAAATACACTCATGCTGTCCTTCCCTCCACCTGGTGTGCAGCCAGTGTCATACTTCTCTACAATTTCCCAAACCTGAGTTCATAGATACAAACAGACAGAGCTGAGTTAGTTATATTGACTCCCACTGATTTAACAGTATTGTTATAATGTTAAGAAAAAGAAACGTTTGAGACTATTTACCTTTTTCTGAGTGAGGCGGTGCTTGTTGTTTAAGACATAGACACCTTTGTCAACTGCCACTAGTCCCACTATGGCCTGTGGATCACCAGTGATCTTCAGACCAAACATCCTGCGAGGTTCATACACTGTATCACGTGTCGATGACTCCAACTTCAACTAAAAGAGGAAGGAAAGCATTTGCAGGAGTTCTAATGCTAAAGCACCTAAATTTAATTTGTCCTTAATTTGTTTAGTTTGTATGTGGAGCGTATGTAGAGTGTATTGTAGTGTGCTCCATCTGTGTTGTGTGTCTCACTGATCCCATGCAGGAGTCCTTGACATCCACCCACACAGAGTCAGATACCACTTCGTTTTCAGTCGGATGGTAGTAGGCTATAATACGGAACGACGGCAGCATGTCTTTGGTAACAGGAACAATCAGGGATATTAATACTTGACGTTTAAACTGGTAACGACCATGTTTCACCAGCTGACCTCTGCTCAAGATCTGAGAACACAGATTTACACCTCAGTACTTCAGTACTACCAACATGAGCGCATATACTACACAGACTGTTGGAAGAAAAACAAATCCCCAAAAGGTAAAGTGCATAACATCTCTCACCAGGTATGTGATGTCCTTTTGTTCACTTATCTGCCTGTTGAGGATGAAGTCGACTTTAAGGTTTTCTCCTAATTGTAGCTCTGCTGTACTCACACCTTAAATAACAGCATTCCACAATAAGTGAACAACATTTAAGGTCTGGAGGCTTGAGGGCAGCACTGCAATCACAACTGAGGTTTCTCACCTATATGGATATAATTGTTGCTCTTAGTGGTATATGGCAAAGCTGTCATAACAGCTGATGCTTGCCTTCCACGTGAAATACTAGGTGCATTGGTCTTTGCCTAGAAATACAGTAAATGCACACAAATAATTAATACTTTGTTGATCTCGTTGGGGTAATTATAATATATAACATAGTTGTTAAGACTAGCTGTTGCGTAGTCAACAAATTACAGTGCTTTTTCATTAGAGATGTGTTAGGACAGTTAAAACAGGTACACAGAGAAGAAACAGTGTGCATAGCAGTCTCAATCATTGTAGGGTTTCTCTGTCCCTCTCTTTTTGTACATACTGTAATAGTCAGTGGTCGATTGCCTTCCTGTGTGTTGATGGTAAGCCTTGCCATGCCATTGGCTGCAGTTGAGCCCAACACAGCGCCGGGTTCCACCACCACTGGAACATCTTTTGCTGGAGTTTCATCAGGATTCAGAACTTCAACCTGCCATCAAATAAGCAGATGCAAAGGTAATAATCAGTAATGAAACAGTGTGTGAATAATAAAGGAGTATGTTTGTTATTGGGTTTTGTTTTTAACCTTACTGTCTTATAACACAAATGCAAAACCTAAATTACTACTTTACCGCTATGTCAAAGGACATTCCTGGTTTGAAATATTTCGGTGTTCTCTTGAAGTAGATTTTGTAAGGTGATGTGACAATCTGGATACCTCTCAACTCTGCCTCCACCATTTCACCTCCTGTGAGTTCAAGCAGAACCACAAACACATACCAGAATAAGGTTTTTACTAGGGATGTCCGATATTATCGGCCTACCGATATTACCGGTCGATATTGGCAATAAAATGTAATATCGGAAAATATTGGTATCGGTTTTTACCTTCAGCTTTACTCTTCAGCTACTTCTCTCTCTCAATATGTCAAAATATGACTAATCTGAGGTATAGTTTTTGAGATATTTTTGTTTGTTTGGCACACCATGCAGTAAGTTTAAGTATGCATGGTGCATGAGATATGTAATGTTAGTTACCTAAATTTATTTATTTTTTCTTTTTTTTATGAGGGGGTCCCTGCATATATTGGTATCGGTTTAATTCGGTATTGGAAATTAAGAGTTAGACAATATCGGTATATCAGATATCGGTAAAAAAGCCAATATCGAACATCCCTAGTTTTTACATACAAAAAATACACAGGACAACTCAGTATTTTAGTGAACCAGAAAACGTGCAAAGATGAAAAACATTTTTACCCTTAAATCATCACTTAATAAACAAAGCATTCACACAGACACACACACTTTCGCTTTTCCTTACCGCTATCTGTCAGTACGCTGACAGCTACATATATTGAACTTCCCACCAGGTGGCTGATGTTTTGGAAGGTCTGTGTGATGTGCTCTCTCTTCAGTGTGACATCTCCTAAACCTTTCTGAATCTAATGTGACATAAAAATGCTTGTGAACAGTGGGTCATTTTGAGGCTTGAGCTTTGTACTTGTTGGTACTGGTTGTAGTTTGTGTTACTAAAGAAAGAGTGTGAAAGTCAGAGAGAGACAGAGATGCATCAAATACTCACCGGCACTCTCTGAAGAGAACCAGGAAAGCTCTTTTTTTGGCCCTGTTGCATAACCCCAAATACTACAAAGGCTGTCCCATCCACTTCTTCTTTAAACAAATACATAGCTTTAATGTTGATGTTGAGCTCTTGACTGTCCACGTAGAAGAAGGAGTTGAGAGATGTAAGTTTGACTTCAAAGCTGGGCAGGACTGAAATTAATTTAAAATATTTGATTATCTGTTCGATACGAACATTTTTAAATATCAGTTCAGATATAGTAAAACTCACCATATTCTTTGACTTCAAACTCTGCAGAGTAGCTCTGTTGTGGGTTACTGTGGAACTTTGCCACCACTTTCCATAATCCGAGACTTCACACACACACACAAACAAACAGAGGTTCATAATACAAATGAAAAAAAATGGACTTGAACCCATTGTGGAGTCAAACATAGTTTACATAGCAAAACATAGCAAACATAGCAAAGACATTAACTGATATCTTGCATAAAACAGTCTTAGAGCACTGTCCATGTACCATATTTATACACTTAATTATAACTTTTTTTCTTTAAATGCAGTCAACATCTATACATCAGACAAAACAGTCAGCACAAAATGAGTCAATGATGTGAGAAAAACATCCTGCAAAAAAATTATAAATGATAGAAAAGTAGAAAAGTTTCCTCTTTTATTTTAGTGGACAGATTTTTATTCATTAATCAGATATTTTACTACAAAGATCAGTTCTTTTATATAATAAATGTTGTGACTTATCAGAAAAGATGTTTTAAGCTCAAACTAAATAGACTAGATTACTAAAATAACATCTGCACAGATGTTTCAGAGAGAGAGAGAAGTGGCTGTCCGACGTAGACAGGGGGAAACATGCAAACCCCACACAGAGGAACCTGGTCATCCATTGGATTTGAGCCCTGGTCCTTCTTGCTGTGAGGGGACAGTGCTAACCACTACACCACCATGCCTCCCACATTCATAAAAGATAAGTAATAAATTAAGAACAAAAGACAAGACATGTGCAAAGCAGATGCATTGCAGCCTCTGCCACCTGCTGTTGCTGCCTGCTCTCGTTTGTGAGTATGATTGAGAGCAATTGGTTCTTAAGACTAAAAACCTTAAAAGACTTGATGATTTTCTCTGGCAGCACTGCCTGACAAAGACTGGAAGCAAACGGGTTCGACCAGTCATCACAACCAAATCCTATTCATACTTGGTGTGGAGTGGAGTCTTTGCAGGCATTTGCTGCAGCACTATTAGACAACAATAACCCTGGTTAGGACTCACCTGACAATTTCGCCAAGTTGATAATTTCCAGAGTAGATGCCTGATTTCAGAGAGACAAGATCAGTTCGTACAACGATGCCATCAGGTGTCTAAAAACAAACATTGAACAACTATTAACGGTCAACATCAACAATTTTATGATCTCTATAGTAAAGTGCAAATACTTCTATATTTTATTTATGTCAAAGTCAAAGTAACATGCAACATTCATGAAATCCATCTATTCATTATCTTAGAAGTTCACTGTGAGATAATAACAAAGAGATAATAGCTATGACATGTAGTAAATTATATACTGTATATTGATATGCTCTGCGCTGGACTGGCGATCTGTCTGGGCTGTACCCCGCCTCTCGCCCCAAGACAGCTGGGATAGGCTCCAGCACCCCCCCGCGACCCGAATTTGGATTAAGCGGTAGATAATGGATGGATGGATATTGATATGCTACAATGCAATCTGTGCACAACACTAGCTACCTCACGTCATAGTGCAGTGTGAGGTGGTAAAATTTATTAGCTTATTACCGCTCTGCATGACAATAAATTTTATCAAATGTAAAATGTTTTTTTTATATATTATAGCTCTATACAAATTAAGGTGAAAACCATACAGAAAGAAAACCCAACAAATCCCCCTTGAGAAAGAACTAGGCAGGAGTGGAGAGGGAAAAAAAACTGAAGTAAGAAGTAAAACAGAACGAGGCACAGGGTGGGCAGCCATCTGACTCAACTGGTTGGGTTGAGTGGAAAGCAGAGACAGAAAAGAAAAGAAGAGCAAAAAGAAGCAACAGACAAAAACATTGGGGAGGATGGTTGGGCCAGTAAATGCACAGTGAAACACACAGCTTAGGAATTAGAGAATTATGTCCATTTTTTGAAAACACTTTTCTAGTGGGTGTTGGCCTCCACTAATAATCTCTAATACTGATATATTTTCACAGGGTTACTGTGGGAGACTGTACAATAGGTGCTTTAGCTATGTTAGTTAAAATAAATATGGATCACTGTTTGCTCATCATCTTTTGGGGAATTTGCACTCCCAGTGACAACTGATTACTTTCAGTTGTGTGACAGTGTACAGTGAAAAGATTCAGTAACATACCACAATCTCAGTGGAAATCGAAGCATCATTCCTCTCCACAGGCTCCATGCCAGGTTTCACTGCAAACATCCTGTAGTAGACTGTCAGAGAGAGACAGGAAGACAGAGATAGAAGAACTTGGTTAATTTTATACAGCTTTCCATTTCATGCTTGCTTTACCAGATAACATGTCACTAAATACCCTATAGCTCATATCAATTAACTATTAACTTTTTTTATAATAGGTAATAAATATAAAAATTAACACTGGAATTTGACACTGTCCTATTGTATTTCACTAAAGTCCCAGATTTAAAAATATGAATGTAAAATTGTGCAAAAGACTGACTCTCTATGTGGTGTTTGCTGAATCTGTCTTGCACAGACATTGTGTACTTTCAGGTTTTTCAGCGGTGATGTAGTATTGGACTCACCATTGCTATTGGGAGTGTAAATGGTCTTGTCAGTCTGGATGAAGATGTAGCCTGACTGGAAGGAAACTAAGACCACTTTTTCCAACAATCTCCCAGGGAAATGGGCTTGCAAGTACACATACTGCTTCATGTTGGGATCCTTATTGAAGTCTGCTGCAGGGATCTGAGTATAACAAGATAAGACATGTCAGTAAACTGAGCTAAACAGTTGCTGTGCTGACAGTGCTGACAACCAATCTAGAAACACTGATTCGAATCTTATAATATTTCAACCTTTTAAGAATGAAGAACACCTGTATGGACACATGCCAAGACATAACAGTTTTTTTTAAGTCATCCCTTGCACCAACAGTAGAGCAATGATTCGTTGCAAAGCTATTTTTAACATGCAGGATCTATATAAATCTATGCAATTTATGTACTACCCTTAGTATTTCTATATTACCGTAATTTGTCCAAAATCCTGGAAACTTTTTGACTTAGTAAGGGTCACTGAAGTGAATGTTAGTCGTTGGTTTTTGGTTGGATGATTCATCACGCTGATTTCAACAGTGATGCTATGCTCAAGCGTGCAATCTTGAATTTCCACAAAGATGTTTTCTGCTGTTCCTACTCGCAGCAAGTTGGGGGCAGACATCACCTCCCTGGAGAAAAAGGGGAGAAAAAAATCCACATTAATTAGAAAAAGTTTACTTTACATGTATTTCTACAAATGTAAGAAGTAAATGCCACACATAGACTGCACTTAGGTAAAGTGAAAGTTTGAGCTAAACAATAATGTTAACATAGCATGGTGAAAGTTAGCTGTTAACATTTGCTAAATACAGAAAATACAGCTGAACCAAGTATTGGACTAAAATAAAATTTTGATCATTTGATCATTGATCAATTTACGATCAGTAACTTGTAGTAACAATTAATGTTACTAAGTTCCAGCTGGCATGAATGTTTGTACCAAATAGTGATGTACTAATAGTTTCTGAGATATTTGAATCTAGGACTCTGAAACCCAGAGTCATTTCATAGCACGGCTAATAAAAGAATGAGACAGGACGTGAACATGTGAATTATTATGTGATTTGTTTGGTTTTGGGAGACGCATTGACATATTTAAGAGGAGCAAATAATGTGTAATGAAATTGTGGAAAAGAGAAATAAAGGAGAAAACATGAGATCCATCTTGAACTTTACACACAATAAGTTATTTATTTTGACCAAGTTTAAACAACACATTTCATCACAATTTCAGAATCTGTTTGTTCTGTCTGTTGAAATGTGCAAACACAGTTTTTGAGGCAATTTACTGGCATTTACCAAATGGTGTTTACTGGCATTTGAATGACTTTATCTTAAATGACGCAAACATACAAACATGTGTTAAATGGAACACAGTTTAACTAATAATCCCAATATACCAACCCTGTCTCCTAAGAATTACGTCCGTATAGGACGAAACAGCGTTCCCAATTACGTTTTCTACAAGACGTATTTGAGACCTAATTACGTTTCGGTGTAACGTATTTTTACGTTGTACTGAAACGTATGATTGTGAATGAACGAATGACGTAAAACATTTATTAAAGTAAAATGATTTGTAAAGAGGTGGTTGAGGAGATTGGTGGGCGTACATTGTGGAGGTCAAACATGCAGGAGACCCGAGTTCGAGACCAAAGTCCACCGAGTGTCGGGTTTAGGAAAGTGAAACAGTGAGGTTAGAAAAAATATCATGTTTTGGTGTCATTTCTACGTTTTTACGTTGTCTTTCTGAAGCGACACAAAACATGAAATAAAACATAAAATTTTAAAACAAGGTGATTTTGCTAAACTCACGTCTGGATGTTGAAATGTAACATCGGATATTTTAGCCGACAGAAAACGGGATATGGATCGGATATTTTTCCGGATAAAAATACGTTTCAATATTACGTTCAGTATCAACGTATTTCACACTTCTCATTTACGTCAATTGTGGACATAATGATCATTACGTTCTAAACAAACGTAATTCGCTCGCAAATACGTTCTGTAACAAAACGTAATCCGGAATGCAGTTTCGTCCTATATGGACATAATTTTTAGGAGACAGGGCTGAATATACAATCTTTACCACAAATCAGTTATCGTACATTATTACAAATGCAAGTCATGGTTCACTTTATTGTTGCTGCCACCGTAAAATATATTTTTATTAGGCAGATGTTCAGTCTCAGGTCTCTTGGTATGAACTCTCAGCAAATAATATAACTTAATTTTAACTGATTTAAACTTGACGTTTCCCATCTGATCAGCAGTGAAACTATCTGATCCTCTAAATGCTGAGTCTACAAATGTTACAGACGTAAACACCCCTTAAACAGCAAATGATGATCACTGACTAATATTTGATGTTAAGTTTAGTTGTATTATCAAAACCTTAAATTATTTCAGAGCAGATTCCAATAATTTCTTTTGAAGTTGACTGTATTGTGTTAAAATAGTAGGTAGACTTAATGTGCAACACTCAGACTTAATGTGGTGTATGTGATGTCATACAGTCATATCTGATCCCTGACAGTTTAAAGTCTGGAGTAGCGAAGTCGGTGGGAAATGAATATTTGATGTATCAACAGGATACGATGGTTCTGAACAAGGGATGAAATATTCACTCTAATTCACTAACATTCAGTGAGGAGAAGCATAGTTTTAGCACAAGACTCCATAAGGAGAGAAATGCACCCGTCCTTAATTTGCTTAAATATGAGAGGGGAGATTTCTGTCATTCTTGGTAGAGAATAGTAGAGTCTAGGTACAAGTCTCTATCATGCATATGTAAATCTATGCCTTTGAATAACACATTTATGATACTTTGTATCACATTTTAATGAACACATTTTAAGATTGTGCTTTCACAATTTCTTTTTTTTATAGTGTTAAAAAGCTTAGACTAAGTCAGAACCTATAGTTAATACAGTAATGTAAAGCCCACAGGGACAATATGATTTGATATTGGATAATATAAATTGATTTAACAATAGTATCTGGAAAATGTAAATCTGCTCCTTTGACCTATTTGTTTCACTACAGCAAAAGTATTCACCAAATATAATTACGCTGATATTGCACTGATCCTTCAAGAGATCAACGAATGATAGATCATTGATGATGATACATGATAGATCATGTAATACAGTAAATTAATTTGACAATATATCATAATTGATTATATAATTAATAATGTATATAATAATTTCTAAAATATCTGAGTGTGAAAGCAATGAGAAACACTGTTTATATAATATGTATTATATTATTATAGGAAAGTGACATATTTTGGATATTTTGTATCTATTGCACTGTATATTTTAGGAATTATGGTAAATATTATTGTAAATATTTCAAAATTGTGACCCAATACAAAAAAAAAAATCTAATCATTTTGTACAGACATTTATTTTTAATCTGGAAGATTATGTCAGATCTACTTACAATTGAGCCCCATCAGCCAGAGACATCAGAGAGGTAAAAGCCAGAAAGGCCAGCAGCCATAGCTGGGTCTGACACATCGTCCTACCTGATTCCATAAATGCTGTTAGTGTAGCTTGTCGCTCTGCAGCTCCCTCCTTTTGTCAACTTCCTTCACTCCCACTGCACCTTTTATTCTCCTCTGTATTGTCTCATCCAGTTATTGGGGAAGATTCACAATATTTCATCGTGTTAGATCCTTATATAAAAAGTAAAACAGTTTTAAAGTCAGTCATAATATAATGTAAATCTTTCTAATATTTTCTCAACCATTCAAACCTAGTGCATAAAATACTGCAACTGATATGATGACCATATGTTGGTTATTTTAGCAGATTGGATTTAGATCCTAAATCACAATTTTTGTGTAAATAAAGAGCAGTATCTGGTAAAATAAACATAAAGTTTTGATTTACAGATTTCACAGCTTTTTTTAGTGTTGCAACCTAAAATGCCTGATTTCACAACAGCTTTTTAAAAAAAAACTGCAATGTTTCAGGTGATCTGTTGCAATGACACTGAGGGAGCAAATGAAAATCGTACTTGTTTTTGTATAAAAGTAAAAGGAAACTTGCTTTATTGTAAATAAACCTGGCTGTACCAAGTAACAAACACACACTTTTATTACACAAACAGGTAAGCACATTTCTATCACTTTGCAATGTATACTTTGTCAGTTCAGCAAAGACCAAACTACTATGAACAAAGTGTGTTTGGTTAGTGATACTGAAAGTATTCTATCTCTATTGGCTTAGTGTCCAAGTCAAACCATGTTGCTTTTAGCTCTTTCAGAACATATTTTGACAATATCAAACACACAATGTCTTTTTTATTTTAATACAGAAGAATAAAACATAGCAAGAATTAATTCAACCCCACCACCACCCTGCTTACTGATTAATACCAAGCCCGACACACAGTGAAAACACCAGTCTGTTAGTGACTGTGCAAAACTTCGCCCCAGACCAGCTGCTTGGTAACACCATACTGTTAACGTCATCATGTGAGCATTCTGTGACTTCACCTGTAAGTATCATGTTTTCTGCGGTGAGGGAAAGCACAATGACCAGGTTTTCAGGAATGTGTCGCTACAGCATTGATTTAGTCTCAAGAACAGCCATCTGTATTTTCCAGTGGTGCTGTCTATGCATCCATGGTCAGACTTCTTGTCCAACGACTGCACAGCTTACATGCATGTCACCATTTCTATTTGGCGATGTAGTAAAATTATATACTGACCTCCTTATTTTTTGTTATTTCCACGAGCCAGCAAAAAAAGCATGTTTTTTAATTGATAAAATCCTAGTCACGTGAAATATTTTTCACATTTTAATGTTTAATTCAAATGAGGAGGCATAGGAGAAATAAAGTCAGGTTTTAAGAGTTGGTGCTTGTGTTAATATATTTGGAATAACAGTTGTAATTCGTGTTGTTGTGTAATTTGTGGACCGAATCAAAAGGCCAGACACAGACGTTAAAGGTTTGAAGGAGTTTAATTAAATAAAGAGGGGATGGGACATGGGGTCTATGTTGTCACAGGTGGATTCTAGAAGGGAGAGACAAAGTGAGTTTTCTGGCGAGATATGTGGGATAAATCTTAGTGTGTATTGACTTACTTGAATTGTGACTTACTTGAAAAGAGTAAGCTGAGGCTGATGGGTAATGTCTGGATCAGAGAACCAGCCGAGACCGAGTCGAGAGGGGACAAATGGGGAAGAAAAACCAGAGATGGGTCGAGATCAAGAAACACGGAAACAATAAGGAGGGTTGAGGAATCCAGATCAGGTATTTAAAACATGATACAAAAGGCTGGAGAGTTGACAAGTTCTGTTGAAACAATCTGGCAGATTCTGTGTTTTTGAGGAGCTGCTAATGTAGGGAGTGAGCAGCACAGGTGAAATCAATCAGGTGATAATGAGAAATTACATTTTCCAAAGTCTCCATGACAGAGTCTGTGAAGATTCTCAGTCATCCAGGTGAAGTTGTAAGAAGGTTTTAGTCATGGCAACTGGACTTCTTTCTTTGAGGTAGAGACGTCTCGCTCTGCATCCACAGAGCTTTTTGGATCTGAGGAAAGTTGTTTAGTGACCACAAATTTATCCTCCAGGTTGGTTTCACCTCAAACCTGACTTGAATAGGCTCGTTAAGTGAAACAAAGGCAGGGGAGGGGTGTAGGTAGATGTAACAGCTCCCCCTTGGCAGTTACTCATGCCCCCATTAATGGGTCATTAAGTGTGGCCAACCTGGTGGACGTGTGAATTGGCCTGATTTTTCTGGGGTGGATGAGTGTCCCCATGACAGACACTAGTGAAAAACGCATTTTATTTCAATTCAATTCAACTTTATTTATATAGCGCCAAATCACAACATAAGTCATCTCAAGGGACTTTACAGTGTATGGTTTAAGACTTTACACATATAAATATCTACAGAATATTTGTAGAAAACCCAACAGTCCCACTTGAGCAGCACTAGGCAACAGTGGAGAGGAAAAACTCCCTTTAACGGAAGAAACCTCCAGCAGAACCAGGCTCATGGTGGGTGGCCGGCATCGACCGGTTGGATTGAGTTGACAGAGGAGAGAAAAAAAAGGACAGCAGGTAACAATTAGCAACAATATCATTAAATGCTAATAATGCTAATATTTATACTACTATTATAATTAATATTAATATTATTAATACAGACAGCTCCACAATGTTTGCGCCTCTTGTCAATCACATAATTATTTTGGGGAATGCAATTTTTCCAATTTTTGCTTATGCAATTTAGGACTGGCTAGAATGATAAGAAAACAGTTTTAAAAAAATATTTTTAAAACATTTTATTTAATGCATTTCAGTTGAACATCAGCTCATCAACTGTCAGGAGTTTTGCCAGACTTTTTAAATGCCCACTTTTTCCTGCTACTGTTGCTGAATGAGCGGTCATACAGTCAGTGTCCACCAACAGGCAACTCGTCACGTTTAACTAGACTAGACATTTCTTTATAGCCCACAACAGACCACAAATGCTTGGAGGTGCTGCAAGCTCACGTTGACGATACAAATTATGTCAGTAGCTAAGTTATTCATTTCTTTTATAACCCATTTCAAACACAGTACAAAATATATCTGTCTAGCCCCAACCCAGCCATATGGTATGTTCAGATTACAGTCAGCCCTCTAACAAATCACTATAGTGACATGACAGAATATACTGATAAACTTGTTGGTGAATCCTTGGAATACACTCTTAATCACAAGAATTTAAAAACTTTTAGTAACTTTATGTCTATCTATTTTTTTTCCAGACTCAACATTAATGACTATTTGTCTGATTTTCTACTAACCAAAAGTAAATATGTATATAAGACACAGACAGGGAGATTACAACAATTTAATTTTAATCAACACACTTTTATTGTAAGTGCTGAATCTTTATCTTATACAGAAGCAGTTTGACATAAAACCTGCAAAATAAAAACAATTTGAACAAAACATGTTATTTCCTTGAGTTTTACTTCTGCTGACATCCAAAGAGTGCATACTGCTGGACCATCTCCTCCAAGCCCAAACAGGTAGGTCTGTGATTATCGAGTTGACACTCTGCCTCTGTGGGCCAGTACTCGATCCAGGTTCCCTCACCGAGCACGTACTGATATCTGGAGAAAGTGGAAAAAGTAGTAAGTAGCGCAAAGAAATGACATAGTGTAGGTTTACTTTATTTTGTTAATAGTAAGCAATACAAATTTTAAATGTTCAGATGTTGTAGAAAAGCTCCACACCCCATACACATTAAAACACAAAATGCAAACTTACGACCGATTTTCCTCGTCTCTGTGAATGTCTTTGGATGTCCCCATGATAAGGTACGTTTTGTCTTTACCCAGCTCTAAAGCCTCCCTGCAATGAGGATAACTGAGGAATACACGCAGTTTACCCAGTGGACCAACATCATAACTTCCTGTAATCAAAATATAGCAGTAGAGAGATAAAGAGATATTTAAGTGTTAAACACATAGTTGACATTTCCACATACTGTACTCCTGTGGAATTATTTTGGAAAGTACATGTTCATATGTGTACGATACATATGAGATACAGCCAGAAACTGGCTTACTCCGCTAGGCTTAACAAGTTATTAAATTTTAAAACACATAAATACCAACCTTCCTTGATGACTTCCAATATCCGCATATTGTAGATATCAGTGGACACACCATCTGTAAACGCTTCCAGCCTCACTTTGTACACTGAAGACAGATAAGTAGCCAGTCAATAGCTCATTTGCTTACTCATTTGCTTAATTTTGTATGTACATAAAACTTTTGTTGAATCTCTTTAAATAAAAGTGCTTAATTAATTCATTCTCTTACCAAAATCTATTTTGCTCGTTGGTGTACTTTCACAAGATTTAGCTGTGCGCTGATCATTACTGATTTTGCCCTTCTTCTGCATGCTGCAGTTCTCTGGAAATATAGAATGAACACATGTAAATACACAACTGATGACAAGTTAATTGAGCACGTGTGTATATGTGTGAGTGAGTGAGCGCAGCTGTTTAAAGTGACATTTCAGGTATGGCGGTTAGTTATTCTTAACTTAATTGGCTACTGCTCTGATCACACAGGATCCTGCAGGAGCCTGTTGTCTCTGACAACAAAGTTCTGATCTGGTGATTTACTCTAAACAAAATTAGGCTATAGTACACAAGCCACAAGGAGTATAGCTCAGCTGTAGCTTTGCTTGTGAAAAGAGGCAATCAGATTGTTAGCACTTACAGTATTTGCCTAAGTTGAGCTTCTCTGGCTTTACACCCATAGTTTTGTTTAATCTTCTCCTGACTTCAAGACACCCAGGTCTTTTGAGGTCCAGTACTAAAGTGATAAATTGCTGACTATGCAGGATGACAACTGAATAATGCTCTGTGAAGCACAATGTTTATTTGTTCATCAAATCTTACTACATACAAACTCAGAATGGACACTAACCTTCAGCACATGTGCATTCTTCATTTGTACAGAGCCGCAGCAGCTGTCCAGCTCTCCTCTCCGGATGGTAGAATTTCACACAGTGTTTTTCTGTGAGAAAAAAGGGCATTTGAAAAAAGTGTTGTGCTGATTACAATACATCAGAGTTCATAAATGTAAATTCCTGATGATCTACTTTCACATCTTTGCAGACAAGAAAAAACTCACTCAGCTTTAAGTATGTGTTTCTAAGTGTCTTTGAGACTTACGTTCATAGTACTCATAGACAGACACAGCAGCTGGTTGTAAGACGCCTACTTTCAGCTTTTGATGGATTCTAAAACTGATTTCCTCAGGTCGTCTGTGGGAAACCTGCAGATAAACATAAAACAAAGGTAAAGCAAAGATAAACAGAGGACAAGGCAGAAAGAAAAAGGAATAAAAAGAAAGGTTGACATTTTACTTTGTCCAGGTAGATGATGAGCGAGCCTCTCTCTGACAGGACTGTGTTCATCTCATATTTTGCAATGGTGCGGGCACGTCCCTTAGACAACTGCACGCACACAAACATTCATATTTATATTGTAACACAATTTAAAATCATAGCATATCTGTATGTATGTGTATCTGTAACTTACTAAGTCCAGGTCATTTGTGTTAACAGTGAAGCCAGTTAACAAGCCAATATCCAAGATTGACATGCTCGCATCCCGCTCCCTGTCCTTATACCTGCACAGAAAATTGAGTTGAACAATTAAAATATTAAGAATAATATATATAATAATAATATAATATTACACAAACAGACTATGTAAATAGTGTGGTTGTCAAAAGGCTAAAGCTGGTCATAAAATGTTCTACACAAAGTCATGTTACTGCCATACATAAATATCTATAAAGTCTTTGTTATACTCACAAAACCTCTATTGTCAGAATGTATATATTCTCATCCTCATCAATTCTCTCTGGAAGAAACATAACATGAACATTATTTTTTATTACAATTTTAAGTGGAATTGCAATAAAATAGACAAATGCAAAATTCTATCTTCCAGCTTTTTCCATGGAGATCGCCACAGCGGATTAACACATTTATTTTGAACAGGCTTTATGTTGGATGCCCTTCCTCACACAATGCTCCTCAATTCTCACCAGTCTTGGCTGACTTCAACATATAGCCAGGAGGAGTTGAGTTTTGAACCCTTTACCTCGGAGATGTAGACCACTCTACTCTAACTGCATCACTGCCACCTCTCAAGAAGATAGAATGACAGCAAATAAAGACAAAGAGAAAGACAGAGGACCCCACATTACCTGGTGTAAGCGCCACTGACAAGTTGAACTTCTGACAGTCACTCTCCTTCTCTTTAGGTAAAGCATAATACAATGACACCATCTGTCACAAATACAAAACAGAGCATTTTATTATTACATAGTATCCATCTTCTTAGTATCTTGTACACACGCTTAAAATGTATTTGGGGTCATTCGGGAAATATTTATACAAAGCTGAATTTAAAGTTTTACTTACAGTCAGTGTTGCTTCTCCTGTGCCAGAGGCAGTTACTTTCACATCCTGGTTTATATCATTGATCTTCAAAATATGCACAAACATACAGGGATTAGTAGAAAAAAACAAAGACTGATTATGTTAACAAGCCATTGCACTTTTGTTTTTGTAAAGACTGTGTTTGTTCTCACTTTTGATGTTCGTGTGGCATAGTGGTTGTCCCTGTTGAAGTTAAACTTGTCAGGCTTTGCCCTGCCTGGCAGCAAGATGTCTATGTTCAGATCATATTCTGGTTCTTTAGCACTGGACCAGTACTCTGCTACTGCCTGGTACACTATTATAGTAGCCTGAAGGGAACAAAGGGGTGCATGAGAAAACAAGAAAAAGACAGGTTGTAAACCCAGAAAGACTGAAAAAAGCAAAGCAGAAGTCAAGTGTTACCTGAGTTGATCCATAGCCGCCGCCCACTTTCTGCTGTTTGCTGAACCATCGCACAACAGGCATGGCATCTTCAAATAACTTATTAACAAAAGAGAAAATACCTAATATGATTCTGTAATAGTTATACTTTAAAATAAAAGCAGCTTCCAAAACCAAATCTGTTTTATTTTTTGTAATATTTCCACTGTGCTGTTAATAGTTAAGTCACTGTAGTTGTTTTTTTCTTTTCACATTGAAGTAAACTGTATTAGAGGGGCAGAAAAAGAATTCGAATATCTATACATAACTATGAAATATGTTGGATGTAAGACTCACAGAAGTAATTTAAAATATCCATGATGTTGAGCCAAACATTTAGAAAAAAACATGAATACTTCACAGATTTGTGTGGTTTCATAAACCCTCTATGGATGATGACTGTATGTTTTCTGTAGCATGAAATGCTGGTGAAACACAGTGGTATATACTCACCTTAGCCTTAACCAGAGCCAGAAGACCATAAGCAGTGGCCTCCAGTGTGTATATGTGTCCCTTAGGTACAGGCCAGTGGGACAGTTCTGAAGGAAACAGCAACAAACAATATGTTATTACTATGCTGAATTTCACCCAGAGGTGGGTAGTAATGAGTTTCATTTAAGCCATTACATTTACTTATTTACAATAACTTTTTGAAAATAATTTACTGCAGAGTAGTTTTACTGCACCATACTTTTAACTTTTTTTTTGTCATTACAATCAAACAGTTTTTACTCTTTTTTTTTTACCTTTTTACTCTTACTTTAGTCATTTTCTGAATGACTACTTTTTACTTGACTTCACAGACTATTGTTATCAAGACAGGATGGATATTAGTTGTTAACAAAAGGTAGCGGAAGAAGTTTGACTGGTTTGTTCTGGTGGTTCTGGTGTTCTTGTTGTTGGTGGCGTAGTGTTTGCTACGTCTCTTCAGGTGTATACACAGACTCCTGAAGAGGCGTATGTGTATACACATATACATATTAAATCATAATTGAATATGTATGTAAATTAGCTTTCATATTTCTTAATATGTTTAAGTATACTGTTACAGGATCACACCTGGGGAAACGAACTTGTAGAGAACCTCTCGCCTCAGTTTGTTTTCATTGGCCAAGGCGTATGACGTCATGGCAACAGCATAAGGGTTGGTGAGGCTGGGAAGACGCTTCTCAAGGTAGGCCACTGCTTTGTCTATACTGCCTGGCAAACTCTGCATAGAAGGAAAAGTAAAATGGGAGAAAAGATAGGGATTTTGACATAAATTGGTTGTTAAATGGGTAAAACAATAATCATGTTTATTATATAAGTATTCACTTGGAAATGTTATGGCATCATACTGTAATTCTATTATTCTTGATGTAAACCATCCATCCATAATCCTACACGCTTATCCTCCTAAGGGTCACAGTAGTGCGGGACCCTACCCCAGCTGTCATGGAGCAAAAGGTGGGGTACAACTTAAACAAGTCGCAGGTCTGACATATAGAGACAGACAAACATTCACACATGCACCAATTAATTAGTGACTCCATCAATTAACCTAATATGCATGTCTTAGGATGGTGGGAGGAAGCCAGAGTAACCAGAGAGAACCACTATGCACAGACAGTAAGCACACTATAAACCTTCTAAAGCAGAAGTACAGCAAATGTTTTGATGCTTTGCTTCAAATCTCTAACAATTATTTTTGTTTCAATTGTCACAAATAAGGCATAAATATACTGTGACTGGTGGATGTTTTTGTTTCTTTGAATAAATTATGTTTTTTTTTTAATTTAATGTTTGTTTAACAAAATTCCACAAAATTACACTAATTAAACCACTTTAGTGGTTACAATATATTACAATTGAAATAAGACAAGTCTGTTCACACTCACATTCACACCTATGGACAATTTAGAATCACCAATTAACCTAACTGCATGTCTTTGGACTGTGCAAGGAAACCCATGATCTTTAATTATTTCATACAAATCCAGGGTTGGCATTTAAATGCTGCCATTTTCTATATGTCAAATACTTGTAACAATTAATACATTAAATAATTACATTAACATTCTATCCACTACTACTCTATCCCCAGATACATGTTATTTAGTCAGATAGTTACCCTAGATGATATAGCTCTGGCCTCAAGTACTACTATGAGGAACCTTGGAGCCATCTTTGACCAGGATATCTCCTTTACCTCCAACATAAAAGAAATATCTAGAACATCCTTCTTCCACCTGAAGAATATTGCTAAAATTAGAAACACCCTGTCTCAAAGTGATGCTGAAAATCTAGTCCATGCATTTGTTACTTCTAGAATGGACTACTGTAATTCCTTACTGATAGGATGTCCCAATAGCTCACTCAAAAGCCTCCAGCTAATCCAGAATGCTGCA